>KZ061786.1:117149-137361 GCA_002091835.1 Anopheles maculatus
AAACTCCTTGAAGGACGAGGTCCCTTAAACGAGGATATCCCTGGCGGTTACTAACTTCACTCATAGTCTCTGAGAAATTCATTATATCTTAAAGTCTCGTCAATCTCGAATGGGGTGGTCACGGGATTTTATATCATGAGAAGAATACCGGACGATCTAGCCCATAACATATTTTTAGATCGTCTACTTCGACATTGTGTTATTTAGAGAACTTTCACAGTAGACCAAGACCTCAATTTCCTTTCTCAGTTAAATAAATTGATCTTTTTATGTTCCAATTTAAAAATATGTCTGTCATTGTGATTTTTGGTCTCCACTTTGCTGTTCTAACTCTATAAACTATAAAACAAAACGATTGCATTGTGACCGTCGATCTACTTTTGATTGGTTGAAAGCAAATTGCCAAAACAAATGACATCTCGCAACGTACGTGCACCAGAAGGCGCACGGTTATATTTCCTGTGTGTAGAAAGAAGTAAGAAACTCATTCCCCAAGTATGACATCCATTTATAATTACTTCTTAATGAGTTCCGGTGCTTCTAAACGGGACACCTACGGGGTTTGCTCCCCACATGCACCGACTGGTAAAGTTTTATCATTTTCCTCCCCGGACATCACGATTCGTCTGGCCGAAAGACAAGAAAGTGTGTAGTCTAATGTGATTTTCGTAATCGTCGTGAGATGTTTTTCTTTTGGGTGGGAATTCATTATTAAGAGAGCGAAAAACAAAACAAAAACACACACACCACAGATACTCATTTATCTCGCTTTTTCGTTTCTCACGGCTGTATCATGGCGCACAGGTATATTGTTCTGCTCTGGGTGACGGTTTGTCGTTTTTGTTTTGAATTTCCACGGTTGTAGGTATGTATGTTATGCCGCCACACATCCGGATTTGGGCGAAAGGAGAGAAAATTTATCACACCCATGATCCATTGTCCAAATGAATCACCGATGGCTACGTGGGGCGGTGTGGCTGCGACGGTGGAGCTGCTAGCGGGAAGCAAAAGCAAAAATTGGCATTGGGGAAATGAACTGGAAAATGTGGTTCATATATAGCTACGGGAAAAGTCAACGCAACCGAGCATTGTGATGTAATATAGGGCGCAGTATGATCTTTTTTTGTCATTCACACTCGATAAAAGTGTTGGAAATTTTAGTTTTCATGTTAAATAACATGAAATGGTGGATTTTACTTGATGTTTTGTTAACCTTTTTAGTTGTTTTGTTCAACTTTTAGGTTGTTGAATATTATACCTTCGAATAGTTCTTCCGAAGCTTTGTTTTATGCATATTTTATGTACTTCCTGATATTTTTTTTAACAACAACATAAAAATTAAAGAAAAACGAAGGTTATGCAATGTACATGTGAATCTTAAGCCATTTTTTTTGCGCCTCCCCAACGCTGACATAATGTTTCTTTATGGCCCAGATATTTTTATCGCTTTGCGCTAGTGGCAATTTCGTTCGAAATAAATGAGAACAAATCACATTGCAGTGTGTCCTACCCGTTAGGTATCCACCGTAGTAGGTTTGTGCACCGGCGTTTGGCGAGTTCTGTTTTTCCTCTCTTCTGGCTAAGTACGATCGGTTGGGGTTGGGAAAAAAACATACACAGACTCAGACTGTGCACCAAAAACAATCGCCCAGACCAGAGGAGAACCAGAACCAGCGCAGACAGAGAGAGAGAGAGAGACAAGAAGGAAATAAACTACGCGTACCGTCGGCAATCGTAAAATCTCCCACACGCACCTTCCAGTTCCGGTTCGTTGCTCAATAACATGTGTCTGTGTGTGTGTGTATGTGTGCGCATGTTTAGTTGGTACAAAAAAAGATACGAACTCGCACACACACACACGCGTTGGGGCAGTGTATTTCGTTTTTAATGTACTGTACACTTTTATGCAGCCAAACTATGGCAGCTCAACATACATACACACAGGATAGAGGCTGCGTTTTGTGCTACCTTGGTTGAACGGCGCTGGGGGCAAGGGCAAACGGTAGGGTAGGGTTCGGCTGCTATTGCTGAAGGTGAATTCCCACGACACATTTTCCAATTCGCAAACGGTTTTGTACGGTTCTGCACCATTCGCGGAAGGTTATCGTACGTTTCCGGTGTGTTGCCAAGGTGTGGCCCACAGTTGTGTTCCAGTGCATTCGGGACTGTTATGTAAAATATGCATTTGCATGTGAAGATTTTGCCTCGGTCAAAGAGAATGGTAGATTTGGAGCACCAAAAGTTGGAAAAACGTACTGATTGTTTGGGCAAGACAATCAGTGACTATTTTAATTGTCTGTTCTCAAATACAGATTGGTTGTCCTCAAGAAAATCAGTGCAGAGCTTTCGGGATGAACTATCAATGCACGACCCTAGTTTCGGGTCTGGATTAGGTAAAACATTTTCAGGATGAACTAAACTCAGTCAATGGCGGATTAAGTTCCTCGAAGCCCTTAGGAAGAACGGAAGTTGGGGTCTCTGTTAGGTATTGAAACCAAGGCCTCTAATTCAGTTACAAGATCCTTTATAGCAATCACTAAACTCTGTTCACCATTAAGTGGAACATTTTCATAACCAACTGTATTCTGTAAATGATTCAGCTTCTTGAAAGGTCGCTTTTTCCAGATACTACGAATGATATCTCTTATACGCGGACAAACCTCTTTTGAGCCATCTCTGAACTCTATTCAGAATTAAATGGAGCATTTTCATACCGAACAGGTTTCTGTCAACGGCAGATGAGTTCGCTTAAATATCTTACGTGAAAAGGAAGTTAGAGCCTCTTTCAGATACTGATAGCGAGACCTGTAATTCGAGGCCTCCTATACAAAAAGTTTTTGATCCATGTTTTGTGGACTCTGTTCAGAATTAGGTGGAACATGTTCATGACGAATTGGATTTTGGATATGGTAGATCAGGTTCTTAACAGGTCTTAGGCGAAAAGGAAGTTGGATCCTTTTACAGATAATAAACTTGAGACCTCTAATACAAGGCCTACTAGATAAGAGGGATTAAACCAGTTCCAAACTCTGTTCCGAATAAAATGGAACATTTTCATGACGAACAGAATCCTGTCAACGGTAGACAGGTCTCTTAAAGGTCCCTAAAAGGTCTTATACGAAAAGAAAGTTGGAACCACTTCCAGATACTTGAAGCGAAACCTCTTCTAAGAGGCCTTCTTTGCAAGTCCCTTTTACAAGACCCAGAGCTGGTTGCTCTGGACACTGTTTAAAATTAGGTGGAACATTTTTATGATGAACTACATTCTGAAATTGCAGATGAGGTCCCATAAATGTCTTAGGCGAAAAGGAAGTTAGAGCCACTTCCAGATACTGAACGTCTTCTACGACGCCTCTTTTGCGAGATCCCTAAAACGAAGCCCTTAATACGAGACCTCTAACAATACTACGCTCATCCATCACTGAATTCCGTTGCACTTTATCGACACTTTTCAAATACATTTAAAAGCATTTCTGAACAGAAATATTTCAGTCTTGTCAATGCTGCAAATTTATTGTTTTGAAATGTTTCGACCAAGAAATGTGCAAAAGTGAAGAAATGTCTATAACATTGCCACCTCATCTCATACTTAAAAGGTCATTTCTCTCATGGAAGCCAATCGATGCATTGCATCCAATCGCCCAAGTACGCTGAATGATATCATCTCACACGAAATAGATGTGCATAAGCTTACCCCCACAGGAATTGGTGTCAAACCCCACATAAACAAACTTAGTCACAGGTATGACGAGTGCGGCAAGAATTCCACTTCCTCACGTTAATCACTGCCATCAGGTGGCGTCAGACATCTTATCGAAAGTACAAGTCACAAATAAGCAATAGTAAAATAAAAACAGCAAATGTAAAAACTGCACGGCCCCGATCGATTTAGTCTTATCTACATGCAAAAGCCGGCGGCGAAAAAATCCCCACCAAGGTGTGTTGGATCCCATGTAGGTGTTCCTTATCAGGTTGCCACCACACACGCTGAACGCGACGCGAGACGTGTTTATTCATGAATGGACACGCGACGACAAGTGACGCCACGGGCTTTTCGCACCACATTCCGTGGGGCATGGGAATTTATGTATTCGTCATTTCAATTTTGAAGCTTTACGATACGAACGAATGTTCAAGTGGGGTAATGAATGTTCAATCGGTTAGTTTATAGCGTATGACTGTAGCAGGTTGACAACGATATACTGAGGCGCAGGTTACGATTCATCGGTGACGTATGTTGTGACGTTAGGAGGTGGTTTGTCCGGCTTGCGTAGGTTATGAAATACGGTGTTGGCTCGCGTTCAAGATGACTAACAGTATGCAAAGTTGGTTCGGACGGATGGAATGGAATTTTTACGCGGTGCACGACCTAGAGTAACATTGTTTAGATTTGTTCCGGTGGAAGTAACGGTGATGTTAACATAGATCTAAGATAAAAATTATTTGTGTAGAAAAACGTAAAAAGATGTTATTTTAAGGACGTTAACGTTAATAAAGGTTTTCTTAAAAAAAAATGGATCCCCCTTCTCACTATTTCCTCACCAATTTTGCTCATTTCTCGCTTATTCTACCTCCGATCAATTAATTTCGATAGCTTATTTTGATCGCCATGATATCATTAAAAACAGAATGGATAAACTAATGAATATAACTAAGGATAATGAAGACGACAAGGATACTTGAGTGGCAAACCATAAGGCGCTAGACTTTGAGTGGTATCGAGGATTATTGCAGGAGGCCAAGACCGCCTGATAAGTAACATTCTTCATTACTTACTAAGTAGCGCCTGATAACTTCTTGTTTGGCCTAACGACCTCTTAGGTCATGCCTGCCATTTCTGGCTTACTAGACTTATTGTTACCGCATAGTTGGATAGTCAGTCCTCACTATGGGGGAACGGCCCAGATGAGACTTGAACCCCGGTCCTGCCGTGTGAAGACCGGCGCCGCTGTCGCATCTACCACCGGGCCGCCCACTTCTCATTGCAAGAGGTGAATGACACCGAAATCGATAGTTGCTCAGAAGGATTTTTCGGATGACCGTCACCGTCATTCATTGTACTTTACTTGTGTCATTCATTTGAACTTTATCACATTAATCATAGATGCATTAAAATTTTCGAACTTTGTCGTTTCATCTTTACTTACTTACTTACTTACTTACTTACTTATCAGGCTTCGTGGTCTTGGTCTGCTACAACATTCCTCGATACCGCTAACGGTCTAGCGCCGTCGTCTGCCAATCCAATATCCCGGCCGTTCTGGCGGACGCATCAACGCCATCACTCCATCTCAGTTTAGGCCTACTACGCCTGCTCTGTCCGTGTGGACGGTCTAAAAGGACTTTACGAGCTGGGTCACACATACGGGGCCGAAAATCCTTCTGAGCATCGTCCTCTCGAACGCGGTTAAGAAGGTTTCGTCAGTTTTGGACAAAGTCCATGTCTCAGAGGCGTATGTGAGTCAAACCCCACATAAACAAACTTAGTCACAGGTATGACGAGTGCGGCAAGAATTCCACTTCCTCACGTTAATCACTGCCATCAGGTGGCGTCAGACATCTTATCGGAAGTACAAGTCACAAATAAGCAATAGTAAAATAAAAACAGCAAATGTAAAAACTGCACGGCCCCCATCGATTTAGTCTTATCTACATGCAAAAGCCGGCGGCGAAAAAATCCCCACCAAGGTGTGTTGGATCCCATGTAGGTGTTCCTTATCAGGTTGCCACCACACATGCTGAACGCGACGCGAGACGTGTTTATTCATGAATGGACACGCGACGACAAGTGACGCCACGGGCTTTTCGCACCACATTCCGTGGGGCATGGGAATTTATGTATTCGTCATTTCATTTTTGAAGCTTTACGATACGAACGAATGTTTAAGTGGGGCAATGAATGTTCAATCGGTTAGTTTATAGTGTATGACTGTAGCAGGTTGACAACGATATACTGAGGCGCTGGTTACGATTCATCGGTGACGTATGTTGTGACGTTAGGAGGTGGTTTGTCCGGCTTGCGTAGGTTATGAAATACGGTGTTGGCTCGCGTTCAAGATGACTAACAGTATGCAAAGTTGGTTCGGACGGATGGAATGGAATTTTTACGCGGTGCACGACCTAGAGTAACATTGTTTAGATTTGTTCCGGTTGAAGTGACGGTGATGTTAACATAGATCTAAGATAAAAATTATTTGTGTAGAAAAACGTAAAAAGATGTTATTTTAAGGAACGCTCTTAACTGCGAGCTAATAATTCTTTCTTATAATGTTAATAAAGGTTTTCTACAAAAAAAAAAATGGATCCCCCTTCTCAGTATTTCCTCACCAATTTTGCTCATTTCTCGCTTATTCTACCTCCGATCAATCAATTTCGATAGCTTATTTTGATCGCCATGATATCATTAAAAACAGAATGGATAAACTAATGAATATAACTAAGGATAATGAAGACAACAAGGATACTTGATTGGCAAACCATAAGGCGCTAGACTTTGAGTGGTATCGAGGATTATTGCAGGAGGCCAAGACCGCCTGATAAGTAACATTCTTCATTACTTACTAAGTAGCGCCTGATAACTTCTTGTTTGGCCTAACGACCTCTTAGGTCATGCCTGCCATTTCTGGCTTACTAGACTTATTGTTACCGCATAGTTGGATAGTCAGTCCTCACTATGGGGGAACGGCCCAGATGAGACTTGAACCCCGGTCCTGCCGTGTGAAGACCGGCGCCGCTGTCGCATCTACCACCGGGCCGCCCTCAATTTTTTTTTTTTTTAGCGCCTGATAAGTAACTAAGTAATCAAGACAACATTTCTTAGCTACTGTTGCCTTGGCATCTGGAGTTCTTGGCATATGGGGTCGAGAAGGAAAAAGCACTCATTCAGATATTTCAATTCCGTTAGTCACTGTGGCAGATCTTACGAAGAGCGGAAAAGATGGACGCCTAGGTTTTCTCGTTTACTGCTTCGTGTAAGACGTCTCGTATTGGGAGTCTAATATCCTAGCCTCGTATAAGGTATCCTTTACGTAGTAAAGTTTTCGTATTAGATGCCTCTTTGAAACTATCTCATGAGACATCTTATCAACCCAAGATCAAGACTCAAATCGATGTCGAGCTGGGCTGCGTCGGATTGTTGTGGATGGTTATAGTTAAGTGTTGACATTGTTTCACTTTTATTAACAATTTGCTTAAAATAAATTGACATTGGACACTGTGCAAACTACTGACAAGTGTTTTTGTCTCGGCATTGAGACGAGACTGATTTTGTACCATCGTTTACTATCGTCCGATACGTGTACGTTGGCTGTATAGAGTCTTCATATGCCATGCTTTAAGTTATGGTTAAGGATAATGGAGTTAAGATGTTAAAAGTAGTTTAGTTTTCTCTAAATTTAGAGTCTCCCCAAACTAGCCAATACTTTGATATATTATATTTGAACAAGAGGTCTTTGCCAATGACACACAGTTGGGATGATGAAACACAAAACCTGTACCATCTACAACCCCACTACCGTTGAACGCACAGTTTCCACAGTCCGACACTAACCAAGCCAACATGTTTCTCAGCACCACCGGTTTGTGTCCACCCCGGGATCATCATTATCAATTACTAACCTCTTTGCAATAATGTCCATGTTTACATTTGCACGTTTAACTCATGCCTCGCTTACCGGTTATTGTTTCCCTTCAGGTGATTCGTATTTCCCATCCAAAAAAGCTTTCCCTAGCTGCCAGTTTGCTGTCAGTTGCGTCCGCAAAGTAGCTACCAGATAGGAACTGTTAAAAGCATGACCTCTGTTTGGGCATATATATATTTTTTTTCGCCCGGGCTGCCAAATTTTCTTTCACCGTAAACAAAGCCACCGTTCGGAAGTGCGAAAGTATAGCTTTCCCTGCTACCCTACTATTTTGCGCTCTGATTCACCTTACTTTTCCCTTTGATTTGATGGCCACGGCCAGCGTTTCGTTGCTTGCGACGTATTCGTGGTCGTGGGGAGGGAAGTTTTGGAAAGAGACAGTGGTGAAAGAGGGGTGTGTAAAAATTGTAACAGCAAATGTAAATACCACCAGACTTCTTTTTTTTTTTTCGTTGGTCAAATAACACGAAATACACAACACGCCATACAATCTTCTACCTTTTGTGCGAGCACGCTTCGTGCTTTCGCGTTGATTGATGCGCTTGGTTGCGCATGCGTTTTTACCTTGGAAAGCATGTTTGTTATACGCTGCTCGGAGGCGTCTTAACTATTCAAATTATGGCAAATTTCACATGGCTAAAGCACAATCGTACACAGGTACTTTGTAGGGAATGTGCTTCCTAACATCCCAAAAATTCTCCAATCAAATTTAATTCACATTAATAATGTTTTTTTTTAACAACAAATTCCGCGCTCTAATAAAATTTGCATAAAGCTGTGCAGTACTGTGAAAAGATCTGTCTACAGAAAATAAAACGGAATAGATGAAAAATAGAAATGAGATTGTAAAAACACATGACAATGAAACTAAACGGAAAAAACGGAGCACATAAAACAGGTCTCTACCGAACGGTCTGGATGGATCAGTTCCATGATTTTTCGGTACCGGCATTATTGGAAGCGGCCTTTTTTTATTGTACTTTAGATAATTAGATTTCCCTCATGGTCAACCGATAAATTAGATCATGTTATGTGAAGCTCATTTCCTTCGGTTACAGTTTTAGTGCTATTTGTTCTGCAACTAAAACACATACGTCGAGGAGTCAGTGTACCGCTCACCGTGAGAATGCGCAACGTTGGAGGTCAGCCACAAGACACAAGACTTTAGCAGTTGTAAACCGACTTCATTAGTTCTGGTTGGTTATGAATATAGAAATGCGCTATAAACTCATTAAACAGAACCATGGTTAAGCATGGTCAAAGATGTACAGATTTATAGAGTCGTGTTCGAGATTTTGAATGCTTCATTGGGAGAGTGAATGGTGAAGTGGCTAAAAATTCTAAATTGAGCTATGACAAAAGCAAATTAAGTGCCTGAAACTAAAGGTTGAAACTAAGAATAATGAAGGTTTTTAAATATTTAACAGTTTATGTTCATGAAAGTTGAAAAAATTGAATTTTAAGTCACATTTTATGTTACTTTTTTCCAACTTGAGAGCTCTGAAACTTATTAAGTTCTGCACGTATTTGGATGTAAAGTAGCAATTTCGGGAAGGAAATTTAATATAGTTTGGTAAATTGATTTCACTAGCAGAGATAAAGCCAGCTTCACCAATAGAATTGAAAAGCATCTTAGATTTGTACGAAACTTGTATAGGATCTCCTATCATGCCATTCAATTTCCTGGACATCCTCAAAGCCTTTTTAAATCTTCATTTAAGCAGTAAAAATATTATACTTTGTTTTCTCGAAATTAGGTGACCCGAAGTGCTTAATCTAAAGTAATTCAAGTTTGAAAAATAGACCATTTTATTATGTCAAAATGTCTCAAAACTTTGATTAAATTTGTGTTCTAAATACTTCAAAAATATTTTTTTAATAATAAAAGAAAACTCAAATTTTACCTACTTATTTTTCAAAAATAGCTCTGTAAATCAAAATTTAAAGTAACAGCCTGGTCGTATTGATATTTTTATAATTTTGATATATAAAGAATGTTACTCCAAGGATTTTTCACTTATGTAAAATTGAGCTAAAATTTTAAAAAGCCGTGATCCTAATGAATAAGATAAACAATTACTATGGTATCCATTTAATTGTCCACTATGACGCCTAATGACATAAGGCTTTCATGGAAACTATTAAAATGCATTTAAATTTAGCAAAAAATATGTAGAACTACATATATTATTTTATGACTCTGGACAACAAAAAGTCGATTTATCCCGACATTTCAGTGCACTGGTTAGGTCGTTTCACCATGCTGGCAGGCCAAATTGGTATGCCAATAGAATCTTTGAAAAATGCTCTCAATTCTGTAGCTTCCCCAATTATGATTCCAACGACAATTGCATGTAGCAATTATAGATGAAAAAACTATTAGTTATTGTAAACTTCAGACGTTCAATTCTTTCAATATTCAAAACAAACTTAGCGGACGTGTGAGTTTGACTTGCACCCTCAAATCCATCCATGTTTGACGCCTCTGCTGCTGCTCGGTATGATCCGACAGAGTGAAGGTGGCAAAAGGCGTTTACCGTGCTTATACGGCGTTGTTTGTTTTAACACAACTACCGATCGCGCTGCTTACAGCGGAATTGATACCATCCAGAGCTGGTTTGTTAAAATAAAAAAAAAAGGCAACACAAACGTTCTACCGAACGATCGTGGCAAAGGCGCACGCATCTGGGTGAAACGACGATAAACATAAACATCGATCGGTTCTGTACGGCACCAGAAGCAAATAACCTGCTGTACCTATCGTCGCCGACAGATGCACTCGCCACTCGAATGAAAGTGAGAGTTTGGTAGACACAAGGTGGAAGCCAAGTATGCACTTGTGCAAGTATGTCGGGAGTGTTGGGATGATGTTATTCTGTTCCGGCTTTATTCTGGATAAGCTGTAGTGGTATATCGCTCGCAGTGTTAGAAGTTACAATAGAGAATGTTGGTTTTTAGATATTCCTTCAAATATTTTATACTTTTTTATTGCTTCTTTTACAAAAAATAGTCTCGAAATTTAAAGATTCTAATAAAATCTATAATAAAATCTACCGTTTTAGGTAAGCACCGTTCTACCCGTAATGCTTCCACTGCATCATCTGACGCAAGAAACGTAAAGAAAGGCAGATTGTTGCAACTTGTCTTTTGGCTGCATCTGTCCGTCTGGTGTAGCATGTGCATTCGAGAAGCACGAGATCGCGAATCGCGAGACCACCAGGTGATATTCATTACTCAAGCGAACCAGTTTTCAGCCAGAGAGGCCACACTTGGATGTTGATGTAAGAAAGTGGCCACAGCGACAGGTCGAAGGAACTGCTGGAATGTTGTTGTTTGCAACACACACGCATGCGTACAAGGATCGACGACGCAAAGAAAAAGGCGCTATGTAATATTGTTTTAAAGGCAGACGAAACCTGATTTGCGGGTTTCACAGCTGCCGTCGTGTCTCGTCGTCTTTTTGAAGTACACAAACTTGCAATAGAAACGGTGCATTTGGGATATTTGGGGCTCGTGTCGAAGGGTTTCCTGGTAAAGCAAGTTTTTAAGATATTCTAGTATAACCATCTAACGTTGATCTTTTGATCATTTGAAATCATGTCAAATAGAACGCTCTCTTCAACAATATTTTATTGCTCTTTACCGAGATTAACCTAAAAGAGTCATGTAAGCCTTGTAAAAAGAAAATTTTGAATACATTACTAGCATTACAGAACTTCAACCACAACACACAGCTCCAACATAGTTGTAGTGTGTTATAGATGTTAAATGGTTCAAATGTTGAGGGCCATTATAACATTAACCCTTACCTTGAATTGTATCGCTGCTGCTGCCCTCTCGAAACAAAAGTCCCCCTTCCTACTGACCCGCGGGGTGCTTAGAATTCGAGTTCTAAGCAGAACAGAACAGAAAGAAAGCCGCCAACAGTCGACGCTCGTGTGACTGATTTGTCACATTATTCCTTTGCGTGGAAAACGTTTCATAGGGAAAACTAAACCGGGGGGAGCTAAAGACGGCATTGATTAATTTATAATCATTAATTATTCAGTTTCTAGGCGGCCCCTATGCCCTAGACCTGGAGGGCAATGTACTACCGACCAAAGTGGGTAAAATAGAGAAGGCAAATTAATACTATCTAGTTTAACCCAAAAAAACTTCAAATTTCAATCAAAAATAAAGAAACGTAAGTATAACATCGTTTTTCAAGTCTTATAACACGGAGTTCAATTAGTTTGTTTACAACTTTTCATGAGTTTCTAGATGCGCTCCAAATGCATTCTGTGTATTGTTATTGGTGCCAGATACATCCTCATGCTCTCTTTCGTGCATTTGTTGTTAGTTAAGTTAAGAAACTGAGCGGATTCGGATATTTGTCCGTATTTGCTGATAAGGAATGCTTTGTCTTTCAACAATCAAAAACTTTCGAAAATCAGTTAAGGGCGCCAGACGGCTTATGCCATAATCTCCCGTCCTACATAAACATCCCGCTGTGTTGCGTAAAAATCAACGCTTGGTACTATGCAAACTTGGAAGACGGTTTTGGCCCCAGTACATTGGGATTTTTACAAGAAGGATCATTACAAAGATATTAAACATGATACCAGTTTATAAGCCGCCTTTGACAACTTTATGAACTCTCAGTCTCTGGATTTCCAGGCCATTCTACTAGGATAAAAAAAAGTTCTCTGGATTGGATAGATTCCCTGGAGTATGAACTGGTCCATAGTAACGAACTCTGTGGAACAATTTTAGAAGCTTATTATCCAGATACAGGACGAAATACAACGTGTGATTGTTATCAGACACATCTCATACTTATCATACAGCGCACAGGTGAAGTAATCCTAGCGAATATGTCCTAATGGTTCGGTTCTCTATAAACAGTACTTCAATTAAAAAAGACTTTGAAATATACATCATTCATTTTTTAAAGGCTTTTTAAATTTATATTCCTGCTAACCAAACATCGAGGTACTTAAAGTTTAAAAAGGAATAGAAATTTTCACAGATACTTATCTATTTTAAGAAAATATAAGCGAGTTAGTAAGTTAATATCATCAGTGGTTTTTGTTTTACTGTCTAATTAACTGTCTTAATTTTTTTTTCCTGTTTATGTTTAATATATTTCTTCTTCATAATCCATTTTTTGCCAACCCCATCAAATCATTACATAATGTATCAACTCAACTAAAGGTATCAAAGGCATTGCGCTCATCTCTTAAACCCTAATACTTGACAAAACCCTCCATTAAAATCAGACAGTAGTAAGAACAGTAGTTTTACATGGTTTACATCTAATACACCGTTTTTATGCGGGTATTTCAAGCTTGTTTCAATCATGGTCAAGCGAAACCAGGTGGTAATATTACAACCACAATCTGGCATAATCCATGTCTCAGTAGCGATTGAAGCCCACGATAACCGCTTTATTGAATAATTAACTTTCGAGGGTGGTTTTTCTAGACTGTTGACGGTTCTTTTATAAAAATGGGGGAAAAGTAACTAGTTTTGTTCTGTTCAAATCATGATGCAGATGTATTTAACACTTTTTTTAGTCATTATAACTATTAAGGCGGCAAAAAATGGGACGCGATTTTAACGTATTTAAAACGTCATGCTAGGACATATAAGAACAAAACTGTGTAACTTACACATTTGTAAACTTGAATATGGCTGATTTCGTGCCGAAGCTTATCGAGTGCTATTTAATGTTTACGAAGATGTTGCTCTTAGTTGAACAAAGTACCGATAATGGTTCTGGCATTTTTAAAACGATGATTTTAATGTTCGCGTAGGCCTAAGACGGCACACAACCAAACAGGAGCTAATTTGATGCGTTAAACCGATGCGTAAGCAAAAAGAGAGTTTGCGTTGAGTACGTCTGGTTTTTATCCTTCCTGGCCCGGGCAATCACACGAGCATGCCGGACGACACATTTTTGGGGGTCAATTTCGCCTCGCTTTCGCCTCTGTAATCACAAACGATTTAATCCTTTCATCAATCAGATGACCTGAAGCGTTGCATTGCGAGACATTAGGAGTATCCCGTCAAGCAATATCCTGATGGGATATTAACGTGCGTTATGAATGATTCAGAAGCTAGGAAAATGGATTCCCCATAAACTGAAGGTGCGAGATATCGAACTACGAAGAGATGCTTATACCGTATCATCGTGGTAGATGAGATGAGGATCCGTTTCAACAATCCTAAGCGTAGAAAATCATGAGGATCTCCCGCCCCATACTGCAACTTCATTACCTCGGTCAAACATCCATAGCTCTAATATTTGGCTTGATATCTGTTAATATATGTTAGAACCAGATCGGTGGGAGTTATTACGAACTATTAAAACCATGTCAGGATCACGATGTCGAACGCAGTTCATGAGATTAAGCATGACAACGCTCAGTCAGTCACACACTCAGCAATCGGTAAAAACATATCTGAAGGCATCAGACTACCACTTGTTCCGGTCTATGATGCATGGATTGTCTGACCAGCAATTCAGGTCCTATGAAGACATATAGAACTGGTTGGAAACGCGGATCGCGTTGAAGAACGATTAGTTTTATTGATAAAGAAGCTGTGATTTATAAAAAATGTCAAAAAATATTAAGGAATAATCGGAACAATTGTATTAATCAACGTCGTATATAGAGAATATTCCTGTATTATCAATTGTATTACTCAAAATTATTGATATACTGGATCTCTTCTATTTTAGGAATCTAAATACAGAACTCACTCACTGCCTAATTAACCAAAAAAAAAACAAAAGTTTAGTTGAATGTTGAGATTCATGCTCAACCTCCCCCAAAAACACAACACTTTTCGGAAAAGTTTCTCACACACAAACGTGTCACTTCGTCGGGCCCGTCGGAAATAGGTGAAGCTTGACGAAGAACGGTAATCTTCAAGACACGGACCTATTTCAAAAAAAGAAAATCGTTAGAAGAACCTGTGGATGTGGCTGATGATGATGATGATTACCCCCGGGACTTGTGTCCGATCATTCCCATCACTTTTTGTTGCTGTTGGCTCTATCGTTGGAGACAAAACCATTCCGTGTCCGTTCTGTTTCACCGCTTCCCTGACGCCGTAATGATTCTGCCACATTTTTTGGAGAGCCCAAAATAACCGATTAAGGTGTCAAAGAATGTGTGCATCAGGCAAAAGTGCCCGGCGAATGACAATTTTACTGTGTTTGCGTTCGTCTTTACCAACTACTTGTTTGGAAGAAGCCTTGCCCGATCCGTTCTTTGCATCGGGCAGCACCGTTTGCGCCAGAAGACAGATTGACCACATTTGATAGCGAACGGATAGAGGAGATAGATGACAAAGCGGTTGTTTTTCAATGTTGCTGAAGTGGCTCGTTACCTGTGGGGCTTATTTTTCTTCCGGTAATTTCTATAAGTAGGAGCGTTTTTTTTTTTTTGGAGGTGTAACAAACCGTAAAATGATTTTGTTGACATTCCTATGTTTTGCTTCCCATGCGTTTGGAAGGTCTTCTTTCATCGGATATTGTAACAAACGCAGTTTGTTTACTAAAGGAGGGTTGCTCTTCTTAATACACACTAAGAGAAAATAACAGAGTAAGACCATAGTTCATTATCGAACTGCAATAAGAAGTTCCAATTCCAACGTCCTTCTGTAAGCTAAACTGTGAAGAACAACCCAACGTACAGACAGACAGCGTCCAGGTTTTTTTTGGTGTTTCTTTCTTTCACCAACAAACCAACACTCACCGAGACTTGTAGGTCACTATCAGCCGGTCAGTAAGTCAGCCGGCAGCATTAACCGGCATGGCGTGATGAAATTACCAAAACGAAATTAACTTTCCGGAAACGGTGTGTCGTCGACCTTTGAGAATGCGCACACGAACACACACACCCAAATGTACAAGGACCCAAGATTCGCTGGGTGCATCTGTGGAAGCACCCAAAGGAAGAATAAAAGCGTGTGTACACGTGCTTCATCAGGTCTAGACGGCGCATTTGGGGGCAGCAAAAAAAAACACACAAGGATACGTCTATCGGAAAGCAGACTGACTCTAAGGGCAGCAGGTGCAGCGTCGGCACCTCGTCAATGTGTCGGGGTCTCTTAAGCTAGAACCTTATTACTGCCGAAAACAAAGCAAGAGAAAACCCAAGGATTCAAGCGTAACCGAACACAATATGGGAACCGCAACCCTACGCATGGGGATCTTCGTATGGGCAGAAGAAGAACTCAAGTAAGCTCCAGCATAGAGCGCACCTTACACAACACAACTGTTGCACACTCGGGGCAAACCGCACCAGCTGAACCAGCACCAGCAAATTTTCATACACAGTGACAATGACCCTCTCTGCGCCATCTTGTATCCGCACGTCTCCGTACATGTGCCGCCGGGAAAGTTCCTTGAACCTGTCCCATTTTTCAGCAGTGTTGGGGTTATACGACTGCTGCGTACTGTTCAGCAGAGAGAGAAGGAGAGAAAAAAAGGGAAGTATTTGCATTTTAATGCCCTGTTTTTGCTCGTCCTTGGGCGTATTGTTGTGGTTGCCGGCGCTGCCTATACGTTATGTCATGTGCAGAAACAAACAAATGTCAAAAAGTATCCACCGAAGATTAACTCTCTATCCCACCAAGCACACAACAGTTCATAAGAAACGAAACGATCGACCGTAAGGGTTGCAGCAAGGGCTCTCGATACAAAAAAGAAAGATGCACTTAATGCAACGAGCAGCTCTAGTGCACGATATTCTTTAAACCTAGGAAAACAATAAAAACTTTCCTAGTTGTTACACGTATGTGTATATAAATGAGGGAAAACACAGTGTGACTTTGGCGTTGGAATCTGCTACACTTCGATGGTCACAACAACAGCACACACACGCGCCTTCCCTTTTTTTTGCATAGCAAGAGAGCATCAGTAAGCCCGATTGTGGTGCGCCCTTGTACCATGAACAGGGTGCCGTTCAAGGCGAATCTGGATGGCGAACCCCACACGAAGGTCTGTCTTTTTTTGTTGCTGTTAGGCCGCCACCATCACACACTGATGGAATAAATTATCATGCCTGTGGGTGAATATGTTGGAGACTCGGGAAGACTCCGAATACTCGGAAGACTCTCTTTCCATATCCACCTTCATTCTTATGCACACGATCACGATCAAAAAGGGACCTTTTAGATTAAAAATTAAGCTCCTCTATAGTAGATGACACTCTTGTATTTATGTATATTACAATACGAGCGAGAAAATTTGAGTGTTACTTTGAAGCACATCTTACACCAACAACGCACCACTCAACCACATCAGGCTAATAATTTTTCACTCTCCAATAGCCCCAATGTTCCACCAACACCATGATTACGCTTGAAGCCCATTAGGTTCGCCGACTGACTGCGAGGCAGGTGGAAATACCTAAATAGCCAAATTGTGGCATTTCCATCCATCTGAACGCGTGGTTCATCGGTTTGCAACGGTTCACCCTAAAAGGTACCCTCTAACGGCAAAGGTTCATAAGCGAGTGATGTGCAGCGGAACAACCAACTCGTTTTTTTTTTTTGGTGGGTGAGTGAAGCGGAATATTCGAAAATGACTTTAGCCTAGTGAAACACATAGGGAAATTATGCCTCTCGGTGCTTCCAAAAAAAAACTCTACCGAAACGGGATGTGAGAAACGGTATGCGGTGAAGTTTAAAGAAAAATATATGGCACGAGCCGATTTGCTGGGTTCGATTCGATTTGCACGGAATTCTGCGTACTTTGCAGTATTTATAAGGCATTTTGTTTTTTGCCTCTTTTTTTGGCATTACAACCGTTACAGGTTTTAGTCCGACAAGGATATGAAGACTTAGAGAATCGATTCTGCAGCTGAAGATATCAGGGATTCGATCTTGAAAAAGGTAGAATACACGAAGAATTAAAACCTTTCCAGACGTCTTGATGATTAGACAACCGAGCTAGCAGAAAGGAACACGTATCAAAATCTATCTGTCCCCATACGCAGGACTAAGTAATGAATAAAGCAAATTCAAAAAGCTAGTAATGGCACGTCAAAACCTTATGTGGTTGTAGGAGGCCAATTCAGTGTGGCTTTGTAAATGATTTATGACATCGTAGGCTCAGAAGTTAATTTTTAGCAAAGTAGAAAGTTGACTGTAAGAGTTTTCATTATAGACACTTTGGTTGAAAGGCATCCTGATGGCGTCTTGATGACTTCTGTTTGATACCAGTCTGCAAAATCAACATCTCTGGATTGTGCTAATCAGATAAGGAAATATTGGCTTTGATAATGGTCCATCCTAAATGGCATGGGATAGCACTTTGGTTGCATAAAAATCGCCACTGGACCGCTCACGGTCTATATCGAGGACACTAAAACTAACGAACGAAAAGGTTGACACTTTGGTGACATACAACCATGTCATTATTGACCTTAAACTACACATCATATCCTTACAATCCAGTTTCCTTGCATTCGTAAAATGTCCTTTGTACGCCATATTCTCAAATGGGTTTAGTTGTTACTAATCTGGCAAAATAACTGCGCTTTTATACACTGGAAAAAGCACTTGATCTTTTATATGCTAGAGAAGGCAAAATACAATAGAGAACATGTGCTCAAAGACCTCATGATAACACATAGCTAACGAACATGTTAACTCCAAACATCTAATTGGATAGCTAAATTGTTTTATGATTTAGTATAGGGCACTATAGGGTTATAAGCACTGTTGTACTAGAAGCTGTTGCTGTTACTGTACAATTAGTCCTCAAAAATGTTCGTATTTTTAGAGTCCTTTTAGGTGTTAAAAAAAGAAAATAAAAGTATCAAGAGATATCGGGACATCAATAAGCATATAAATAATTTTTAGGTAAAAATACACTGTACCTTCATAATCCTGTGAAGTGTTTCCGGTGCGGAAAGAAACAACGTGTATTGGAAAATCCATCTAAATGATTAGTTCTAATATGCTGTAAAGGTGACCACATAATGCTAGTGTTGGGAAGTTCACCTGTAGTCGCGCCTTCATCTTGCTGAATGGATGATAGTCGAAGCTAACTGACTGAGAAACGTGCAGAATGCAAAAGCTAATAAATCTAACTATTAGACATGCAATTGAACAATGTAAAGATTTTAATCAGAAAAGTGTCGTTAAGGTATCTGAAACATATTCGGAAACTCAATCTAGGGCTGCTTTCTTCCATACACGGCTGCATCCGATCTCTGCCAGGTTCGACTCCGGAGATCGGATGCATCTTCCTGGTGAGACAAATGTGATGATCCTTATCACTTGTCCTATCCATTATAACCTGCCGGCTTTAACCACCATTAGAATGTCGTCAAACAGCTAATTGTAATTCTCCACACAACGCCAAAAATAGTGCCCGCCGCTCGAAATTGGCAAGTACTTTGGCGCGCTCTGTGAGCATTCAATTTAGGTCTCATATCAGTCGAGAACTCCTGGACGTTTCAGTGTGCGATATATTGAGCATTTTGTATGTTGTTGGATTCTTATGGATCGCAGGAGTTCGTGAAGCCTATGATTTAGCTGCTAACATTCTTATCGGAAGTTACGATCGTATCGAAATAACCGGAAATCTCTGCTGTCTCAAGATCGTCACCGTCAACTGACATGCTGGTACTCGTTACATCAATTTACTGTCTAGTAAGATGCATGGATCACGAGCCTCGTTTGTGAGTGGAAAACCTTAATCCATATAGGTGACAATAATTATATATCAATGGTGATCTCCTTTTTCATTATACATTTAGTAGGTTTGAAAATTACTTGTTCAAGGCTATCCTTTGAATAAGTTCTTGTTGTTTTAGAAGTCTCACCAGAGTTGTTTTATATTATATGCAAAGATTTTTCGGTATTAGACTACTTAATTACTGGAACACTAAGACAAGAAAGCCGGTACAAGCACGTCGAAACAAAAAGCAGAGTTTTTGGAACAATATCGTGTCATAATTTTCTTATCTGTACAACGCAGCTGCAGAGTACATGCAGATAAGTATCAAAATCATTTATTTAAAAAAAAAGTAGCATACTTTTTATCATAGATAAGAAAACGCTATTTTGTAGAACACTGATCTAGATAATGCCGCTTCATCCACATCTTCTCACATTACTTAGTAGAACTTTTGTTTTGTGAAGCCACTTTCTTCTGACGGACCAGCCAGCAAGCAAGCGAGGGCCGCTGTGAAACTCTCTGTCCTCTGTCCATTGTGTGTATGCTCGATTTGCAATATTTACAATTATAATCGCAACAAGCGTTGAGGACGGAGCAGAGATCCAACCATTCTCCTCCTTCTCCACCATCTGTCTCTGCATATGTGGAGCGTATGCGACCTGTCAGAGTTTACCACCAAAGAATGACCTGGGAATAGTGTTTTAATTCCACCCATTTCTATGTTTGCTTTTGCTAGCTGCTTCTCTATTATAAACCCTCCGCTGTGAAACGCTTTTTCCCGAGAGGGGAGGCTCTTATTTTCTGCAAAAATGCACCACATTTGCTCAAAGGAAGAAAAGCCGTCGCGAGCGCAACAGCAGAAAAGCGGAAGGAATTCTTGTCCGTATGC
>KZ061786.1:146797-182865 GCA_002091835.1 Anopheles maculatus
ACTCTTTCCATGCTTCAGCATACGCCTCTTCCTTCCGATCGATTGTTCTTCCGTATGTGTCTACGCGCTTGAATAGCATTTTCGGAACATTATTGCTCACAACTGCACCGCAAAAACAGCTGTTCGATCTTTCTTTTTTTGGGGTCCGTCCTCCTTTGTTGAAGCCTCATAAACTGCTCAAGGGATTGTTTAAGGAAGAAGCAGAAAAAAGGTGTAAAATGCTCGCACAATGCAGGCTGTTAATCCAACAGTAAAAGACGAAACAAAGTACGAAGCAGAAGGATAAGTGCTGAATCGTGATATACCAATCATAACACCAACAGCAGCAGCAGCAGCACATCAGCAAGAGACTGCCGAGATTCGCCTGCTGATTGTTTCGTTCCACCGTTTATTGGTTTCTCGCTGGACAAACTGAGGATGGATGTGGTGGCCAGATGGAGATGCACCTGCACCCGGAGTAATGAAGCGCACGCGACCAGTACAAACCGACGGACTTGCTTTAGTTGTTTTTACTCCCGAATGAAGAACGAAAGACGCGCAACAAACGGTTGATCATGAGCCAGTATAGTTCTTCGGTTTGTTCGGCGCCTTGTGATCATCGGTGGATCGAGTGTTGATACAGTAAGGCACGTGTTTTCAGGCATGTTTTCGTTTGCTGCAGGATATATTATCCCGAACCGCAACACTTAAATCTTGAGCAGGTGATCTGATTACCGCAAATGAGGCAGGTTTGCAATGCGGTGCAGATTGCTGCTAATGATGGATTGCGTTAAGTGCGTTAATGATATAAGTTGTGAGCGATTTTTATTATGAGCTGCAGGAGAGAATAATGCATTTTTTATGTAATTATCTTACGACTTACAATACTGATCTGATCAAGTCTTGTAACATCTTGTAACATTAACATCAAGTCTTGTTTCATTTCTATCGAAAACATTCATCATAGCTACAGAGTAAACTGTTTAAAACGATTTTAAAACTTTTAAGCTTATTGGATTAAATTAGCTGTATTAAAATTATAATAAATCCTATTAAATGTACCGCATTAAAACCATTTCTTCGTCTGCTTTATGGCTTAACGACAAGGTTATAGTTATGTCTATGCATACAATGATTTACTAGATTTTTTCGAATGAAATCTTTTTCCCGTTGTTTATGGACGTCATTAAGGTTCTTCAAGTTCCACATACAATTTCTATTTGCTAAGAGATCACTTGACACAATGTAAAGAGATCAGAACCTATGATAAAAAGCGCAACATTTGTGGTGTGTTGTTAGGTATAATGAGAACCACAGCTTCCGCCAGGGACTGTGTACTTATATTAGCCCTTTCGCAGCAAATTTCGAAGGACATAATCAACAAAAAAAACTTATTGGAGAAGTCGATGAAGGAGGTAGGTTTAAGTTGAGAATACCTACTTCTTTAGTTAAGGACTTTTGAGTGATCAGATTCTGCAAAGGTCTTAATTAACTTTTGCTAAAACCTTTGAGGTATACTTATCATCTTTTCTGAGGCATTCTCTGACTCTTTTCGTTTTTTTTTTGTAATATTTCATGTTTATATTGCGCTTGAACGGGTGTAAAGAATGTGCTTGCTATAGTGTTGTCGAAACCAATTGGATAACAGTAAAACGGAATTATGGCACGATCTGCTAACCTCCTTGCTCAGGCAGAGGGAACTGATAGTGAGAACATGCATATCTTCAATCGTATAGGCATAATCGGCGTGTCATGATAACCAAAAAGGCCACACGAGACTACTCCCTCGGAGACATGGAAAAACTCGTCCATCTTTTGAAGCTAAATGTTTAATGTTAGGTCTCCAATCATTGTCAGTTCGGCGTACAATATCTCAATTTTTATACCTAGCTGACCTTTTTGACATCTTCTCCTGATATGACTAAACCGACATATGGCAGGTGTTGCATGCTTTGCGTTATGGGACTGATTTCAAACCAAGCGATCATTCAAATATTGTACGCGTGGCGTGGCGTACGTCAAAGTATGCATAAAATGTAGTATGATTTTATGAAATTCATGTAGACGAATGTCCGAAGATAATTTATTGACTTTAGATAATTAAAATAAAATTAAAAAAAAACAGAATTCGATATCAGCTGGTACCAATACTTCAAATGGCACCTTCTTTACCAAATAAAGGTTCAGTATTTCAATTATTTATGAACAAAAAAGCCGACGAAAGTCATTTGTAGTGCTGGCTATGCTCTGGCAGAATAAACGTATCAGAAATGGCAATTTTCTTTCGAAAGACGAAGAATGCACCGGAGCGCTATTTAAGCTGGAATATAGTATAAAACTGGAGGCAATGCTAGATTAAGATCTATCGCAACCCGAAACCGAAATAGCAAAGACAAACACTATGCAGAAGTTACTCAGCCAGCCATTTGTCGGCGTTTAAAGACAATGGGAATTATTCGGAATTTGGGCAATTGGTTGCTATAGGAACAGCTGAAGCCACGAAACATTTAACGCCTTTAATTCACCTGTCAATAACCACTCCAACGATAAAAACGGAAAGGAGTTTTGCACCGAATTGTTACTGTCGATTGTCCAAACCGTCGTGTAACATATGGACGCCCCAGAGCCATTCTTCATCAACAACAGCTAAGCCGACTATTCATGGTGCGAAGATCATCTTGTACATTTGGTGGGATCAGCTGGATGTTGTGTATAATGAGTTGAGCTTTGCTGGCTGTTGTGTATTATGTGTTGCTACAGACAAACAAAACGATAACTATGACAGCAAAAAAATAAACACGACAACGTCATTTTGCTACATAGGACGGCATGGGTGGTTCTACCACATTCGCCGTACAGCCTTCTGATTTCCATCTCTTCCGATCGGTGCAACATAATCTGACTGATCTTCGAACTTTGCCAGTTAGGAAGTAGACAAAGATTGTATCGTTAAACATTGGATAACGATTTTTAAAGGGATTGCCTAAAACAATGAGAAAAAGTATTAATTATCAATGTAAAATACTATAAACACTGAGTGCTTCACTAATTAATATTAAATTTGCCTAAAATAAACCCCAAAAACATTTGTTTGAGTTCTGAAAGATGAAATTTTTGGATATAACGATGGAATCCAATGGAAAAGAAAATCAACTTCTTTGATTTAAATGGTGCTTGCGCACGAACAATCCTTAAAGATGATTAATTCGAAATGTACGGTACAATACACGATCATGTACAATTATTGTGTCATTAATCTAGCTTAAATAGGTATTTAAAATATGTTCTTAATATGAGATACTTCCTCATTCAATAGCGGATGGATGGACGATAGACCAACAGCACCGATCAGCTCCACTTGTTGTCGTCTCGTCGTCTAAGGAATATAAAAAAAGAAGTATTAATACTTTTTCTTTACTGCTCACAACTCACAACTCCACCATCGTTCTCGCGATAAAGAATCCCACCACCATAGTCCCCAGTTTTGCTTTCCGTATCGGTTTTAGTATGCAACCCTTGTGTGCCTCATAACAACTATCAGCGGACTCATTTCGGAGCGCAGCAAAATGCGAAGGTAATTAAAAGTGTGTTTTGTTTAGTGTTTAGTGTGTTGTGTTTTAGTACCGGGCCTCATCTTCCACCCAAGTAAGGCGTATTAAACATTTTTTAATTGCTTATTATATGATCTGGAAGAATTTAGTGCATTTAATGAAGGGCAAAAGCTTATAATGATACCACGGATAATGATGGAAGGCAAATAATTGAAAGCACATTGTTGAAAGACGATTGACAATCAGCATTGGTGTAATATAACTCTGGGCTCGTCTGCCGGCCTGTCTGTTGGTCGCGCTCGGAATCGGGCTGTTCCGTGTGAGACTTTTTCGGTAAGTTCAGAAGATATTTCGGGAAGAAACCTTTCATCAGATTTTCTCACTGTTGCGGAGACACCGGCACGAGGAGGTGGACCATAACAAATGGTTCAGTCACAAGCCTAGCCAGCCCAAGCACCTCACTCACCTCACCATAGTCCCCCCATTCGGCGAAAAGAAGCTTTCCATGGTGCATGATGGTCGTGTGATTTCCCGTGGCCACACTGCATTGGTAACACAGGTAACGGCGCGGTGTAGAGGTGCCAGCAGCGTAGCGTGGTGGGGATGGATTAAGAACAATAATTTTACCACGCTTTCGGAAGTCTCTCAGGCAGGAGAAGAAGCGGCTTATGTGTGATGCGGGGGCGCGCACTTGCCTGTGGAGGAAATGTTGTGGAAGCGTTTGGATGGGAACACCCGAAAAAGCAGAGCAGAGCCTTCTTTACTTCGTTTTATAGAGCATCATTCCGTATAGAGCGTATGGAAGAACCTGTGTATATGTGCGTCGGGCCGGGTGTACATTAAGCCGCGCGTTGTTAAGCGTACGGTACTGTTGCTTCAATTGTTTTTGGGGCCATGTTCTGGATTTTCGGGCACGGCTTCCATTGGTTCCGCCGTCTGTCGCTGGGATGCTTTGTTGCCATGAAACGGATCATGTGGATTACACGCGGAGTACTAGACCACCACCACAGATCAATAATGCTACTTGTGAAGCTTTCAACAAACGCTCTTGGTGTGGTGTGTGCGATATTCTTCACCCGCACCTCGAAACGCGTCGAATTTCGAACAAATTATTGCAATTATTCCGTAATACATACTATTAGCGGATAATTGCTGTTTGCTATCGGATTTGAGCTATCCAGGAGTTGGCAGAGGAGCCAGGATGGCCAGGGGTAGAACTCATTAAACTCATCTGTCTTTTTCTATTTTATGAAGTTCGTGTTCCGAGAACGTTCCCCTGGCCGAAGGAACAAAGAGGCGCCATCATAAACCGACCACACCGTGCGGGCGCCAGGCAGGCAGCCGGCATTGGAACGGTAAACACACTCCTCCTACGACCGGCGGTTGGGTTTTCTTCGGTCGGCGCTCTGTGTGTGTTTTTGGTTAATGCGTCCAGCAGCAGCAGCAGCAGCCAAAACACCTGTCAGTTGCAAATGCTCTGCTGCAATTGTAATCCCACACAGACACCTTATCGTCCCGTGTTCTATGTTCCCGATAGATTGGATATTTGTTTAGAAATCCGGGTATCATCATCATATTCGCCGCGCATCGCGTCCTGTCCATGCGATTAGTTAATGTGCTTCTACACACCATTCTCTTGAGAGCTTTGTTCTGGGGGCCCTACACACCACCAACAGCTGGGCAAGGCAAAGCAACAACACCCAAAAGCCAAGAATGTGTTTGCTAATGCACTGATAATTGGGCCAATTAGAAAGTAATCAACCTTTTTTTCTTGTTCTTCTTACGGTGCACAGAGATGGTGGTTGGTGCCCACCTTCATTTCCTAATAATCTATGCCATTTGCATTCGGGTCGGGTTGAAGAAGCTGTCCGGGTGCAGTGCAATCTGGTGTAATGCCGGTGCGCCGCACCGATCAAAAATGGGAATGTTGTTCACTGAAATGAAATTAATCAAATTGTTAATGGGGAAGCGGGGAAAGAAGAGGTGGAGGGGGGAAAGGAGGAGGGAATGGCGGAGCGGCGGATGCCTTGTGACTTGATTCTAGATGAAATTATTTCAATCATTGCCCTCAAAACAGAATGAGAAGAGCTATATTGTTTGTTTTACCTCAAGCTATTTGTATCTCTTTTTTTCATGCATGGAATTTCGTTAAAGATGTGTTAGTTTTTTTAATGTTTTCCCTTTTTCAAAACAAATAAATAGTGTATCTTAAGCCTACACTAATAGCCGTAATTACAGCACCAACAGGACCGGATGAAAAAATGGTGTAAAACCGTAATTAAAATTTCAATAGATCGTAAATACTAAAATGAAACCTAGACAAACACTAACATGGACAATCCACTATTATGATAATGAAAAAACAATCATAAAATAGCAAACCAACCAACACCGCAAAAGGTAATGGTAAGCGACAATAAACCGAATTGCACTTCACCGAAGAACATCAATCACATACATCAATCAAGTATGATCATGTGCGTACTACTACAACTGTAACTTTCTTGCAAGCATAAGCAGCACCGCAATAAATAAATATGTGCCATTTTCCTAGACAGGAAACCATTACAAAAGCACGAACGAAACCGTGGCTTTGAATTCTTCCGTTTGCAGATTCGCACAACGCAAGGCACTGTTTAGTATTCGGATGCCGCCGGTATACCTGCAAATCTCGTGTACGTGACAACGCTTCTAATGATGACCGGAACCGGTGCGTGCGTCCGTCCGAAAATAGTTGACCAATAAATAGATGGTACCGCCGCGAAGCTTATGACTAAAATATTTAAATTGATACCGCCGTAGCGTAGTGGAAAGACAATCGGTCATCCTTAATGTTGTGTGCCTATCGCCCTCACCGGAAGAGAAGTGCGCGTGTTCTGGAGATTTGCGAAATAGTATTACGGTTTGAACGGTATTCCAGTAATGGTTCTTCGAATGGTTAGAATCGTGTAATATATTGTGATAACTATACTAAAATAACTATACACGAGTGGCTTGCATTTGATGATAGTTTTCGATGAAATTACTCAACATTGTTGTTTATGCCAGTTTACTCGGTCCGATGATGTCATTTCCAAAGAGCTTTTGACTGTTTCTGTTAAAAGAATATAATAATACAGAACTATTTTGGTGTTCTAGTGCAAATGTTACTAAAGGATGAAGGAGAAATTGAATATAAACAGAGAGTGTGACTTAATCCTCAAGAGAGATCTGGCTTTTATTAAGATAGTGTCTGTTTGCAGACAGAAGATCTTTTTAAAGTTAATGGGAATCTTATAATGCCGTTCAATACGGGACTGTATCAGAATATCCTAGATGAGTTGCTCCATTAATCACTATACTATACAGTACGGTTGTACGACACTATGATCTCTTTTGGAAACTCAACCAAGCTAAACCATGCCAGCTGAAGATGTATGGAAAACTCTCAGGACTCTTTGCTACTAACAAAGGCCTGCGCTAGAGGGGTGAGCTTGCCTGTCAACTCTTTAATCTGGCGCTGGAGAGGGCCCTCCGAGACAGGGAGGTGGAAACTTTGGGGACCATCTTCTATACGTCAATACGCGCAATATTGGAACATGCTGCTGTAGTATGGTCACCAGCTGGCCTGACTGCGATGGATAGGATCGAGAGGGTACAACGAAAATTCACCCGGGTTGCCGTGCGGCGGTTTCTTATCGGGTACTCGGATTCGGTCCCCTCTTACCTCCATCGCTGTCGACTACTAGGTCTTGAACCGATTAGAACGCGATACTTCCATATCCGTTCTTATTTTATCGCTTGTCTCCTCTTGAATGAACTCGATGCTCCTGCGATTTTATCCTCTTTATGTTCCCTCCCAGCGTCTCCGCTCCTTATCCCTACTCATAGTACACGCCATGGCCAAAATGACCCCTTCCTACGTGCGCTGGCGGCCTTTAATGACTCGTATCATCTATTTGATTATGGCATCCCTGCATCCCGTTTCCGCTCTCGTCTTCGTGAATCCTCTTCCCTCACCGATGTTTAGGCTAAGAAAGTTTGTTTGTTAAACCCATGCGGCATACAATATTAAGAATAAATAATAATAATAATAATAATACAGCTATGCACTGATGATATAAATATCACAATTAATGAAACAAATACTAAAATGATGGTGGAACCACCAACGACCCTACCCTGTCAACGTGGAATTAGACATGGGTTATGTACAGATAGGTCAACTATCAAGTCATTCAAAATTTTAGCACCGATATCAACACCTTGCGCATAGGTAGCTGGCTGCAAACCGATCATACTACAGCCTGAGGAAACTCTTCCACATGAAACATCTGTCGCGATGGACGAAGCTGGGACTGTAAAGTCCGAACACGCACATATGCCTCTGAGAGGAAGGTGCTCTTAGGAGCTGTAAGAATACAGCGAGTTAGACTCGTCAGGTTCTGGTGCACTGATCATTGAAATGGCACCAGACGAAGACCCAGTACGTAAAGTCCACTAGGACGGTACATGACATGGCAAGCCCAAACTGAGAAGGAGCGATGGCAATAATGCGTCCGCCAGAGCGACTAAGATATTGGAGTGGTAGAAAAGAGCGGTAGACCGTGAGCGGTATCGAAGATTGTTAGATCAGGGACAAGACCGGGATGCGGTTGTAACGCCCAATAAGTAAGTAATTAAGATTTCAACTCTTGCTATGCGGAGTATTTGAAACGCATCAGCACATAGCAAAAGGAAACTCCTCCAACATTCGAACTAGTTAGTTTAAACATCGAACATTTCTTAGTTTAGAATTTTGCGCTCATGTGGCACAATGAGACAGGGAGGTGGAAACTTTGGGGACCATCTTCTATACGTCAATACGCGCAATATTGGAACATGCTGCTGTAGTATGGTCACCAGCTGGCCTGACTGCGATGGATAGGATCGAGAGGGTACAACGAAAATTCACCCGGGTTGCCGTGCGGCGGTTTCTTATCGGGTACTCGGATTCGGTCCCCTCTTACCTCCATCGCTGTCGACTACTAGGTCTTGAACCGATTAGAACGCGATACTTCCATATCCGTTCTTATTTTATCGCTTGTCTCCTCTTGAATGAACTCGATGCTCCTGCGATTTTATCCTCTTTATGTTCCCTCCCAGCGTCTCCGCTCCTTATCCCTACTCATAGTACACGCCATGGCCAAAATGACCCCTTCCTACGTGCGCTGGCGGCCTTTAATGACTCGTATCATCTATTTGATTATGGCATCCCTGCATCCCGTTTCCGCTCTCGTCTTCGTGAATCCTCTTCCCTCACCGATGTTTAGGCTAAGAAAGTTTGTTTGTTAAACCCATGCGGCATACAATATTAAGAATAAATAATAATAATAATAATAATACAGCTATGCACTGATGATATAAATATCACAATTAATGAAACAAATACTAAAATGATGGTGGAACCACCAACGACCCTACCCTGTCAACGTGGAATTAGACATGGGTTATGTACAGATAGGTCAACTATCAAGTCATTCAAAATTTTAGCACCGATATCAACACCTTGCGCATAGGTAGCTGGCTGCAAACCGATCATACTACAGCCTGAGGAAACTCTTCCACATGAAACATCTGTCGCGATGGACGAAGCTGGGACTGTAAAGTCTGAACACGCACATATGCCTCTGAGAGGAAGGTGCTCTTAGGAGCTGTAAGAATACAGCGAGTTAGACTCGTCAGGTTCTGGTGCACTGATCATTGAAATGGCACCAGACGAAGACCCAGTACGTAAAGTCCACTAGGACGGTACATGACATGGCAAGCCCAAACTGAGAAGGAGCGATGGCAATAATGCGTCCGCCAGAGCGACTAAGATATTGGAGTGGTAGAAAAGAGCGGTAGACCGTGAGCGGTATCGAAGATTGTTAGATCAGGGACAAGACCGGGATGCGGTTGTAACGCCCAATAAGTAAGTAATTAAGATTTCAACTCTTGCTATGCGGAGTATTTGAAACGCATCAGCACATAGCAAAAGGAAACTCCTCCAACATTCGAACTAGTTAGTTTAAACATCGAACATTTCTTAGTTTAGAATTTTGCGCTCATGTGGCACAATACACACAACTTTACTGTATTCGTTCGACGGAAGCAAACGGCAACAAAAACACAACAGAAGCTGCATAATGCTCTTGGAAGAAATGTGTTGGAGTTCGAAGTTTGAAGGAAACATCCTTCCGGAATTAAATATTGGTGATGTATAGACCTAGTGCCGACAACCGACAAAAAGTGTGAAGAGGGTTACGCGATGTGTCTGAAAAGCGCATTATGTAGAGCAATAAGTAGCACCAACGAGTTGAATGTTGGTAAAGTCGGTTCTTCCACGAATTGTAGTTGACAAAGTAAAAATATTTATTAAAAACAGAACAAACATGCAACACAAATGGAAAAATGTCAAAAAAAAAAACTCGGGAAAGATGTCTACGTAAGTTTAAAAATTTGTAACATACTAAAAAACAGAAAATTGTGATATATCTTATCTACTGATCTACTTATTATTATACGTCATAAGAAAAATGTGATATGTTTCAACTGTCGCACCCCGCTAATAGGAAAACAATATCCGATTTTTTAAATGTTTTTACAATGCATTTGCGTTTTTGTTTATTATTTTCTTGAAAAAAACACGTCTTCCTTTTTATTAAAAATAGTACAAACATGCAACACAAATGGAAAAATGTCCAAAAAAACTCGGAAAAAATGTCTACGTAAGTTTAAAAATTGGTAACATACTAAAAAACAGAAAAATGTGATATATCTTATCTACTGATCTACTTATATACGTCATAAGAAAAATGTGATATGTTTTAACTGTCGCACCTCTAATAGGAAAACAAATATCCGATTTTTTAAATGTTTTTACAATGCATTTGCGTTTTTGTTTATTATTTTCTTGAAAAAAACACGTCTTCCTTTATGCACCCCAGAGTTTTCCATTGGTATAAGGTTCATTTGATGTTGTTTACATGTTTTGAATGCTGCTTTTCTGACTGAATTGCAAACTCCTGCATTTATTTGCGTGTGTGTGTGTGTGTGTATGTGTGAGCTGTATAACACACCACAAACAATTTCTAGTTTTAAATAGTTTACGTTGACAAATACTCTCCTCACCACGCGAATGGATTATCAATCTCATGGTTGAACAAGGGAGGAGGATTTTTAGGGTAGAGTAATTGGTAGTAGTTTTAAGTGAAAGTGATTTTGGTTGTATTCTTTGTTTTTATTTTTTCCGATTGCCTATTTTACTTATCAGTTTTTTGTTGTTTTTTTTACTTTTGCATAAGTTTTCCGTCGTTTTTCTTGTTTGTTTGTTTGTCAGCAGCAAAGGCCATTTTGGTATGGAGGGATGATTGGTTGATGAATGTTTGAACTTTACTTTTGTGTCTGTGTGTACGCGTTGGAGTGTTTGTGAAGTAGAATTTAGCTGGACGGGTTTCGAACAGGGGTGTGTGTTGTGGCAAAAATTAAATCAAAAAACAAATGAATGTGAATGTTGTAACACACTCCTCCTTCCTCTCACAACAAGAAGTTAAGGCCCGTTAATGCAAGTCCATGAGTGTTCGCGCGGTAAACAAAAAATCCCCATTTGTTTTTTCGTATAGGAAAAATAAATAATCCCTCCCCCGTTTTGTAGTGTTGTGTCGACAAGTGCGTTTGCTCACTCGTCACAAAAAGTTTAATAATCTTTGGTGTGTCCTTTGAAAAAAAAAAAAACAAAACAAAAAACAAACTAGAGATGCATCAATATACTGCTGGAATTATAATTCAGTATCTATTGTTTTGTATGTGTAAGTTTGTGTAAGCAGACAAATCATCACAATTCTAGGATGTGACCCACCCACCCCTTCTTCTACGCTCCATCCTTCTCTCTATCCCTCTGTCTCTCTGCTTTCCCCCGTGGATCAAGAATGTGTGCCACACACAGTTTTTTTGTTAAAATGATATCGATTTTTTGGGCTTCATTTAATTAGTGAGATCGTTTACTACCTGTGAAGGTCGTGGTCGTGCACAGCAAGGAAATACTGACAGTGGGGGTTTGTTTTTTGTTCATTTGCATCTTTTGCTAATGTGCACCAGCAACGAACGAACGGTGGTGCTTTTCTTGTTGTGATCATGATATACTGTGTCTGTGGCGTGCCTGAGTAGAGAAGCTTGGCTTCTCTCGAAACGAAAGGGAAAGTGTGATGGTGACGAAGGGGAAGCGAGGGCAGAAGGTAGGTGTAGTTCGATAGTAGAGCACTGAATATATAAGAGTGTAATAAATAAATTATTTACCTAGAAGTTTGATAGCGCCCGAAACGTTCTTGCTTGCTTCCTTACGTTCTGTTTCTGTTCTGGTACGATTGTTGATTCGTTTCTGTTTCATTTTCTTTTCTTCAAACGCGTGGCTGTTCCCCTTCGCGTGGAAAAGGGGACATCAGTGGTGGTAGAGATCGTTTGCGTTTTTTTTTAATTGCCCGTTTCTTTTTTTCTGCTCTATCGTCTAGCTATCAAAACTGCCATCGATCCACAACGCATCATTCACATCGAATTTCAGCAAAAGGGATGAATGTTTCTTTAGAATTGTTTCGGTTTTTCATGGGGAGCTGAGTGGTGGGTGGTGGTGGGCGGTTTGGTCTGCTTTTTTTTCCTAGATAATAACTCTGTTTTGATTTATTTGCTGCTGTGTTATTGATTTTTTTCTTTTCTCTCTTCTCTCCACTACATAGTCGCGTCGCGTTTTGTTCTTCCTTTCTTTTGCCCTTTTTTTCGTGTGTAGGGGGGGAAAAGCAAAAAGAGCTAAGTTAAGTTAGTTTAATTTAATTATAGTAATAATAATAATAATATAATAATAATAATAATAATTAGAATACAATACAATAATTAGAATATTTCCGTAGAGTTTTGACTAGACTTGGTGATTTTCCGTATTATTGAATATTATCTTAACGTGTTTTTTTTTCTCTCTCTCTCTCTCCTTCATTTCGGTTCTTCCATTTTGTTTTCCTAACGCTTCCCTCTCTCTCTCTCTCTCTCTCTCTCTCTCTCTATCTAAATCTTTGTCACACTCTGCGGATTAGTCTTTCATTCCACCGTATTAGGATATTGTGGGACTCACTCCTCATCAACTACACACTACACGCCGTACTGGACAACAACAATATTGCTACAATCGGGTGACACGGTGGCGAATATGCGAGCACACCCTCCCTATTGTTGTCAAATTTGCATGCTCACTACCACTAGTCGCTTAACAGCAGCAGCCTCTTCAAAAAGAGTCATTTTTTATTGCGAAATAAATAAATGGTTTACGTGACACGCAACGCAGACCTCGTTGTGTCTTTTTCGAGTTTAAGAATATCCGGACTAACCGACCCGGCGGCTTGTCGGATCGTCGAGATGTACGTCCCTGTGTCGGACGGGGGCTACCTTACACTACCACAATACCTCATTATCCGAGCATACCCTTCTATACGTACGTACCTGCGAGTGGTGCACACAGCAGCAGCATTTATGGTATTAATTTTCTCTTACATTTGGCTTTCTGGCTATCTATCTAAACTCGAAAAGAGGTTTGAAGGCGACGCGGTTAAATGTTTCACTCTTCGGCGGCAGTGATGTGTGAGTGTGTGTTTGCTTTCTTCTACTCGTTCATGACACGGACGGTTGAATGATTGTGTATGTGTGTGTTGTGGGCACCGTACTGTTGTTGCGTACCTACTTACGGGCAGTTGCATCGCACAGTGGTGTGGCATGCACACACGGCGACGAATCATCGATCCGATTTCCATTTCGTTTGGCAGTTTTGTTGTACAGTGATGAAAAAAGGAACTCAACTGATGATAACGAGCGATCGATGCTATTTGCTCGCTGATTGGATGGTGATGGATGAAACGGTGCGCAAGAAGATACACACGGACGGAGCATGGTTGTTGGTGGGTATGCCGAAGGAGTCCGGGAGTTTTGTAAGCAGGGAACAGCAGAACCTGGGCGACACGATGGATGGAGGATCAGGTTCTTCGTTGCGTCGTTCTCCCTGCACAGTCTTTGGTATACTGGTGTTTTTGTTAGTTTGGATTGCGAACGGTCAGTTTGCAGAACACTCCCCCCCGACAATCTTCCTAACACGCGTGCGTCCTCCTTTTCCAACGCGAGGAAGGACAATGTTTGAGTGCGATGATCCTTCCTCGTGGCGATGATGATGATGATGATGCTGGCTGGCGGTATTTGATGATTTATCAATAAAATATAAAGTCTATGTACAATCACATTTCGTATGCACTTTCTCGCCTTCCATTCAGTTGCAGTTTTCTCGCTGAGGTGTTGTGTTGAGTTTCCCAGAGTTGTCCGATGCGGAGAGATAGGACCAGGTGTGTACGGCGACGTGACCGCACACGTGTGTGTGTGTAGTATAAGCTGATACCCGTGTATGTTTTTAGATCCACTCTTTTTCTCTCTCACAAAAGCTCGTTAAAGAGAGCAACAGTGGCATCCCCGTTTTGATTCCTAGCAGCTTCACACGCACGCACAATCGACTCTTTGGACGTTACATTACGCAGGTTACAACATACTTATTCACACTAAAGCCTCAACACCGATCACCGGCTCCCGGAAGGCTTCGCAATGAGAGAGTAGCAGTAGGTTGGCGCTGAGAGTTTTTGGAATATTCGACAATCCGTGTTGGAGAGACTGTTGCCATCGACACCGTGGACAATATTCTCGTTTTACGACGCGATGAGAGAAGCACAGGTGGGTTACGGGTAGGCGGCGTTTTGAACGCACTTTCAGGATGTGGTGTGTGTACTACCTACACTACCCAGTGCCGGTCCGCGTGTGACACTGGATATTGGAAGGAATGGAATCCTTTGCTCGATATCGAAGGATCCGGGGAACGAAGGTCACGACGTGGTTTCATTGGCACGCGCGCGCACACACACACACACTAGAAACCGAAGTTGGTGAATAGGTGCTGCTTGAACACTTCTTCACTTTCTTCCTCGAGCCTCTGAACGGTGACCGTGTTGAGCAGGTTGAACACGATGGCAAAGATCGTGCAGGCAGCGTAAACACCGAGCGCCACCCACCATAGGAGCTGCTCGTGCAACTTCTGTTCGAAGTTTTTCAACACCAGCAAACCGATCGTGAGCCCGGCTAGGGCACCCGTTAGATGCGCCACATACGATACGGAAGGTGCCCCACTGGCTGGTTCCACCGAATATCGGGAATAGATGGCGAAACCTACATCACAGGACGCTATTATTTTACAAAAAATAAACAGAAAGAAACGAAAAAAGGGACACATTATTGAATAAGCAATTAATATTTAAATGAGACATAAAGACAGTTTTGTAAAAAGATCTAGTAACAAACAAATAATGAACAATAAAGCAAAAAACTAACTTACCAAATAGAAATATCGCTAGTAACCGTAGAATGCCATACTGCATATTGCGGTAATTGAGCATTACGTTGGCTAAATGAGCAGCGAGCAGGGCATATACACCCCCACTCGCTCCTACAAGGTATACTTCCGGGTCGAATACGCTCGTACCTAAAGGAAAATGGAAGAAAAAAAAATACAAATATGATGTTATAATAAGCGAACGGTGGCAAGAAACCTTATTCAAAACCTACCTAACGAACCGGCCAGTACACCCGCTAGATAAACACAACCTATCCTTGCTGATCCGTGTACCATCTCCAATGGTAGCCCAACAAGGAGTTGTATGATTAGATTGAAGCCTAAATGAAACCATCTGTAAAGAGAGAATCATGCACATTGTTAGTTCCTTCTGCAATATAGATCATCTTTTTTTAAATAAACAAACTTACCCTGCATGCAGGACCATGTAGAACAGAAATCGCCACACTTCCTGTCGTTTGTCTGGTCGGTAAATGAACATCGAATCGATCGGAACCGGACCCGCCGGATCCGCTGGACCTAGCGTTACTGAGTGATAGATGAAGAACCCGAGCTGGAAAAAGATGAGAGAGAGATGCATATTTACGTGTTATTAGTATTTTTTCGCGTATATAACTGGCAAACAAAAGTAGATCAAATGTTGTGTTGACGTATGTTTCCGTATCCGGTGTAGGTAGAAGATACATCCTCACGCTAAACCAACAACCATGAATGAACGGTTCTCGTTGGAGAGTGTAGAAGCTATTTTTAGGATTGCATAAACTGTTGCATTTCTGATAAACAAAGATGCGAAACCAGAGACCGACCGAGATCGACCATTGAGAGTGAGCCGTGTGTGAATGAACCGCTTGATTTTGGTTGTGATTACTTTAAATAAACTTGTGAATCATGTTCAACCTCCAGATGCCCCTGTTGGAATAAGCAAGGATCTATCAGATACGTTAAGAGACGCATCGGTATAGATCAATTTCTCATTTAACGACAGTAACTGATGATCACCAATTGATGAAGAATGTCCACACTGTTGATTGACATTGACTTTCAATAAGACCGCTTCTCATTCTATTGCATATGTTTGTAGTTTAATTACTGTATCCGCTTGCTAATCTCTCGGGTCAAGGCGGATCCATCTCCACGGATGATCTTATTACGATATTGAGTATTTCATCTGTTTCTCTTCAAAGAACATAGGTGGAATCGACTGTTCTATAGTGAAACATTTGCTCTAGCATACCTAAAATACGATAGCAAAAACAGCAATTATTCGCTAATAGTATGTATTACGGAATAATTGCAATAATTTGTTCGAAATTCGACGCGTTTCGAGGAGCGGGTGAAGAATATCGCATACACCACCAAGAGCGTTTGTTGAAAGCTTCACAAGGTAGCATTATTGATCTGTGGTGGTGGTCTAGTACTCCGCGTGTAATCCACATGATCCGTTTCACAGCAACAAAGCATCCCAGCGACAGACGGCGGAACCAATGGAAGCCGTGCCCGAAAATCCAGAACATGGCCCCAAAAACAATTGAAGCAACAGTACCGTACGCTTAACAACGCGCGGCTTAATGTACACCCGGCCCGACGCACATACACACAGGTTCTTCCATACGCTCTATACGGAATGATGCTCTATAAAACGAAGTGAAGAAGGCTCTGCTCTGCTTTTTCGGGTGTTCCCATCCAAACGCTTCCACAACATTTCCTCCACAGGCAAGTGCGAGCGCGCGCGATCGCAACGGTTGATGATGATTTCAATCCGCACGGAACTAATTGTCTGTGCGCGCCCCCGCATCACACATAAGCCGCTTCTTCTCTTGCCTGAGAGACTTCCGAAAGCGTGGTAAAATTATTGTTCTTAATCCATCCCCACTACCGCTGTTGGCACCTCTACTCCGCGCCGTTACCTGTGTTACCAACGCAGTGTGGCCACGGGAAATTACACGACCACCGTACAGTACAAGCTTCTTTTCGCCGAATGGAATATGGACAGTCGGACAGCAGGTCCACACAGGTTGGGCTGGTTGGCTGGGCTTGACTGAACCATTTGTTATGGTCCACCTCATCGTATCTAGTTTGCTCTGTCCAGCCAAGTCAACAACAAAAGAAAAGGGCGGTGAGAATATCTGAAAGGTTTCTTCTCGAAAAACAGTCAAATGTCTTTAAAATTACAGAAAAAAATGAAAATACTCTCAACCATTAATGCTTCGAAAGAAAATCATATTCTTAAAAAAAAAAATCCTCATTTGAGAGCAGTCTAGCAGAGGAAACATCGTGATTCTGTGGCGTAATGTTTGTTTGATACCTGCACAAGTTATTTAATTAAATTGATAACTCGATCAAGAACAAACCCAATTTTGGCCGGAACCATATAATGTCTAATTAAAATTAATTAATATCTTCAGTTCACCACGAGAGGGCTTGATATTGGATAGAGTTAGCGGTTCCGCCCAATCCCTTCAATGTAACTCTCCATGGTGGAGAACCAACACAATCTGAACGAGCGCTAGAGAGCTTTTTAATTAGCTTTTTTATTCCCCCGAAATAAACCTTCTTGAAGAGGGTGGCGGCGACTGCCTCGCATGGAATGGGGGGATTGCTGGTGATCATGAACTGTAAAAATCATTAATAACATTTCAAAACACATGCTTCCCTCCACTGAAGGGTGGTCACTTGGAACGCTAGCGCAGACGTATGATGAGCTGCGTTTATTGTCGTCCAACAAGCAAACACCTTTTTTAAGTTGAATGCCAAAAACAGAAACAAATCTTTCAAAGCGAAAAGTGTGCCAAAGAAAATATGAGTTGTCACCAAGTTTGTAGTAACAAACAAAAATCATAACAATAAATTTCTTTTACTTGCAACGCTATATAAATTTGTCGGGATTCTAGGTGAAAAAAAGAAAAGGGAAACATCGCTGTAGGTAACAACACCGCGCAGCAGCATAAGGGTGGTCGTCTCTCTGTCCCTCTGTTGCAGTGCTGCAGCAGTTATACGTGATCGCTTTTTCAATGAATTTCCGAGTTCCGTTCAGTTGGAGAGAGAGACAGAGTTCATATCCCTGGTTTATTGTGCATCCCGAATTCTTCCTCGCAGGTTACACATCCGGACACAGGATGTTCGTGTCCCCTGTTATACAGGAGCAGATGTGTCTGTCTGGTTCATGAATTCAACACCTTTTCCTGTTTCAATTACGACGACAACAAAAAATTTATTCGTACTGGATGTGTGGGACAATAGCGAAATAAAAGAAAATTTTTAGTTTTACAACTGATTGAGAGTAATATTCAACTAATAGTTACTAAACTTAAATTGATTGTTGAACATTTTTATTTGATGACTAGCTAACTAAGGTCTTTTCAATACGTTGCTTTGCTTCCACCAACATAATAACTACTCTGGACACGAGAACTTGAGACATTCATCATGCCAACAGCAACAGATGCTCCATTCCAACATTTTTGTTGTTGTGACTATGCGTTAGGCGCCAACTGTCATTTTATGTCTTCACTGTTGCATTTTGCATTTATTCAGCGTAGATTTTAAAACCAAAGTATGTTTCAAAATTGTTATGCTTCAATAACCACCTCATTTGTGGTAATCAGATCAACTGCGCATGATTTAAGTATTGCGGTTCGGGATATCCTGCAGTATAATTATTCCCTTCTACCAGAGCACGATCAACACTCGATCCACCGATGATAACGAGACACCGGACCAACGGAAGAACTATACTGGCTCATGATCAATCGTCTGTGCCTCGCGTTTTTCATTCCATCACGCTTGTGCACCGTTTGTACTGGTCGCGTGCGCTTCATTACTCCGGGTGCAGGTGCATATCCATCCGGCTGGCCGCCACATCCTCAGTGTGTCCAGCGAGAAACCAACAAACGGTGGAACGAAACAATCAGCAGGCGAATCTCGGCAGTCTCTTGCTGCTGCTGCTGCTGCTGCTGCTGTTGGAGTTATGATTGGTATATCACGATTCAGCACTTATCCTTCTGCTTCGTACTTTGTTTCGTCTTTTACTGTTGGATTAACAGCCTGCATTGTGCGAGCATTTTACACCTTTTTTCTGCTTCTTCCTTAAACAATCCCTTGAGCAGTTTATGAGGCTTCAACAAAGCAGGACGAACCCCAAAAAAAGAAAGATCGAACAGCTGTTTTTGCGGTGCAGTTGTGAGCAATAATGTACCGAAAATGTTATTCAAGCGCGTAGACACATTCGGAAGAACAATCGATCGGAAGGAAGAGGCGTATGCTGAAGCATGGAAAGAGTCAAAACGGAAGTACTTTTATTCGTCATAATCCAAAACGCACCGTGTACCTTCAGGCGAGCCTCGGCAACCTTTCTCTCTCACACTAGGACATCAGCTGACAGGTGGGACTTGTGTGTGCCTATAACTTCCTCTATTCTGATCATATTCAACTAGTTCTAAGAACGAGGACAACCGGTAAACCCTAGGATCCATCCTCAGCGACACCGACTTCAACGAGATTTGATGCTATTCATCACGAGTCACGCGACGAGAAAGAGCAGGTCACTCGTCTTATACTGAGACTGGTTCATCTCTTTCCTTCCATCCGATTTTTATTTTCCATCCGCGTTCTCCGGTGCATTGCCGGTTTCAGAAGCGAACGAACGGAAAAACACGCAACCAACGAACTGTCGGAATTTGGACGTGCTTGTGCGCGCGCGCCTTGCACTGTAATCTTTATGGGATTTCGATCATCATATGTATGTATGCTTCAACACCACGCTCCAGCAATGATGAATAGAATCGGAAAGGAGTGAAGCAACAGGTAAGAGTGACAGACATCCGGTTTGTCGGTCAAAACCAGTGTTGGCGAGCGGAAGGCACGAGTCACAATCAAATATACGGTGAGGAATTCCGACAGAATATTGAAAGGTACATAAACATCGTTTTAAAAGGCAAAGTTACTAGAACATTACTCAAAAAGGGTTTATATATCATACGGGGAAGAAGATTGCATCCGTCAATGGAAGCGATTGTTGATTTGTGTGACGCTAATTTAAAAGACAGTAAAGAGCACTGTTGTGGTTTGAACTGGAACGTGAGAAACGCAAATACTGGTATCATATCGGCAGCAAATAGAAGACGTGTGTTTGTTAGCAAGAGAATAAACACTTTGAGGTGATCTAGATTTTTTAAAAGTGCCTGAGAAATAGCGAAAGCTCTCAACAAGTTTGTAAGATAAAAGCTGCACAAGGCAATCAAATGACTGCATCGATAGATTAAGCGACGAACACCTATTTTTTTGCAGAGAATTTTTTGAATCGTATTGTTTTCCAACAATCCACCAACGATACATACACGTACATGAATGAGGACCAATGAGAATAAAAAACCCCAAGATTTAATGTTGCTAGTGCGCAACGAACTGAAGAATGCGGTGTGTGCCCTGGCGAAACTTCAAAATGCTGAAACAAACATTGGTACACAATAAGAAATGATACATACCTCGACGATTGTAACTAGTATCACAAATAACGGAGGCGGACAGCATGAATAATTGTCTGCATAATATTTTCGATCCCGCTCCTCGGGGAGCACTTCCATTGCAATTACGTGCACCATTCTAGATAGAATAAGATGGGAAGGGAAAAAGAAAGAGAAGAAAATATAAAATTAAATCAAAGGCTTTTTGTTCGAATTAGCATATGTGTCCCCAGCGTTCAACGCAGAACAACATGGCAACAACAACGCATTACGATTATTCGATTCAATATCCACAAACGATCACAAACGCCCACACACCAACCAACCAGTCGCGGCGATCGAACGGTGGTGTGGTGTTGAGATGGTGGTGTAGTGGTGTCTGTGCACATTTAATTTATCCAGTACATTCGCTAGGAGAAAGAGAGAAAGAGTTCGCGCAGTTTATCCCTCGTCCCAAGAAACCCGCTTAACTTACCTGCGAAATAGTGGTGGATCCTCAAATAGCAGATGAAAATCGTTCTCGGAACAAACCTCACGATCGCGATGATGTACTGCACACTTGAAGCTACGTGAACGCTTGCCGCTCATCTGTGGGGGAGAAGGGAAGAGAGAAGAAACGAAAACAATCGCTGATTAGATTGATTGTGTCTGCAGAAACAAACATCCGGCGTCTCGGTGCGCAAAACTAAAAAACAGTCCTCCACAAGCAACAGACAAGTCCTCTCTCTATTCCCACATTACAAACATTGGCAAGATCGTCCGCTTTTAGTACACACTCCATTGGCTTTTCTTTTTGCCTTATCGCGCTCGCCGCTTTTCTCACCACTTTCGTTTCACAATGGCAGCGCAATGACTCACCCTCTCTCATCGCAAGAATGGGTGGTACATGTTTTCACACAATTTTAGAGAAAGTATAAATTAAAGCAATTAAAATATTAACCTTCATAGTGCGGTCTTGTTGTATAGTCATTGGTAAAGAGCGGGAACGCGCAAAGCAACTTCAAAGTGCGGAAATTTCTCAGCTTAAGTAACTGTGTCATTTTTGTTTGTTTACGGTGAACGACTGACGAAGGTAAACACAGTGATCTGTCCCACAGTGAGCTCCCACACAATTGCGATGCTCAAGAAGTTTGTAAAACGATGACTGAGATATTGCTTCTTAGTAGCCCCGGCGGAACCGATCATAATCGTTTCCCGGATGGATGGGGGAGTAGACCACCCCGCGGAGCACATTGACCCCGGCAGCGAGTCTATAAATTCTAGAGACAGCAGCACACCTTGCAATTTACGACGCATGCAGGCACACACACACACATTCAAACAAAAACGATTACACGGTGCGTGTAAAAAAAGCTACAACCAGCGACACCAAAACATCACATCACGAACCGTGACATCATCATCTCCAACCTAAATGTCAATCCCCTAACAAGTTTTCGATTCCATTTTGTCTCAGTGTCCACCAATGTGTAGCGCTAGACTAGAGGACCTACCACAGAGAGGTGCCGCGATTTACTAGATTATTTTAGTTTACCTCGTTGGCAAGAAGAAAATAATCCGGACCCAGGGTATTGTCAATTTTTTGCGATCAGGTATTTGAGTTTGAGTGCGCACTCTGATCGTGATACACAATTTGGCATTTAGAAATGTATTCTTGCTGTTGTCCTCCACATGGTTGGGATTTTTGTCGATGTGGAAGAAGTAGACTAGAAACCTCCGTCCTGATGTCCACAACATTTCACCAAACTACTATCAAGATATCTGGGGGGGCAAAAGACTTATTTGATATGACCTACAACCGCTGGGCAGTTTAAATGTTCATTCGCGAAAATTACAACAAACGTCCAAACGTAATGCAATGGATATCTTCTAACGTACAATTTGCTATATTGCTTACATGATGACGAACGTACGAACAAGAAAATTATGACAATATTGACCACTTGCTTAAAGGTTGCAGTATACAGCATGCATGCACTTTCCCAGCATTAAAATGGAGATGAAATGTAAGGAGAAAAGAAGAAATAACAACATATTTCACTCTCTGCCAGCGGTCTCTGGTTTGGGTGTCTGTTTGAGATATCTCAGTAGCCACCAGCCGAGAACACACGATCATCGCGAGATAATGATTGATGGGGCGCGCACACACAACACACCGAGAGGATCATGCATTCCCCTTCCATTTTCTCATCGTAACGATATTGGGTCATTTCAAGTCACAGAGATAAACGTTTTGATAACATTTGTTCGAAATCATGCACTTGCGTTACTTACTAAAGGAGTAGTGAAGTAAAGTAATTTCCCATCATTTGACTTTTCGCTTTCTAACTAATGAAGTAAGGTGCTGCAGTAAAGGTGTATTCAATTATTTAATAATCAAATAGTCCTCTATCGTTTTATGTTTCCCATTCCGACTGTTGGGTTGTTCGTTTCTGGTCCAAGACTTTCACGAGGGTTAGGAATGTGGCTATCCCACATTCCGTCCATTCTTCGTGGCATTTCCAACTTGTTCGCATCGTCTCCAGATCCTGTGCATGCAAAACGGTCATTAGCAATGGCAACCCCGTGCTCCAATACCGCACCCCCACCCTTCGTTCAAATAATATGCTCCCCTATTACCGAATAGTAACAACTCTTTCCTCAAAACGTCTCTATATGCCCTTACGGATCCACACACACACACACTCACAACACCATCAAAAGCCAATGACCTCGCGCTACTATCAAACTGTAATAATTCAAAGCACTCAACAGGACCGGGGCTGCGAGAGTTGATGAAAAACTGCATTTCACGGGAGCACCTTGTCTATACAGAAAAGATGGCGCAAAACGAAAGGACAGAAACCCGAAATTCAGTAGACGGCAGCGAGTATAGAGTGTGTGGGTAAGTTGCGGGATCTCCCTTTAATGCATTTGACAGCTGAGCTGGGTAAAACAAGGCGCGTTGTCCTTAGCGCGTGGAGTACGTAAGAGTACGCGCGCACAACCAACTCGAAAATGCCGAAAACCGAACGCAACGCATCACACAGCGGCAGCGGCGCCTTTAAAAACACACGCAAGCAGCAAACAGCAAGAGATGGTTTACATATACTGAGACTCGAAAATGCTTTCGGATATTTACGCCACAACCAGCACTATCACACCCGTGTTTCGTCTCGCACGGTGCAGATCAATTGGGGAAAAAGCGATGGTGGACTGGACGACTGTGGTCTACTTCTTTCGCAGGACCTTCGTTTTCTCGCTCTCTCTCTCGTCTGTCTTCTCGCGATCGTGTGTTTATACGTTCCTGTAGTGTTGAATTTAAATATTTTTTTTATGATCTTTCCGCATTGTGAGCTTCTTTCTTATTCACAACAACCACATAATGAGAGTGTCCCTGCCGCCACACGGTAACGTTGCTTTAGTTTGAAATGGACAACGCACCAAGGAATAAATATTTGCATGCTTTGCGACACCCGCAACATATTCTCCTTTTCGCTCGAAAGTGAAGAGAAGATGCATTCTGTGTTGAGACGAAGGCCACCGAAAAAAGGAATTCCTGAAATTAATTGCAAATTGGGTTATCTTCTGTACACACACGCGGCAGCGGCGGCTCTGGCGACGACGTTGGCTGCAATGGTCGATTGCGTAAAATTAAGCCCGGACATGAAGAAGCAAAACAGAATCACCCGAGGAAGACAACTGTATCCAAAACTGGTGTAAGTAGTTTGTTTTTCCTTGCAGTAGCTAGCTTAGAACGACCAAACTCTGCACAACGGTGATGTCAAGCCAATTTTAAGTCATTTTTAGAGATTCCGACACATGTTTCTTAATATTTTAGCAATAAACCATCAAGCAAAAGCTACAAAGCGGCAACAGAAAACGAATCACCCGTGTCATAATTGAGCAATTAAATAGATTAATTAAACCTGTGACGCCTCAGAAGTCACCAGCGGTCCTATACGAATAAAAAAAAAACCATCTTCCAACCGCACACCATCATTCCAATCCAGGCGGAGGAGTATCCATAAAATTGCCCTAAATAAATAACCAATTGAAAGATCAAATCCACACATAAGCCTTCAATATTTACATGGTTCATATCACCTCGCACCTAGCGAGTACGCGCGCCGCCGTCTGGCCGTCTGATTAATGATGTGGAGAGCGCGCGCGCGCGCGAAAGGTTCGACTTCACTCTTCGATCTTCGACGAACGGGTTGTTCTTGCCCGTAAGCTGCCGGCCACCACATCTGCCTGCTGTTGCTGCTTGACCAACCAGCAGTGTGTGTTAGGTCACATTCAGCTGATCATCATCAAGTATATCCAACCACCGTAGGGAAAAGGTGTATGCCACTCTTTAATACCTGCGCGCTGCTCTGCTTCTGTTCGGTTCCACAGGAAACAACCCTGCCCCCGACTATACGGCGCATCATGATGTGCGCGCCCTTACCAATAGTTTATTTTCTTTACCAGCTATTATTAACTACCTCCAATCTACGGGTGAGATAAACAAAGCCTATAATTGGAGCTATGAAACAGTAAGCGAACAGATTTTCCGCACATAATAATTCTCTCATTCACTTGATGCCCGACCCTAACCACCAACAGGACGGACCGGGAGAGAGTCGTGTTGAATCAAGGATCATTCAATAAGTACAACATTGGGATTCTGGTTGGTGCCCCTTGTGCAAGGTGTAATGAGGCGGCCATTGACTTGGACATGATGTTTACGCGCTCGGTCAAAATTGTAAACTGTTAAATACTTTGCAAACTTTTACTCTTTGCTTTATCACCTTACCAAACAGTGTCTTGAGGTTCAACAAAATGTATTTTAAATTAAATATGATGTATAGCACAACAAACCTTCGTCCCTGGGATAGCGAAGAATAATGCTCAAAGTGTCGAAACATTTGGATCGGCGAGAAAGGTGAGAAATTCTTACAACCTACATTTGAAAGCTCCCGCCAAAGCGAATGTAGAACAGGAAATTCACATTTAACCGAAACTAGCGCCTTCTTATCTACACCAAACATAGCGGCGCGTAGGACACCTTTTTTACCAAGAGATTCCTCAAGCACTACTTCATACTTCCGGATTCGGAAATTTCGATTACGGAGCACGCTCTCTCGCTCACCGAATTCTGGTGCGGTCAAATTACGACCAATTATCGAAACTCCATGACATAAGTCAAGAGGTTCTGTCCGGTGTGTGTTGCAAGGGACAAACAGAAGAGACACGGCTCAGTAAAAACAGATAATTATACACAAACTTCGACGTGTTGATAATTTGAACAGGTGCATTTTCAGGGGTACTCACAGCTCACCGACTCTCTCAATAGCTTATTTTGTCGCTTTGCTACGTTCGATCACGTTCGGCTGTCAAACGTATCCTTCTTCGACAGCGTAACTGCAACATAATTTGATATATTATCACCACCATACACACACACACACGACCTCTAAGCCATTGGGCACAACACACGCTGCTTTCCGCTGTCCGACCAAGGTCCGACAGATAGCAGGTGTGCATTTTACACACACGCCTCACACTGTTGGGCCGTCGTTTTCCTTCGAAACTTTGAGAATTCGACGAGTCTTTGACCCTTAAAATTACGAAGCATTTATGTTTAATGTAATAAGTTGAATCGGAGTGGAAATATTGGAATATTAAGAAGAGAAAACGAAGGACCTCTAACAAAAAAACCCCTAAAATATATATTCACTTACATGACATAATGTATTCCCCATTCGCCTTCCGAAACAGAGGCCGGCCCCCTAACCACGTAACTACGTGTGGGGTTCAAATTTCTTCTTGACTACATCATTTGAAAGGGGGACGAGGGACCACACCGAGCACCGAAGTGTAACAATACACCTTCATTTAATCGCTTTTCCCAGGATTAACGTACACGATGGTGCGCACACACATTAGGGATAACTGATGGTATTAAATGTTACAAAGCCACATTCTTTCTCGTCTATTACGAGACGGTATACTCATTATTAAAGAATTATTTAAAACACAACATATTTTAGACAGCGAAAAAATTGGGCGTACATTTTCAACATTAAATCGATCCAGAATAGTAAGATACCGCCGCCAGTAACAAAATAATAATTTTACGCCCTTTGCTAACCCGTGAAGACTCCCTCTTATAATCGAGACGAAAAGACACCACCATACACACACACACGCGTGCCGGCGACCTCTAAGCCATTGGGCACAACACACGCTGCTTTCCGCTGTCCGACCAAGGTCCGACAGATAGCAGGTGTGCATTTTACACACACGCCTCACACTGTTGGGCCGTCGTTTTCCTTCGAAACTTTGAGAATTCAACGAGTCTTTGACCCTTAAAATTACGAACCATTTATGTATAATATAATAAGTTGAATCGGAGTGGAAATATTGGAATATTAAGAAGAGAAAACGAAGGACCTCTAACAAAAAACCCCTAAAATATATATTCACTTAGACGACATAATGTATTCCCCATTCGCCTTCCGAAACAGAGGCCGGCCCCCGCTACCCACGCGACTTCGTGTGGGGTTCAAATTTCTTTTTGACTACATCATTTGAAAGGGGGACGACGGACCACACCGAGCACCGAAGTGTAACAATACACCTTCATTTAATCGCTTTTCCCAGGATTAACGTACACGATGGTGCGCACACACATTAGGGATAACTGATGGTATTAAATGTTACAAAGCCACATTCTTTCTCGTCTATTACGAGACGGTATACTCATTATTAAAGAATTATTTAAAACACAACATATTTTAGACAGCGAAAAAATTGGGCGTACATTTTCAACATTAAATCGATCCAGAATAGTAAGATACCGCCGCCAGTAACAAAATAATAATTTTACGCCCTTTGCTAACCCGTGAAGACTCCCTCTTATAATCGAGACGAAAAGATGTTAAAACGAAGCGACAAGAACTCCCCGCTTTACCAGTAATTCCCTCTCTTGGTAGTGGAAAGGAGAACCGCTTTGTCATCTATCTACTGTTTACCATCAACATCGCCACCAAAACTGTGATCTGTGTGTGGAAAATTAGCTCAAAGATCTAAGCTACTTGATCTAGCTGCTGCCGCTGCTGTTCATGTCAGTTTCGGTTCACAGGGCGGAAAAGTTGGATTGTCATTGGTTAAAAATTCCAGCGAACGTTTTACTTGACACTTCATGACAGATAAAAACAGTTAAATTGTCTTCTTTACTCTCCATCTTGCGATATTATTAGTCAGCTTTTTTTATAGAAACAAATTTTTAACAAGGCTTTTATAGAGGGATCACTTGCCATTTTCCTCTTTTCTTTGCTATTGATTTTCAATCGTCTTCCTATCATATAACGGTGCAGCTTCTAACCGTAACGGAATGCGAGAAGATCGTATCGAAAATTGATTTAGACAATCGATTAACCATGGAATAAATCTCATTTCGTTCGGGCCACCATAAACTTGTACTCGGAAATGAACCGACAAAAGCACAAGTGATCTAATAACGAACTAAAGTGGAGCGTTGGAAAAGAAAATAATTTAATTGTATTCGACTGGTTTACATCTTAAAGCCGTTACCCACCATTAACATTGTGTCATACCCAATACAGATTATAAGAGAATTTAATTAATCGAAATAGCTGGTTGAAGAAATGGCCCAATTTCTAAGTTTTATCGGGGAATCGAGAAACAGAACTAGCACATTATGACCCAATTTTGGGACAGTGCAGAGAAACAGTGACAGTATCATTAGTAAAGGGAGTAAGAATGTTTCCCAACGCTGCACACCAGACATTGTATACATGAGTTGTCAGTGGAAGCTGTCCGGAGAACCTGCTGCTAACAAATTAAACAACTTTAAGCTTGAGAAACAATTGTCTAAACATGCGCGGATGCAACTCGCTTCACTTAGTTCTAATGAATGAGTTTGATACAAATTCAGCATAAAACGAAGAGTTCTCCAAGAGTACAACTACAGACAAACATAGGATGATTCATCCTTTCCACACACAACGAATGGCCCACACATATTTAAAACGAGTTCCTTCTTTCTCGCTTCTATACCACAGACACCAAAAGATCGTTTCCTTCGCATCTTGCTGCTTCGATCTTTGATCGTTCGTATAAGCACAGCATGTCGCGATCACCTACTCACAAGTAAAGTACTCTTGCTCGCTTGGTGCGCGCTGGCTTGCTTATTTTCCCATCGCATGTCTCGTTGGCGCCTGACGCCTCTATATGCGCGCTCTTCAACGAAATGGTAGGAAAAGGGCCTTCAACGAAGGCCTACCGGAAAAGGTAGGCAGCCCACAAAAAGCAGCAACACGACCTACAATGACAGCTTGTGAACTTTGTTGTGTTGTGTCTCTCGAGAACATCTTTCGCCAGTACACCTCCACAGCGGAACTTTGGGCGCGTCAACACAGTTGAAGAGAGTGAGCCGCTTCTCTGCTTCAAATTGTAATAAATCGTAGAATGTTGGTTAATAGCTAGGAACGAGATTGAAAACATTCATTCTCAGAGGAGGCTCTCGCACAGCGAGCCAGCGTGTGCACAATTAACTACCCCCGCGGTTGACCACACCAGTTGCAAAGGCTACCATCATAATCATCGGGTTGCGCGCGCGGCCAGCATAAATTAAAAATGTTAATCGTAATGAAACGCGATTGCCCAAAGCTGCTCAGCTAAACTCTCTTCCACAACTACGTCTGATGTCTCGTGTGCACCCTCCCCACCTGATGGGAACTAAAGCGTAACACAACAACAGAAACTAAAGCAAAATGCATCGTTCACAAAAGAATGCGAGAAGCGCGCAGTAAATGGAGTGCATCCACCGACAGCAGCAATAGTCCCCCCGCGACGAGAGTCTGCCTCATGATGAAAACTAGCGATCAAAAGCTTGAGCTCGAGAGCGCATTCTATTTTCCACGGCAGGCAGCACAACACAACAAACCAACAGCCAGCCAACAAGCACCGTCAAAACGCAGAGAAAAAGGGAGCAAAACTTTAATGGAATGCAACACGTTTATCACAATATAGATGTGCTGCACTGCCAGAAAAAAAGCTGCAAAAAGGTACAATGCGAAATCACACAATAGGAGGTGTCGTTCCGCATTATTTTTCATGCCAGTGCAAAATAGTAAACACCTCAACGGAAAGCGGTTGTAACGGTACGGAAATTATTGCAATTCACTCTTGACGAGCAATATCTCTGATTGTAGTGTGAGAGAGGGTTGGTGATGGTGTTCACCAAACACGACGGATCTACTAAATGCATCCCCAGCAGCAGTAACTTAACGTTTTCCCACTGTCAAATAGTAAACAGTTTGAGAAACCCAAAGCAAGAGGTAATGAATTTAACTAAATTGAATTGCGAACTACCCCCGGGCTGCTGGTCGGGGAAAAAAAACAAATACAAAAGTTCACGTTTAAAGGCGAACTTTATTTGGGCAGAATGAAAACCCCCAAAAAATAAAACCAAAACAATCTGCTTTCCACTACGAGACACCGACAACACAGGTGCATCCGCAACCAAGCGCATCAATCAACGCGCGCGAAAGCACGAAGCGTGCCCGCGCACCAACGGGAATTGCATTGCGTGTTGTGCTGTGTTGTTCCCTGTTTCTGTTTTGTTAATGAGGAGAAGAATAACCAAAAAAAGAACAGTATTTACTTTTGCCGTTACGGTTTTCCACACTTCGACCATATACTATATACCATACATCTCGCGAACTCGCGCGGAAGTTTTATTAACTTTGCAACGTGTAAATAAGAAAGAAATAGGAGGAAAACAAAACAAAACAAAACAGAAAGCCGTATGAATCAGAGCGCAAAAGTAGTGGAAGAGCAACAGTGCGCGATGGGAGGGCCTGACGATATGCTTTCACACCTGCTGTTTAGTGGCACGGGTTTAATAGAGGAAGGGCGTCGTCATATGTCCTCAGGGACATCGTAGTCCAGAGGGTTTGCGACGCACAAAAGAGCCCAAGAGACCTAATCGAAGGATCCTTGTTTACTTAGAGGAGAATCTACTAAGAGGCCTCGCCGTCGAATAGATTTTAACTATCGAGAGAGACTTGATCTCCGAAGGTGCCACATCGAACTTTATTTGGGCAGAATGAAAACCCCCAAAAAATAAAACCAAAACAATCTGCTTTCCACTACGAGACACCGACAACACAGGTGCATCCGCAACCAAGCGCATCAATCAACGCGCGCGAAAGCACGAAGCGTGCCCGCGCACCAACGGGAATTGCATTGCGTGTTGTGCTGTGTTGTTCCCTGTTTCTGTTTTGTTAATGAGGAGAAGAATAACCAAAAAAAGAACAGTATTTACTTTTGCCGTTACGGTTTTCCACACTTCGACCATATACTATATACCATACATCTCGCGAACTCGCGCGGAAGTTTTATTAACTTTGCAACGTGTAAATAAGAAAGAAATAGGAGGAAAACAAAACAAAACAAAACAGAAAGCCGTATGAATCAGAGCGCAAAAGTAGTGGAAGAGCAACAGTGCGCGATGGGAGGGCCTGACGATATGCTTTCACACCTGCTGTTTAGTGGCACGGGTTTAATAGAGGAAGGGCGTCGTCATATGTCCTCAGGGACATCGTAGTCCAGAGGGTTTGCGACGCACAAAAGAGCCCAAGAGACCTAATCGAAGGATCCTTGTCTACTTAGAGGAGAATCTACTAAGAGTCCTCGCCGTCGAATAGATTTTAACTATCGAGAGAGACTTGATCTCCGAAGGTGCCACATCGTCCAAAGAGTCTTATCCTTATAAGTCCTATGAATCTTGCAAGTAATTATCACCTAGAAGTCACAGGAGCGATTTCGATTGTAGAAAGTAAGACAACTATACTCTAAAACCAAATGACGCAGTTTTTTCCTTCTTCTATTACCCCTTTAAAGACCTATTTAGGGTAAGGTCAAAGAAAACAGTTTCTGGTCACACAGTATTTCGCACACATAATTCGCTAAACCTTCGCGGACAGACAGACAGTAGTGCGCAAGGGGGTGAAAATCAAATTAACGTTGGCGTAGGACGCAAAGTTGTTGTTACTGACGTAAAAAGTACCACAAGTAGTGAGGGTGCTGTGGTGTGTCTCTCTCTCCTGGACAGTGGAATGAATAATGACACCCATTAAGTGGACGCAAACTAGGGGGGGCCCGTGCTAAACCAGCAGGGCTGCCTAATTTGGCGTTTAAATCAAACAAGCACCAACAAAAGCAAACCTTCCTGGTTCCGGGCATTAAGATCTAAGCCGAATGTAATGGAGAGAGAGAGCTCAAATGCGGCGCCTCTTGAGAACCACACACACATCATTTTACGCTTAAGTCAGTTGGCGCTACCACCTTCCCCATATGCGGCGATTTTTTTGTGCGATAGAAACGAGTGTGTCGGTGGTCTGCGGACCGGTCGTGCTTGCTAGGAAAAAAAAAACTAGCCAAGGCCAAACCGAACACTACCCACGTGGTGGTGTGTAGACCCTCGGCTGCTACAGCACTAGACGAGTTCATTCATAAAACAGGCGTCCAGAGAGCAAACCCTTATATTTCCCTCCATCACGTATTGGGCACGCGCGCGCCTGCTTTCTATACACCCGCCACTCGATCGTGATCATCATGATTGAGTGATTGGGGGATTGAGTAGCAACAACCGAGGCAGCACTACCCAACACCCCCGAGGGAACATCGGATCGGATCTCTGTGCTCGGCGAGAGAAGTGAAGAAAATGGGCGTGAAAATTCGCCTCCTTCATCTTCACAACGCTACGCCGCTGCTGCTGACCTCTGCCCGCACGATCGACAGTTTCCCGCAAGCTAACAACACACACCCGCGGTCAAGATACACGGATCGGACACGCGAGGCACAGTCTTCGATCGGTGGCCGTGTGGGTCTTCTTAATTGTAAACCTTACACACACACACACACACCCTTTTTCTTTCTTTTTATGATCATGACGGTGATGATCTCGATCTATTAGCTCTCCTCGCGGAAGGTAGAGCTGACCAGCCCACCAACCAAAAAAAAAGCCTATCGAATATCTGAAGGCGACCGAAGGGCAAACCCCCAGTAAGAGTGCAAGGGCGCTTAGGTAAAACCGAGGATCAACGACGCCGTAAAAGATGATCATTATCAAAAAGATCCGCCAGTGAGTTGGGAAACGACGGATAGAAATTAAAAGTAACCGTCGAGAGGAGCGAGCGCGCGCTTCAGCGTCTGGTTGTGTTCAGACCGTTGTAGGAAAAAAAATGCTTTCAAGCAATCTTTCTTTGAAATTTCTCCGAGCGCGCGCGCTGCTGTGTGTGCCGTTGTTGCACTAGGTCAAGAACGGCGGAATTCCCCGGCAGTGATCGGACGAAAACGTTGAGAGGCCGTGAGTCATGTGGGTCCGCCGATTGCATGTGCGCGCGTGAATCAGAAGGTCGTCTGTCGTAATCGTCACCGATTTAGCGCGAAAGGAGGACAGCATACCTGCGCCTGGTTCAATACGTTAACCGAGCGTCACTTTCGATTGCGGGTCAAAGATGTATCACCCACCGGAGTCTGACGTGGTTTTACGGTGGTATTTCACGATTTCAATGCACATCGGAATGGAATTTTACACTCTTCGAAAGGTGTGTAAACACTATGAAATTCCCGCACATTTCAGGAAGTCTGGTGACGTTAGTTTTGTGCCATATATAAGACCTCTTCATAGGTTTATAGGATCATAGGGCGAAATAGTCGTTGGGATATCACTCTCTCTCTTCCAATTCTTCACATTCCAACTTGTGTCCGAATCACCATTTTCCCGGATACTATTGCTTAAAGCGAGGAGAGACTTGGTGATGATGAGAAGGATCTTTTTCACTTATTTAGATCATCTCCAAAATTATATGATCATTTGAGCTGCAAGCTAAACTAACTGCAAACTCCCATAGCAATGCAAGAGCAACAAAAAATAGTTTGAAAACAACAAACAGAAACATATTTCGTGAGAATTTACCGGCAATAACACAACGCGCTTCAAATGTTGAAAATACAATACACGTAAAGACAGGGCGCGTCTACACACAACTACTGTTCCTGGTCCCTTCTCTTTCTCATAGGGTCATAGACAGCACAGCAAATGCAATGCAATTAAAAACCAAACCTTCACCTCACTTCCACGTAAATATGTGTGGCTCATATCTGGTGGACCACACACAAACACACAGACATGCATTGTGCAGCGAACCGGAACCGGAAGAAACGTGTGGGAGAAACACCGTGTGGCGCTTTCGTGCGGTTTTGACAGGCGAGCGTGCGCGGCTGTTAGTGTGTATGTGGTTTAATTTTCTACTGTTCTTTGAAAATTCACCCTTTTCCAGCTTAGAGTTGTACGGGAAGCAGCATACATCACTTAAAACATAAACTCGTACATTAAATTAAATCATTTACTGTTAACCTTGAAAACACAAATGTTCAAACAAATCGTTGCTATTTACGTTGCTAACTTTACCAGAAAAAAATCCTAATAAAGTATAGACTATTATTGAAGCGTCTTATAACACCAAATCATCAGTTTTTTCTTCCATTTCTAACTCAAAAAACGAAGATTCCGCAACGTATTTGGAAAATAAATACCATTTCCGTCTGTTTTTTTTTCTCGCTCTCCTCAAATCACACCAATTTCTCACGATAATTGTAAATCGTCACACAGAGCGCGACCGACGAGTTGTTTAAATTCCCATCGCAGCCGTGGAAATGGGAAAGAAAGTTGACAAAAAGTTACCTAAAACCTCATCATCGGCACACGGACGCATCCAACAAACGTGCTGCTGCTGATGATGATGGACTGTGAGTTTTGTTGTGCTTTTTTTCGGTTCCACTTGATTCGGAAATAACAAAAAAAAACACAGGAGGAAACACCGCTTAACAATGCTTTTTCGCAACAATAAAATAAAAAAAAGGCTGGGAAGTGGGAAGAAACTTGAGACAATTTCGTTACCATTGCCCATCTCCCAAAACAATCTCACGACGATTACGAAACCGGCACCGGGCAGCAGCTCTCTGTGTAAAGCACTTGTGTCCGGGAAAAATGATAAAAATAAAACAAAACACAGCAAAAGAGCACTCGCACCGAAGAGAAAGTCTGCCGCGCGAGGTGGAAATTGTTGGTAATAATTTTCTTGAAAAACTTTTTCAAACAAAATCCACGATGCTTGCGCCATACGGCACACTCTTACGTTGGAAGTTTATTATCCAGGGTAAAATTACACAACAATTTGGCATATCATCGAGAACATGCAATACCTTCTCTCCTAGAGAACTGTTTTCCTCACGGCGAAGCAGCACCCAATCATCCTTGACAGTGCACACTCTGGCTATCATCAATTTTCCCCGAACTTTGGAGGACTTTCCACCAGGCCGGGGGCACACAACACATTCTCTTGACTTCCGGCAGACCCTCTGCTCGCTATACTAAAGCCACACACCGCAAAGGATATTTTTTTCCTTGCCACAATATTTCAGTCTGGCAAGACGGGGAGATGTAATAAATTTCAACTCCCTTCCCCCGACCAGGCGCGCGCAGAATGGCGAAGGAAAACTCCGACTCTGGTTGGTTCGTGCAGCACATAAAAACTCTGCTTCTACACCAAGGCTTCGTGCAAATATCCTTCCGGATGTACTTATCAATCCCAATGTCCCCTTCTCGCGTAATCTTTTCCACCCTCGGCACAATAAACGGGCACGGAAAACGGAATTAGTTTTCCACGCTGGCGAAGAAAATAAATGAAACTTTCCAGACGGACAGACAGACAGACTACCAGACCTCGGGGGGGTGGTCCAGCGTCTGACAGGAAAAAAAACCAAACCGATACCCGGAAAAACACCCATTAGATGGAGGAAAAGAATCATTGCACAACTCAACGACTGTTCTCGGGATCCACTGGCGATGCCTATCACACTAATCCTTGAAGAAGACAATTCCTAACTTACCTAACATTGTCACTGAACGTCGTGTACGGTGGGAGGATGCTTTCTACAACAAGAGGACTATAATGTCGCTTCCTTATCGTTATGCATTTAGCTTGCCCACCAGCATACCAACAGTAGCTATTTATCAGGAACGCTTGTCTCACAATTCACGTTAAACTTTTATCCCTCTCGTAGCACTACTACAGCTACTACTACAGCTATCAGTAAGATGAGAGCACTTTTATCATTTTTAAGCGTAAAAACAATTGCAACTTGAACAATTGCCGATCACAGGACACGATGATATGATCACCGACAGATAGCGCAAATGACAACAGAGACACACACCACACAAACACACACTCTTTTCTATTGAATATGCTCCGGAGATCACACACAAGGCACACACAAACTCCTTCCGATCGTGCGTGGTTGCTATGGTACCCGCGTTATGTTGCTATGTTGCCGCCAACGGTTAAATTATTTCCTTCCACACACGTCGTCGTCGCGGAATAGCTCTGTGTGTGTGTGTAGCTGATCTGACCACGAAGGACAATGCACACAACGTTTCACACACATGCAAACGAACACCAACACACATAGGCACGCAGAAACAGAAACGACGAACGGCACCACCACTCAACACAAACAGCCGCGTCCATGGGACGAATGCAGAGAGAAGACACAAAAGACAGCCGGCGCACAATACACGCTCCAAACTGT
>KZ061786.1:182887-195437 GCA_002091835.1 Anopheles maculatus
AACAGAGACACACACCACACAAACACACACTCTTTTCTATTGAATATGCTCCGGAGATCACACACAAGGCACACACAAACTCCTTCCGATCGTGCGTGGTTGCTATGGTACCCGCGTTATGTTGCTATGTTGCCGCCAACGGTTAAATTATTTCCTTCCACACACGTCGTCGTCGCGGAATAGCTCTGTGTGTGTGTGTAGCTGATCTGACCACGAAGGACAATGCACACAACGTTTCACACACATGCAAACGAACACCAACACACATAGGCACGCAGAAACAGAAACGACGAACGGCACCACACCACTCAACACAAACAGCCGCGTCGATGGGACGAATGCAGAGAGAGGACACAAAAGACAGCCGGCGCACAATACACGCTCCAAACTGTAGCACTAAACACAACGATAAAACACAAACTGCACTGAACCGAGAGTATGCGGGAATGGCCTGCGCCTACTCTGGTGGATATTGGCGAGCAGAGGTATTTTATTTTTACCTGCTATTGATTCGCGGTACGCGACTTTTCAGCAGCATGTGCTCCAATTATTCCACTCTGCTTCTTTTAGCACACACGGCGGGACGGACGATCGATCTGATCGACAATACACACCACACACATTCCACTAAATCGGCCCAAATCCTGCCAAGTTGGAGGGGGTTTGGATTTGCGCTTTGTCACCGGCGTCGGCTAATTACTAATTTTTACTCCAGCCTTCTTCAGAATATTTTCACTCGGCCGCCAATGTGTTTCAGGAGGCTCGCAGTACGTTCGCGAGGATAACGCTACTCTCGCTTTCCGAAAACCACGAACCGACCACGTGTTTTTATCCAGAAGAACACACAAAAAACACCAGACAAACACACACACTCACACTGCACACATTTTCTCTATCAGGTGATCGATTAGCGCTGTGTACCGGCGTGCGGTGGTATTTTATTCCTTTGGCGCGTGGTTGAATGCAGACACACACGAGGTGCGTTTCTTTTTTACACGTTTTGTTTTAACAGCTCTTAACTTCTCCTATTCCCGTGGGTGCGTGTGTACGTTTAGTTGTTTTCCGACTTGCAGTACACCGGTGTAAAACTAGCACACCGGCACGCACCGTTTGTAAAATGATGTGCGCTTTTGGGTTGAGAAAGAGTACACACACCGCGAATACCAGGGCTGGTGTGGCTATGCTCGAGAGTTGAAGCGTGCGGGTCTCGTAGTCGTATCGCACACGCTTCCTTCGATGTCTGGAAAAAAACTGACGAGTTCGGTTACGCCAAACATCGACCGAACGTGCCGGCGCACGGCTCGAAATATGCGAGCGAGAGCGGCGAACGTTACGCGAAAGCGAGAGAGAAACAATAAATGCTGCCGCGCAGTTCATCCGGGCCCGGAGAGAGAGAGAGAGAGGTTCATCCGAAAGACGTGCACGCGCGTACGACAGAGAGCGGTACGTGTTCATCCGATTTTGTGGTAGGGGCAACATTCTCATGCAACATTTTGTGGCTGAATGTTTTGTTGCTTTACGGCGATGCTGGTGCGAGCGGTTTTGCCGGTTTTTTTTTTCTTACACTCGGCTAATCTTAAGCCCAACATGAACATAACGACGAAGAGAGCTTTGGGTAGCATAAAATGCAACATAACTCCACCCACTCTACACGCTACGGTGGGGGATTGCGCGATCTGGAGCTGTGATGTATTGTACAACAAATCCTAGACACTGCCGTAGATCATTTGAAGATCAAGAAATTATGTTAAAATAGTAGATTTTAATTTTGCTAAATTATTCACTAAACAATCCTCAATTTATTTCAACATTTTTGAAAAATAAATACTTCAAATATCGGTTAGGTAGCTAGGAATATATTTAGTTGTTTAACCAATTTCAATTAAATTAGTGCAGTGGTAGTTCTTAGCATAAGAAAACGAGGCAGATGCTTTGAGTATCCAGCTTGAAGGTACCCAGTACATATCGAAAGTGGCAAATATTCTTATAAACAGGCTGTTTCGTCAACGGATTCTTTGTGTCCTCAACTTCCATTCTGTGTAAGGCCTTTAAGAAGCTTGATGAAAGGCCTTCCGTCAGTGATGAAATGAATATCTTAAAATTGTCATGAAATACTTCTTTTGCTGCTTTTTGGTAGCAAACCTCACGGGGTCTCGGCCTGCTATTACACCCCAATACACTCCGAAGTCATAAAGTAGACTTCGATAAGTGGTCAGCTTGCATTGGATTTACTCAAAACAGACTAAGATCATACAATTTGCACCAGATTGACCAATAAATAATAAGAATCTAAGTTCCTGACACTTTAAAGGCCCTCAAGCAGCTCGTAGTCTTGACATATCTTTATAATATTTGTTCTAGATTGATTTTTGGAAGCATTTTTACACGTTTTTGTAGACATTGAGAACCCATAGCTTCATGTGACGATTAAGGATAATGTGTGGAGTTGTATTAATTGAATCCTAGTGATAAAATTTGATAACAAAAGCACTCTAACAAAGATTTGACTAGAAAAAAACGACAACCCTTACAAATTTCCCTAAACCCTCTAAAGCACGTCCAACATTCCAGAATCGTTTGCAACTCGTAAGAGCGGATCCGGATTCCAGGAACCCAATTTCGGAACGCATAAAACGATCTGTGACAAACGTGCCCAAATGACTTGGACTGCGTACATGTCAACACAATGAAATGAGCCATAACCTCAAACGAAACACGTTCGGCAACTCGGTTTACATGCTGACCTGCCCGGGCGGATTCGGTTCGCACAGTTTCCGCATTTACCCAGTGTCACAGAAAAATTGCCGCATTGCACCTAGTTCCGCTTTCGGTTGTGAAGTCATGCTGTTTATGTAGGAGGTTTCTCGCACGGGTGGTACTGTTTTTGTTTCATTAAGTTTAACTTCCTAGAGGATGTTTGCTTTATTGCATCGCTTTAGAGCCTTTCGCTCACTTGAACCGTTTTTTTTATAATCATTATTTTCTTTTTGCTAAAAAAGGGACGAATCTAAGGAGCTACTTATACCGAAGCACGTACGCAAGAGGTGCGAATTGAATGAGGCATGTTTTCTGATCCTTTTTCATTTTTTAAGGTATTTAAAAATTGGGAAATTGAGAAGTTTAATACATTGATCTTTTCCGTAAGACATAAAAGTAATATTGGTTTATGTCATAGACTCTCTACTTTCAAAGGTAAGTGTCCGTCTCATAAGCAAGAGCATTACAAACTAGGTATTTTACCTACATGTGACTGATTAATCTGCTAACCTGGATTTTGATAAAAATGAAATGAAATTCTCCACAACGAGTCGTTAGTTGTAACTACTCTTAAAGACCACCCTGTCAAAGATGGAAAAAGAATTCCATTTCACAAAAAACTACCAAAAAGCCCAGACCGTGCTGGGAAACATTTTGCTTCTGGTGCTGCCGCATATCTGTCGCTGTTGTTCCGGACGTGATGACAACAACAAGGATTAGGCTACCCTTTGGCATTGCATTGTTTTGCTTTGTAGATCACGGTCAAATGCTCGTCCTACCATTTCCGAAAGGATCTTTACGGGCACCATCATCGGTACGTGCTTTTGAAGCCATTTCCAAGCGAAGCAAGCAATCCGTTTCAAGCGTAAGAAATGTACACCTACGAACAAACGCAACGGATGGTTAGTTTTCAGCTTTTGCGGTACCTACCTCACATGTTCCGGCAGAAAGATGACGGACAATTTCGAACAAAGTGCGACAGAGAAGGCTGCCGAAAGCGAAACAAGATAATTGTATGATTTACGGTAAAAGTACGAGTCTCCCGGTTCAAAACATTTGTTGAAAATTTTCTAACAACAAAACAATATCCATCCATCCGTTCGTCAACCAGCGTAAAGTATCCGAAGAACCGAGAAATGTTATGAAAACCCGAGGGCGCAAAAGCTCAACTCTTCTCTCAACCAAACCAAACTCTTCTCTAATGCGATTAATTATCACAAATATTTGTTTGAAGTGGAAACGGAACACTGCAAGCAAGTGCGAGAAAAAGGTTTCCTTTTTCTTTGGTTTGTTTTATTGTTTTGAAAACCAGAAGTTTAGGGTTAGGCTTTGCTAGTTTTTAACAAATCTCACGCTTTTGTTTCCCACAGGATGTAACAGGATAATCTCGATTTTTTTTCGGTTGGATTGAGCGGCTTGAGCCGTTTGTTTCTGTGCGTTGGGTATTGTGCTGAAGCTCATTAGCTCTGCCTCGGGAGGCTTGTTATCTACTTTCGTTTATTGTTTAATAGTGCATTAAGGAGCGCTTTTCGAACCCATACTAAATTAAGATCTTACAATTGTTTTCCATTTTGTCACGAACTATCGGCACGAAAACAGAGTCAGCCGGAGATATGGTTCGTGGTTGGTACTTTCTAAATTTGTTTCTCACTCGAGCCGTTTGCATACTCCCGAGGTTCCAGTTTGTAAACAAACAACACTCAAATAATTTAACATTTCATACCGTGAAGCTGTCCTCCGCCGGTTATACGGCTCCTGATGCAACAATTTTACCAATTGCTTTCAATTGTTCCACTTCTACTCAAAAGCTACTCCAAGCGCACCACACCATTGGGCATTATTTGCCTTTCGCTGTCCCTTTGATATTTCGCTTAGCCGCATAATGTTTTCCCCCTGTTAGCGTGGAAAACAATCTCAGAAATTAATTAACCCCAAAGTGGCTGTAAATGTAGAAAAATCACTATTTGATTGAACATCGTCAATGCTGCTGCTGCTGCTACCAAGTGCATCGTTACACAGACGACGACGTAAAAGCACACTCGGTTACATGGGCATTCGGTTGAAGTTTGTGCTGCCATTAGTTTCAATTACGCAGCAATAGCGGCGCGTCCCTGATGATGTCTCAATAATCAGGCTTACAGAGGCCCTGTTCAGTTCTGTTTCTGGCCTTACAAACTGACACAAATACCACTTTTCGTATCGATCGTTTTAGGTTCAATTTTCCCAATAGTCTCACCGTACGAAACCAGCAGTGGGAAAAGAAAATGCCTCCATAATTGGCAACGCGGGGGTAGCTTGGTTCGGTTAACCTTGTACACGTCGAATCGCCGCCGAATTAACTTGCAAAGCCATTCTGAAAGCAGCTCTACAAAACGTATTTGTAATGTACTTCAAAGTTAAGGAAATAAGTAAAATTTTGTTTGGAAAATTTGTGTTATTTACAAGACGAGATGCTGGTGCTGGGAAGGATAATAACTGCAAGTACTTGATTAGGAATCATTTATCATGATCACATAAGTAATTTCTGACCGGTACTGTATATGTGATTGTAACTTGATCCACATGCATTGCAAAGATTTGAGATTTAAAATGCTAAACAAAATATGCAGGCGTTAATGCATTTTGTGAATGACGGATGGATAAGGGTAATGGCGCTAGTCCTTGACACAGCAGAACCTGAACCCGAATTTTCTGCAGATTTTCCTAAACACATTATGTAGAGAACAGTTAAATCACGGTTAAACAATTAAGTGGACACAAGATATACTATCTTGATCACCCTGTTTCTCGTGATCCTTTACCAGTTCGGTGGCTTCTTTTGGCTTTTTCTGAGGCAATACGATTGAATAGGGCCTTCAAATAGAGATTTAGTACTATATCTAATGATCACTGATCACGATGCCAGGGCAAATGCACGGTTTCGTCTTAGACATAGACAGCATATTAAATTCTAGAACATTAAGGGATGTTCTTCACTGATGAGAGTAATGGTGGGACCACAGGATCAAAGTTGAACAACTGTAAAGCAACCAGACTATAAAGTCTTGGTTTCCGTAATTCGTTTTGCCACATTTTACATCCACAATATTCTGTTGAGTGGCCAATATCGATGCCTTCTTCTTCTTCTTTCTTGGCCTAACAACCTCTTAGGTCATGCCTGTCATTTCTGGCTTACTAGACTTATTGTTACCGTATAGTTGGATAGTCAGTCCTCACTATGGGGGAACGGCCCAGATGAGACTTGAACCCCGATCCTGCCATGTGAAGACCGGCGCCGCTGTCGAATCTACCACCGGGCCGCCCTGCCTTATTAGACATTTTTGTCCTGTCCATTCGGTTTGTGGCTCTGTATTTCAAACAGTTTTGCTAAGTGATGAAATTTATGGTACATCTGCAATCTTCGAATGCAGTTTATTTCGATCGTTTTGACCATAGTTGCTTCATATGAATTAACATCGCTGCATTGTTATGTCTGCACATAACAGCCATGATTAAAAAAGACTTTCGGAAAAAAAACAGAGAACAAAACATTCAGTAGCTTTCCTGTTAATTAACAAAACTTCTATAAGATAAAGCGCGTCTTTTAATTTAAATTTAAACAATACGCCTGTTCTGCCGGTTCCGTACAATCTTTATGGCAATCATTATTTTGAAAAAAATCTACCTTCTTAACCAAGTCGTCAGGAGTTTTGTAATAAATGTTTCGTCATACTCCGTTGCATCTTGTCTCACTGGATTTGCTTACTTCTCAGGAAATCGTTATGTTCCGTAATACAGTTTTGCTTATTAAGATCAAACAAGTGTACCGCTCGGAAAATCGATGGGGGTTTTCACAACTACAGAGAATAGGCAATAAAAGCAACGTTATGGTTATTAATCTTTAGCATCCTATCCCACACTTGAGAAAGGAACAATTGTTTTGTTTCGCTTATCAGTCATATTTCTTATTTGAAGGTTTTCCAATGCTTAAACGTAAGCATGCTCATTTTAATTAATTTTAATATCAATTAGGAAATAAAATATTTACTAAACTTATGAAAAATTCGTTGCATTTTTTGCCTCAAATGAAGATCGTTTTACTTAACCTGCTTGCGCGTTATGGTATGCATTAACCGCATTAATACGTCTCTCGTTCGCCAATCATAATATCTTTTCGGTTGTATAAAGCAATTTACATTCCTGGGCGATGTCAAAACCCGAAACGTACAACACCACCGCAAAGAATGAGATACTTTCAAACGAACCCGAGAGTGAGGTATTCAATCTGCACATAATCAATGCCTCCGGTGTCGAGCATGGGTGAACACTACCCCGACACACACAAGAACAAGGGCGATTGTGAAGCAGCAGCGAAGAGGACAAAGGGGAAGAAATTAATAAGCCACATTAATAAGGTGAGAACGTCCGAAAAAAAACCCTTTTGGCCGGCTCGGAGTGTCGAAATTCAATCAATCATCTTCAATGGTAACGGCAGCACCAACACAGGAATTCGTCCAAATTCATTCGAATTAATTGATGAAATCCAATATTAGCCACTGGTTTTTGGGTGTACTGCTTTTGCTGGTGCTGGTGCTGGAGCTGAGTTTCATCATCATCGTGCCCAAAAAGGCTTCATTGTAAACGCAGAAAATCACACGCGTTCATACTTTGTGTTGTGCGAACAGAATCGAACCATCAACGGGGGCACACATCGGTTCTTATCTTCCTTCGTAACGTTACTTTCGTTCGGCACCGTTCCAGTTCGGGCTTTGATCATGGTTTCTACCATCCGAGCACAGCCACGGGGTTTCCCTAGCAGAATCAATCAGCTAGCAGCCAGCAGCCTACAACCAAAAGCTCACATCTTCATCGATCGCGAGGTACCGAGTACTTGGAGGAACGCGTTTTCTTTTATTCCGTATCGGTATTGCTACAGCCGGTTGTCCTTTGCTGGTGAGACTAAGTTCGGGAGCTGCTACCCGCACTTGGCAAGGTGTACGAAATGTATAATGATGGGCATAAGTATGTAATAACATTTAATTGAACCGGCATCATTTGATTTCATTCAACAAATACTTTAAAGTACGCTTCTTTCAAGCTGCGTTATGCGTTATTGCGCCCCCTCTTTCGCGGGTCCGTCCTCGGCCATTTCGTTATTATCCGTCCATTGGTGGTGGTGGTTCGTCTATCGGCTGCCACCCTTCCCAACAGGTGGGTGTGGGAGTGTGGAAATACGGAAGCTGTGATCAGGGAAAGGAATTCCGTCTTCCGCTTCCAGCGTTTGGAATGAGGAACTGACATTTTCCCACACTTCTGGAGCGCACAAGTTGTGGTGCGCCAGTTTTTCATCTTCATCTTCGATGTTCTGGTTTCTGTGATGCCGCGGTGTCGGAATGCTTTTTTTTTTTGTTTCCAGTGCCCAGTGTATTGTTCCGGTGTGGCTCGATCGTTCTCTCCCACTTGATCGGGCACTATCCCAAATCATGTAAGTGTGTTTACCTTGCACTGATTGATTTCGGCTTCCAATCAATCTTGAATTTCGTTGCCAATGATGATGATGATGTATGATGAGTTTCGAAAATGCCGCCGACAGAAATTATCGCTCATTCGCCGGCAGAAACCATTACCCGCGGGCCAAACGGGCTCTTGTGCCCCGCTGTCGACCATTTGGGAGCGATTATTACATTCGACCAATGGTCAATCTTCTGCTTAGCAAGGAGCAACCTTTCACCAACTTGCACGATTGTTTTTTCGGGGTGTTTTTTTTTTGGCAAAACCGACAGCCGCCAAACGCGATCCGGCACTGTCTGTCTGCTTCCTGGCTTCCTATTGTTTCGATTATGTATACACACACATGTGATGATTGTTTTCGCTTCGGTTTTATCCTCAATCTTCCTCTAGGGGAGCTTTAGCATAAGACACTGACTCGGTCTGCATTAGCGGCTTTTTAGGAAGAAAACCGAACGAAGAGTCGAAAAACAATACAACGTTTCTGCTTTCTGTGGGAACCACACCAGTAACAACGCCGTTGAAAGGGGGAAATCGAAATCGAACCGATTTCTTACGCCGTATGCGTGTAATGACAATTATTGATGGGCGGTGTCTTTGATTGAAGATTGGTTCCGTATCGAAACGATCGCGACAGGTTGCTTCCGAAGAGGTTCTACGACTCGGTTCTGGATTTTTCATACATCCACACTTCATACTCACTAAATGCTTTCATTGATGGTCAATGGCTTTTTTGGAGATTTTATTTCAAATAAAAGAAACTTCATTTCGTTATGTGTGTGGTATAATGGCGGGTAAGGATAAGAATGTTTATAGTCCCAGTACTAATATAATCTTTTGAGCCATGAACTCCGTACTCTGTTTTTTTTTTGAGAACGTTTTAGTCTTATCAGCTTCCGGTGAGCTGGCTAAATCAAGAGAATTGCACCAAACAAACCACCCTATCAGGTCTTTTTTGGCCTTCCATTCCTGGTAGGCTCAAAATGAGATGATGTGATGGCGTCGATGTGTCCTACAACGTTTTCGTAACTATAAACGGTTAAAGTGTCTTCTCTTATAAAATAGAGTCAAAAAACATACAGAAACAACTCTCTGAAGTACGTAACTTGTGAAGTTTACAGATTTGGTGCAGCCAAATAATCTATACCGTGTTCTTTTCCAAAGGAATATGTTCTCTTCACAAGAGTAGCGAAACATTTTCCACTCCTGTAAGAAAGTAACAGAGGAAACACACAACTATATAATTACAGATAAAATTTGTTCGACAGTCTATAACACATAGTTCATTTTGATCTAACCATACGGTACGCACACGTGTTTAACTGTATTTATTGCACACCCATCGACAGTGTCCTTAATCTCCGAGACGGTGTTATGTTTGAACTAATTCTACCCGTGCCCGTCTCCGATTCGTTAAATGTCGTAAAGTAGGTATGCGGAGCTAGGGAAATGAAACTAATAAGGCGCAATAATTAATTTTTATTGCATATCGTTTGTGCAGCACACGCCAGTTCTATCGTTTCCCTTTTTTTTATTCTTTATGTGTGGCGGATGACGCCGACACAAGGACCACTCGAAAGTTTTAGAACCTTTTTTTATAGACTTTCTCCACTATAACGAAAGGTAACGCACATGTGCCACATTTGTTTCATGTTTTAGGTAAAGGCGTCTAGTTAGAAATGCTTGAATAGGCATAACCATAAGTGTTAGATGTGTTGTGCGAAGGAAATATTAGTTCAGTTTTCACGATACTTTCAATTTTATCCAGTGTTGTAATATGTGTTTTTATAATATATCAACCAGGTATCAACCAGATTATTTTCAAATTAAATAAAGCAAAACATTTTCTGAGCATATTGTCCTTAAAGATGTTTTAAATAAAAATCATTATAATATTCCAGGACTGAAATTACCAATTTATTTGACAAAATGAATCCTTAAAATAAGGACTTGTTAGAATTAAGAAAAGAAAACTATCAAGGAAGTATTCATGCTCGAAACAAATGTTTTTTTGTGGCACAACCAAGAGAAACCAGAAAACAAAAGTAAAGCCGTCATGTGGCTTTTATGAGTTGTCGGCTACACACATTTGACTTGCAATAAAAAATGTTAGTTTATTATGTTTGGCGACGAACGTTTCGATGCCGACACATGCAAAGGCGACTACGGAAACTGACCCCGTCGTCTATCAGTGTGCTAAAGCTTAAGAAAAAACAACAGAGCGTCAAATGAGACGGAACTTACATCATTTTTCTTCCCATAGAAAATGTTGAAGAGATGACGGATCGATGTGCTCTGATTTCACCCGTTCTAGGTCAAGGTTAGAAAGAGCACCAATCGTTACGTTTTTATTGGCTTGGTGTAAAAGCTTTGTAGGTCATGTCTGCCTTTGATTTAACATTCAAAGTACCTAGATACGCAATTCTTGCTATCGAAAGGCTTGTTCTGATTAAAGTTAAGCTAAAAAGATGTGATATATTGAGCATGATTTTAAAGAAAACATTTTTAGATACAGAAACGTTGTGTTCAAGAGACATTTTAAAGTAAAACAAACACTAAAAGAGGATATAATTAACCTTTACATCACCATCTGGAAACATCAAATACCAGAAAGCAACACTGTGCAAACTGTTTGACCTAGATTAAGATCGGAGGATTCCCTAAAGAAAGGTTTCAGATTCCGTCCAGCTTGGTGTTCCAAACGAGCGGGATGAAATCTGAAGCTTTGGTTTGATGCCACTGTCTCGTACGGCTATTTGAAACCTGTCCATTGTAGCGCCTTCTTAGGGAAGGATTCCTTTGGGATCCGTTGATATCTTCACTGATGATCGAACAAAAGATAGCCTTACTCAATGCCAATGTCTTGGTAAAATGGTTGGTCCGTATGCCATCCGGCTAATTTGTAAGTGTTAAAATTTTAAAATGTTTTTGAACCAAAATGTTAAGACGGTGAGAGTCTTATGATGGTAAACATTTTCCCTATTGATACAAACTAGCTGAAACAATTCTACTCTTATTTGTGATAAATACATAATAAGAATGTTTGTGACAACCTATTTAAATGTATTTCTAAAAAATATGTTCATCAATTTGTAGCTATCTATAGCTTCAATTACACTTCACTAGAAAGTGCATCACTACTTGAGGCCAACAAACAACACTGTCCTTACTAATGCATCCCGAAAGACTCAATTTCATTTGCAAAGTATGCATCGTGTAGTAAGAAAAGCTGTACGTTGTGCAGCTGGATGTAATATGTTCCCTTTCCCTTTCCTGTTCCGCACATCCTTCCACTCAGACGAACACAACAAATGTGTTAAAAACTGTATTTCAAGTAAAAACGGAAGCATTAACTGCACTTTCGGGACCTACCACTTCTGCCAATACTGGTTCCCCGAGTGGAACTGCGGACCTAACCAGGATGCCAACATTAAATACGTGCGATATATCCTGAAGCCCGAAAAGAGTCCTCTGACACGGACGATGCCGAACGAACCCAGCTGTTCCGCAGACACGTGCGACCGCCGTTTCAGAAGATCAGGTTACACAAGCGAGGATCAGAGTAGAGCAGTTGGCCGGTTGAAACACATCGGCCACCAGGCACATTACATCGACTTATGACGGCCCGTAAGACAGGCGTCTGATGCACCGCAACGACGTACGGAACATGGAATTATGTCCAGGGCTCACGTTCCGGAGACGTATGCAGAAGCTTGAGCCACGGCTGGAGCTGGAGATAGATGGTGAACGTGGTGAGCAAAACCGAGTTCATATTGCACATCGGGTTTGGTGGCGGCGGGTGCTTTTCACGGTTCGAATCATTCTCGTTTGAATCTTTTGCATCCGTATAATTATGATTTTTCTTTTCCTTAAAGCTGTTTTGTGTTTTTGAGAGATGAAGAAATGTTGGAAGGAAGCTGTGTGTCAGATAGCAATCGACATTGCCACTGGACCAAAACAAAACAATTACATACACTGCAATAATATCATCCTTTTTCATAAGAAGGAAAATTCTAACTATCCTTGCATGTTATATACTTTAGAGCTATGTTATAACCGTTATAAATGAGTTTTAAAGCAGAATTCTTCATTCAAGCCACATTGATCATGAAATTAAATATCAAGGTTAAAAATTCTCTAACGAGGAAGCATTACTGTCAGGATCTGAGTGAAGTGTAAGGATCTTTAATGAAAAGAAGTTTAAAAGAGCTTCTGCAAATGTGAGGCATTAATTATCAGCAATTTATTTGACACGAGCGAAACAATGTTAAAGGAGAACAGACTAAGATCGGAGAACGAAAAAAAT
>KZ061786.1:196720-277568 GCA_002091835.1 Anopheles maculatus
TCATCAATTTGTAGCTATCTATAGCTTCAATTACACTTCACTAGAAAGTGCATCACTACTTGAGGCCAACAAACAACACTGTCCTTACTAATGCATCCCGAAAGACTCAATTTCATTTGCAAAGTATGCATCGTGTAGTAAGAAAAGCTGTACGTTGTGCAGCTGGATGTAATATGTTCCCTTTCCCTTTCCTGTTCCGCACATCCTTCCACTCAGGCGAACACAACAAATGTGTTAAAAACTGTATTTCAAGTAAAAACGGAAGCATTAACTGCACTTTCGGGACCTACCACTTCTGCCAATACTGGTTCCCCGAGTGGAACTGCGGACCTAACCAGGATGCCAACATTAAATACGTGCGATATATCCTGAAGCCCGAAAAGAGTCCTCTGACACGGACGATGCCGAACGAACCCAACTGTTCCGCAGACACGTGCGACCGCCGTTTCAGAAGATCAGGTTACACAAGCGAGGATCAGAGTAGAGCAGTTGGCCGGTTGAAACACATCGGCCACCAGGCACATTACATCGACTTATGACGGCCCGTAAGACAGGCGTCTGATGCACCGCACCGACGTACGGAACATGGAATTATGTCCAGGGCTCACGTTCCGGAGACGTATGCAGAAGCTTGAGCCACGGCTGGAGCTGGAGATAGATGGTGAACGTGGTGAGCAAAACCGAGTTCATATTGCACATCGGGTTTGGTGGCGGCGGGTGCTTTTCACGGTTCGAATCATTCTCGTTTGAATCTTTTGCATCCGTATAATTATGATTTTTCTTTTCCTTAAAGCTGTTTTGTGTTTTTGAGAGATGAAGAAATGTTGGAAGGAAGCTGTGTGTCAGATAGCAATCGACATTGCCACTGGACCAAAACAAAACAATTACATACACTGCAATAATATCATCCTTTTTCATAAGAAGGAAAATTCTAACTATCCTTGCATGTTATATACTTTAGAGCTATGTTATAACCGTTATAAATGAGTTTTAAAGCAGAATTCTTCATTCAAGCCACATTGATCATGAAATTAAATATCAAGGTTAAAAATTCTCTAACGAGGAAGCATTACTGTCAGGATCTGAGTGAAGTGTAAGGATCTTTAATGAAAAGAAGTTTAAAAGAGCTTCTGCAAATGTGAGGCATTAATTATCAGCAATTTATTTGACACGAGCGAAACAATGTTAAAGGAGAACAGACTAAGATCGGAGAACGAAAAAAAAACTCCAATCGAGACAAAATCTATAGCTGCCACATGTTCCGGTTAGGGAGGATTTTTTGGCACACGACAGACACGCTTGCGCTACCACCATATGGCATATATGAAGGTTAGGCCGCGGATTTTAGGTACCACAATAAAGATGACCTGACCCTGATCCTTTCACCGATGGTTTCGCCACACACAATGACCCAGCAGGGCTGCTGCCTGTGCTGCACTCTAAATAGCTGATCATTCGAAGCAACTGTTGCAGCAAAACAGCGCAGAAAGGCACATCCGCGAGCCGAGGAAAACGATCGGTAGCACGGAAACAATCAAAAAGGTAGCATTCGGTGTGTTGTGCATGATTTTTGACAAACGATTTGGCGCTGACAATCGAAGGCAGGCTATAAAGATTGCCGAACGGCAACAGCAGGCAAGCATAGGCCGTGTGGAACCGGCTGAAGGAAGCTGCCGTTACCGGTAGCTCGAAATGTTTAGCAAGTCGGTTCAATTTTAACTTTCGTGAGTCACCCATGAAAGTGGTCTGAGCATCCTCGCTATCTCTTAAACGAAAAACTTCTTCAATATGTGACTGAACAGTCTTGAAAACGGTATTTTTGGATTCGATTTTACAAGGATAGTAGCGTTTTGGTATTCTAAACTTGTAGTTCTGTTGCCTACGCTCGCCTCAAAGGCTATACAGAATAATTCGTTCAGCGTAATAACATTCCAAAGATATGGTCGTTAACGCTCGGGGTCGAGAAAGTAGAAAATTCATAGAGGATCACTTCATTATCAGCTTGTTTCGTGCACTCCAGATCCAGACGAACGTTAGAATATCTAAAAGAAAATCAATATATCATTTCTCTAGCTATGCGTTCCTGGTTTTATCCGCATGCCACAATTTTCAGTCTTGCTTGAATCTAGCAAAGGGCAGCTGACTTTATATTCTTCCTCTACTTGTGCGTGAGAGTGCGTAACCAACAGATTTTTTTTTAAGAGTTTGTATCCGAAGGATCGTATTTCATTAGCTAGTTGCTCTAATTTGGTGTGAAGTTTGACAGTTTGACGATCCATAGATTGTGTCAACGTGACTCTTGTCGAACAGAGTCAGAATTTCTTTTAAAAGTGACAACCGTTCTCTCACACACGTAGAAGGTAGATTACCCAAAGGAAGAAAAAGCCCAAAGTCCAATTAAAAATTGCCTACAATCTGTCAACCTTCTGTAAACTACAGTACCTAACTATCTTTGTACTCTGCCGACTCTGGACCTTACCTCTGCGTAAGGGAGTCGTTGCCGTTTATCGGTGATCATTCATACCGTTGGTGCTTGACAGAGTCGGGGTCATTTGGTCGGTACGGTGACCGGTGTCTCCGATTTATTATCTCAATTTTCCGTCCATTCGATTGCATTTGTGCACAACATTGGGTTAGTGATGGAAAAATGGTGTGTCCTTTCGCTACCTGCGTTGTCACGGCGTTAGGTCCCTGGATCCTAGACACGTCATTGCTTTTCTTGCCGTTTATTCTAACCGCTGTCGTAACTTTTCGGGTAATCTCTGCTCCTATACGTTTCTCTATTCGTTTGCTGTCTTTTTATGCAGTAATGTTTACTTAACAAATAAGTAAAATTGATCAAACAAACCACCCTGAAATGTGTCCTGACCCGTCGCCAAGAATATCATCAATTGAATTTCGTAGAAAATGCTGTTCAATAACTTGACAGTGCAGTAGTTTATGTTGCTATAGGATTAAAGGTACCGGCAGGATTTCCAGATTCTGCCAAAGCAACACAAATCAGTGGTGGTCCTTTAAATAACTGATCATTGTCGCAACGCCTCGAAATAGCAAGAGACCTCAGAGTGTGGACCAAAGAAACTTGTACAAAAGATCACACATCCTGATCACACCTACCGCCCAGGTTGAGCAAGGGCTTCGGTGGTAATCACCGAAAAACAAATAGACTGAAAAAAGCCCGAATGTCACTCGCAGGTCACAGGCTGATTATGTCTAATTTATTTCAAACCTTCCGCCAACCAATCCTGGAACACAGCGAGAAGACCTCCAGCAAGAAGATTACCACTCCGTGTTGTGTCTTTATTCCAAAAGCGGCTATGCCGCTCCGTGCTTAAGTGTCCCGAAAAAAAAAGAGCTAATGATATTGATTCGAGAGGGCTGGCGGGCGCACACGGGTTTTCTTCCTTGTTTTACAGAAACGATCAAATGGTCATCCATGGCGGCAACGTCAAATGTGGAAGGTAATAATGATAATGATGATGGCGGTGTTGTAATTTTCTAGATAAACTATCTAATGATACAGAACGTAACTTCTCCATCGAAACCGTCCAAAAGGCTTGGTAAGCGACCGCGAGTGACATATTGAACGCGAACGCAACAATGCTCAGCCATGGTCATCCGTGGTGTCTTTGGGCTTGGGATGTATGGGATGATGAGAGGATTGTTATCGTATTGTGTAGGTATTTGGTTGCCCAAGAGGTCGCTCAATGTGTGTTCGTTCAGCCACAGAACAAACAAATCAGCTGTAGAACGAGCAGCATAGCGACACTCCATTAATGGGTTATTGATGGCGCTACGCGGCGAGGATCTAAATTGTTTGGAATTTTGGTGAAGCAAATGTAACACAACAGAGTTAAAATAAAACATGGCAAAGTGTAATTGTACACGGAAGATTATTCTTTCAACAATACAATGGAACAATGTTGCAATGCTAAAGACTTTGACAAAATAGAAACATCTTCATTTGTGTGTTAAATACTACAAACAAAAAAGCCAATCACACACTCTTCACTTACCACATTCACAAAGTCCTGGAAAGAGATCGCCTCCACCTTGGAGGTCTTGGCTTTTAGTGCACGATCGAACAGTATGTCACGTTTGTTAGGCGGTACGTTGGCGAGAAATTCTGGTGATTTGAGCGCTGCGACAAAATCGTCCACCGGAATTTCGCCAAATCCTTCGGGATCGAACTGCAGAAGAGAAGAATGCAATTACAGAATTCGATGATCGACCGCGGTTTCGGGGTGAGGTCATGCTTACCGCATCGAATAATTGACGCCATTTCTGTGGAAATACAAGAAAAGAAAGATCGAATCGCAAATTAACAATTGAACCAACGTTGTTGTACGACTTGCAAGTTGGGAAGAACACCAACGCGTTTCCAGCGCACAAGGATCAAGGCGTTCATCGTCAAGGGCATCAGAACTGATCGTTTTCAAAGTGCGCGAGTGTGTGTGTGTGTGTTTGTGTACTTACATCCTTCATAAGTTCCCGGCGCAGCTCGACTTCGTCATACTCCGAGTTGAGGTCTGTGTGGTCCGTCTCATAAACTGGTTCTCCGTCGCCGGACTGCGAGATGGTCCCGATGCTGCCGAGTGAACCGGCAATCGTGGAAATGTGCTCGATATCGGCCAATGTTTCTTGTTGACTGTTGCTGGCAGCATCAAGCTTGCCACTGCCCCTTTCATAACCGGACCACATGACGTGCTGGTTTGCATGGGCCGGACGTATCGAACTCTACGGATGCAGCTGTGAGTCACGCCAACCCGGTAGATTATTGGGGAATGCTTTAGAATGAAATGTAACTTTTTGTGAGGCGTGTTCATAAAGATGTCTTAGGGTCGCTGCCTCAAAATCTTCTGGTGTGCGCTGGTTATCACTCCTGTTGTCATCTACGGCTACCACCGTCCTTTTTTATACGAATGCTGTCGTAAGCCATCCAGAAACGCATCAACCAGCCGGCCATCCGTTAAATGATGCAGATATCTCAAAGGTTAGCAGTGAAGGCTTTTAAACGCATAGGCTTTGCGAGATGAAAACTGTTGCTTGCGATCTGTAAAAGATTTATTGAAGAAAGTGTTGTAGAGTTAGATATCATGGTGAAGATGTTGGTTTTAAACCTCTGAAGCTCCAGCGAAGGAATTGAACTGAACAAGATCTTTCTTTAAAAGAAGCTACATATTGAAAACGTAAATCTATAACCGGACCACATGACGTGCTGGTTTGCATGGGCCGGACGTATCGAACTCTACAGATGCAGCTGTGAGTCACACCAACTCGGTAGATTATTGGGGAATGCTTTAGAATGAAATGTAACTTTTTGTGAGGCGTGTTCATAAAGATGTCTTAGGGTCGCTGCCTCAAAATCTTCTGGTGTGCGCTGGTTATCACTCCTGTTGTCATCTACGGCTACCACCGTCCTTTTTTATACGAATGCTGTCGTAAGCCATCCAGAAACGCATCAACCAGCCGGCCATCCGTTAAATGATGCAGATATCTCAAAGGTTAGCAGTGAAGGCTTTTAAACGCATAGGCTTTGCGAGATGAAAACTGTTGCTTGCGATCTGTAAAAGATTTATGGAAGAAAGTGTTATAGAGTTAGATATCATGGTGAAGATGTTGGTGAAGATTGGGATCTCTGAAGCTCCAGCGAAGGAATTGAACTGAACAAGATCTTTCTTTAAAAGAAGCTATTGAAAACGTTATTCTTCTTATGCAAGAATATTTCCCTTTATGTTAGTCCTGCTAGATTTTGTTTCGAGACCATATCGTTTTTTATACCAATTATCCTAACTACTTTAACAGATTTTTTAATCATCAATATGTATGATTTTGCTATCTACTCTATCGATTTAGAATTTAATTCTTAAGGACCCTACCATCAGTTGATCAAAAAGAATATATAATTGTACAGGATAAGTCTTCTTCTTCTCTGGCTCTACAACATCGGAAGGGTTTGGCCTGCTATTTCTAGCTTTCTATGACTTGGTTTTACCCGTAGCTGTATAGTCAGTCCTGCGTACGGGGAGGCGGATAAAGCGGACAGGAAAACTAATGGTGACAAAAATTTATAAGTTTTGAGAATTGTTTCGTTTATGCTGCAAGGATCCAAATATGTAACGTAATTTTCTATTCGAATTACCATACATTTTCCATTAGATGCACCGCTTCAATTTAACACCTTGCCATTACAATCATCTACGTCGGTCATCAATCAACCAATCATGAATAGAACATCAATACACGCTAAACCCCGGCCGGTCCGCTAATATAGCCTTTTACATATAATAGGCCCAGCATTTGCAGACACGCTGCGGTAAGCTGCATTCTGTTGCAGTCAACACTGCAATGAATAAATTACAACCTTCGACCAGTCCCTTCGACACCCTCAACAAACGCCAGCAACACACAGCGAAGGCCTTAAACTTTCTTCGTGTCTTGGTAAATTTGTGAACCGCTATAGAGCGAGAGATAGGGTTTTGAGTGGCCATGAATAAATGAGCGCTTCGAATTGGGTTGGTTGTACTACGATAGCATGCAGAGTAATAAATATGTTGCTCACTTTGCATATTTTATACCCCGTTATCATGAACACATTTTGCAGTGGCCTATCACGATGGTACTTACAGGATTATTTTGCCTATTGCGGGTTTTTTTAGGATATCAATTTAACGATTATATTTAATGCAAATATTAGGATAATTTTGTTCTAATGGAATATTGTTAAATGTTTGGAATATAGGAATAGAATTATGTACATTGTATCTGTTTTAGTTGATCCTTACCTTGCACAACATATCGTGTTGATAAAATACTGGCAGTGGTTCAACATTATTTTGTACGATCCCTTTTTCGTAGTAAGTCAATTCCTCTAGTAAATATATATAGGAACACCGAATTACACTCCAAAATACACGTCACTTTTAACTCTTCTGGCAGCCAACGCTCCTAGCAGCGGTCGTGGCAATGAACAACACCCCTGAGGTAGCTATACTCTACGTTGTCGTTGATTAAATTGCATTACATATTTATTCCCCCGATAGCTAAAACATCACAAATTCCGCACGTTCTGTGTGTCGGCATGACTCACTGCACGCACACAACGACGCATTAGGCATTTCGCTTTTATCACACAATAGTAAACCGTGAACCGACCAACCCCACGCGGCATTAAGAAACAAGGGCGCCTTCACCTACACTATCACACACACCAAAATTCACCCCTAAATCTGCTATCGGAAAGCAACTGCAGGCACAGCACGAGATGTAGTAAATGGTGATTTTGCTTTCTTTTACGGAACACACTAATATAGCTTTTAGAAACACAATTTGAGAAGCATATTCTTCTTGAAGCGGATGTAAACAACTCCGCTACACATTTGTTTGGAAGCACTACAAACGACCAACACAAGCACACACTATCAGTACACAACGTTGTGGAGGCTTCATGAACCGAACGTGTCCTAGAAATGAGCTCACTGTAAATAATGTCACACAAAACTTAATCACACTGCTCACGCACTACCGAACATCTAATCCTCGAGCACTACTATTGTTAACTTACACTTTTCCACCATTGTTTACGCCATTTGTTATCGTTTCGTCCGCTTGTGGCCAGCTACAAAAACGCATCCCGAAACGGGCGAGAGGATTCTGCCAGTGGAAAGGAACACATTTTGATAGTCGCAAAAATGACAGGACGCCAACAGTGCCGACTGCGCATGTGCTAGAGATGGCAACGAAAATACCTGTCCAAAACATTGGGGTTGAAACATTTCAAGTGAAATATTTCATTTGTGTTTTCAGTAATAATGGAAAAATATTAATATTAAATTTAAAAATTTATGAAAAACAATCACGTTTAATAGTGAAACTACGTGCAATTTCACTACAGCAATAAAAAAGGCACTGATTTCTTTGCCAAACTGGCGGTGCCCATCCCTATGTCCTGTTTTATTTCAGGCACAACCATTTGGCATTAGTTTCGGTTTGCTGGTTTAACATTCGTGGGTAGAACGCATTTTGCTGATTCCGTTTCGTCCCTTTGTCGCCGGCCTTTGTGCTTTAATACCCTTAAACACATTTGTGCAAATGCGCTTGTCGTCCACCACAAACCAATAATGCATGCTCCGGGTTTCCGGGTTTCTCCCGGATACCGTTTCGATTGTCCCTTTTTCTTGTTCTTAAGCAGCGCACCGGGTCCGATCGTGAATGGTGTGTCTCAATTTATTTTTATTTATTTGTTCTCTATTTGCCGACATCGGTACCGTTTAGCAGGGGGCTCAAAAGATTTGTCCGGTCTCGTCTGGCACAATTCTGTGATTTGTTTGAAAACGTTCCACACAATTCCTTTTGCCTTTGTGTGTGTGTGTGTGTGTGTTTATGCTCAAATTGCTCACGATTAATACATTAACGCGTACGACCGCATGCCACAACATAAAGCGAGCTGCAGCACTCTTGGGAGGGGATCATTGCATTGGTTGACAGTTTTGCTGCAACCAGAAAAAGCCATTGTGCAAAATAGTGCAGCTAATGCAAATTCCCTACCGACAGTACCCGTGTGTCCTCACCCGTAACTAATCCTGCGGGGATAAGACAATTAATTTATGTCCGGTCAAATTGGATCTTCGTGTATGGATGGGACATTTTGTGTCAGTCGTTTCGTACGAACATTTGTTTTGGATTTGCTTTTCCTCTCGAAAGTCTTACCAGTGGTTATTAAAACGCAACGGGAAGGACACGTATAGCCCTAGGAACCCCACTGCTAATGTGGTTTGTTTGCTAAAGAAAGGCAGGAGAAACGCGCTAAGTTGGGAATGTCCCGGGCGACGGCATCGCTCGAAAGCCATTTTTAAACCGTGGGAACTGTTTAAAGGTTTTCTCGTTTGTCGTAAACTTCTGGCGTGAAACCGTCGTAAAATCGGTACCGTTCGGTAATGATGTGAGGGCTAAAATCTACGAAAAAAGAAGAAATGTTTTACGATTTGGGAAAATCCTCCCGATCTCCCACGCCCGTGGGACAGGTAGGTACGTGACGATTCGATCTTAAGGAGCAACGCCGAAGGATTATTGGCCGGCAGTCTCGCAGGACAGTGTGATTTGCATATTTTATTTGAGCGAAGCAGGAGTTTCTCACGCTTAACGAGATGCGAGGCTTATTTGAGTGATGGTTGAGAAGTTGAGATTTTTTGGGAAAGCCGATAATACTATCAGGACATCAACTGGAGCTTTTTGTATACGAAACTACGAAACACATGTTTGTAGCTCATAAAGTTTTTAATACGATATGTTGTAGAAACATATCAGCAGAGCTTGTTGATTGTTATCGTAGTATAGAATATTACAATATTTATATTGTTGTGACTTTTATTGAGGTAAGGTCTAATAAAAAAAAAAGAATCATGAGTGCAAACAACAAACAATCTACTGGCAAACCGTAAGCTTTCTTAATAAAAAATACAAACATGTCAAAAGCAATACAAAAACCATTAAAATTTAATTAAAACAATTAACATTTTAGATGCTTTTTTCGTCTTCAAATAAATTCAATTAGAAAAGGTGCGTTCAATGCAATATATTTATAATATTCAAAGCATATCAAAATGGTCTATTATATACTTGTTTCCTTTACAAATTTATGCTTTAAATTGGTAAGATAAACTTTTTTATATATAAACCTTTCATTGCTGATTTATACGTTTAATATTTACAATTAAAATTGAGATAAATTCTAACTTATCCAACTGGAATTTGAAAATTTACACCTGAAAGAAAAACCTAGATAAGAGTGAATCCTGGATTCTCAATTATAATTAGTACATAAATTTGCTAAGATAACGGAACGAATGCGAAGCAAATTTAATATAAATCCTCGAAGGAACAGACGATCCTTGAGAAGGGCTTATTAGAACTAATCGAAATCGATATCTATATATTTTGATCAACTGTGAACGAGACATGATCGAAGACGAGTGTGACGACTTTAATTCATAAATTTCCTAAATTTTTATTCTTAACACATTTATTTGAATCTTACTTTTACAGATCCAGATGAGATAGACATCATTGGTTTGAGTCTCTCATATGTAGCAGGAGCTTACCAAATGAATGAAGAGGTGACACTGATAATCGGGTTAGAGATTCGTTTTGGCTGTCAACCGGTCATACAACAGCCTGAGGAATCTTCTCCTCTAAAAATACCTATCGCGGCGGATAAAGCTGGGACTGTATAGAGCCTTTAAAGTCCCTGTACTCACATACTCCTCTGAGTCATGGACACTATCCAAAACTGACGAAATACTCTTATACCCGCCATCGAGAACTAGATGCTCAGAAGGATCTATGGTCCGGTATGTGTCTAAGGACTATGGAGGATCCGCTACAACGACGAGCTCTACGAACTGTACGGCGACCTCACCATCATTCAGCGAATTATACTCCAATCTTCGGTGGAAAGGGCATGTCATGAGAATAGCATCGGACGACTCAGTCCGCCAAATCCTTGCCGACCGCCCACAAGGACAGAAGGGCATAGTAGGCGGAATTTGAGATGGAGTAATAGCGTTGATACGTCCACCGAAATGGCCGGAAAACGGGATTGGCAGACTACCAACAAACATGTGCCAACAAAAGTGCTCCTTACGCAGGATTTTGCTCAAAGAAAGGATTGGTTTGTAGCAATTTCCAGTTACAACAGGTTTATGGTTCACTGACAAAAAATGTTGGTAGTGGTAGTTACTAACACGAAGGAACTGGTATAAAATCCATCAGAGAAGCAAGAAATGACAGGCCAAAGCATCTCGAACTTATAGAGCCATAGGAGAAGAAGAAGTTCTTCATCATGTTCAACGAAGATCATTGCTTCGGCAATCAACATGGTGCTAGCTGTAAAAAGTGAGCTAAATGTAATCAAAAAGGATATTCAATGCTTTAATAAGAACTTATGATTAATGACGTTACATCCAATGTTTCTCCTTAAAGTAGCAGCTTGCGACATGAATAGTGATCCTCGTAGGAGCGTTTATAGCATAGATCATATAGAAGATCGCTTGCAAGGCTTCACCAGCGTGAAATGCGCTACCACAGAAGTGGTGGCTTTTGCTACCGCCTAAAGACGATGCATCACCATGTCATTCATTTATCAACTAGTCTAGGCCAATATGGTAAGCCATCGAGCCAGTGAGGTTTTGTTTCGATCCTTTCGGCGGGCGTTCCAGCCCCGAAAGTGAAGGCACGCAGCACGCGTCTTACCAACAACAGATGGTTGCTGCTAAGTTGTACTCGATCGCTTCTCGAGTTCTTGCAGCTTATCGCTTTGGAGTTGATCTTTTTCTCCATTTCTGTAGGTATGAATATTTGGGATAAAGTTTTTCTTTTTCTTTTGTTTGTTTCGTCTCGTTGGCAAACGATGGAAGAGATTAGCAAAGGTCTAGCAGGAGAAAGCTACTTTTGGAAGGATGCAAGATCTGTGTAGATAGATCTGCTCACTCACCATTGCAACCCCTCCACATGTGATGGATGTGGGGTGATATATCTTTAATATCAATAACGCTGGTAGGTGCTTCGGGTTTATGTTTTTGTAGCGCCTGCATTTGTTGGAATATCCTTTTTCTATGTTCCTTCTGGTTGGTAGCCGTAGGTGTATCAAGATATCCAACCTTTAACTACTCAAACTTTTCAAGATTTGGATATTGTTCAAGATGATATGCATATCAGCCAAACATGTTTCTAAGGTTATGTTTATTAAGATGAATAATTCATACAGACATAAGGCCGAAGCGAAGAATCGAAATATCCTGGTGAAACGTTCAGGCGATACTTCGAGTTGGAAAAAATTATCAACAACCTTCTAGGTGGTGTTGTTTTGTAGATTATGAAATAGTATTTTCATCAGTGTTTTATAAACAAAATGCCACCTCCTACCTGTATTATCCTATCTATCCTTGATCTGGTGGAAAATTTTCCTGAACGCGCTACATCGGTAGTCAAACCGATCTCGGCAGAAGCGCTACAATAAAATGAAAACAAGCAGAAGCGTTACGGGCGCAACCTGATCGTCATCGGGTGTTTCGCTTAGCGCGTGCCTTCGCGCACGATGCACCACATCACTCTCCAGCTTACATCACTTGCCAGCTGTGTTTTTTCTTTGCCCAAACTGAACCGCCATACCCGTCGCTTAGCGTCCTCCCGTCCCGTGTCAGAAGCTCCGTACCATATTCCTTGCTGACTTCCTGTTACCAGCCGGCACCAACATTTGGGCGGCATCATAAAGAGGAACAGGAAATGAAAAGTATACGGAGGAAGAACAACAAAATACGCATATGGTGCGCTTATGCGATCCTGTGCACGCCAGGTGTGTGTATAAGTTATCTGCTTCGGTCACTTTTGCTATTCGATTGTATTCATATTTTGTGCTTTTGTAGTTTGGCAAAAGCTTGAAGACTGTGCCTACAGAAAATAGCGAATGCTCTTGTATGCTGTGATCGTTTGAAACGTAGTCACTATTATTGCGGCGGGATCAAACAATTGCTCGTTAAATTGATTGAATGGATCTGGCTGGTCGAATGTAATTAAAACAAAAATAAAATCAACTTTGATCGCGATGATTCATGTGTGTGCCTTCTAAGCGCCACTCCAGCCGATAGTTCCGGTGTGGTCCGATCACTAAAAAATTCCAATCGTGACTTACAGGGTATGCAAATCATGTCTGCAGGCTGCATACCATTAATGCTATGAAGTATGTGCGTAAGCTATTGTTTGAAATGATCACGCATAGCCATAAAAGAAACTCTTTTTGTGAGGAATATTGTCATTTATATTGAAATCTTTTCGTGTAGATCACGACAACAGCCCGCAATCCGCACATGGAGTTGGAGTGACATCTCCGGCAATTATATCTTAGCTTTAAATTATAAAAATAGTTTCTTTTAGTTTCTTTGGTCATTCTTGAGCAATTCTTATACTTCAATTATTTAGCCTTAACATTGTTGTGTTCAGGTTGTTGACCCCATTGCTTCATTAATTTGCTTTTCGAGTATTTGTGTTAGAAGGTAATTATGCAGTCGATAAAACCTTAGTCTTAGTCGGGGTTAACGAAATCAAACGACACAACATGCACGCGCGTGTAACGCGTGTCTACGCGACTCATTTTCTCTTTATTGTGCCCCGATTTTCCATTACTGTTGGTGCGCTATCGTGTATGAAATATCTTCAATACAGAATTTTCTTACCAGTACCAAGGATTTGTTCAGTGGTAAAAATTGGGGTTGATTTGGGGTAAAAGCAGAAGGTAATGGTTTTTCCTGGATAAAAGTGTGATAAAAACAAGATGTGAATTTACATTTACTTACTTACTGTACGCTTGAGCTATGCGGGAACTGGAGAAGAAAAAATTGGTTGCGTGTTTGGCTGTGGTCTAGAATAGTTAAGTTTGCGTGACTTTTACCCTAGCACGAAAGCAGCCAAATGAGCTCGGAAATGTGGAAGGATTGAAGGAAAATTCTTTTTCATAATACAATTTTCTCGCATGGTCACATGGAAAAGGATTGTCATGCTATTGGACTGAGTGATTCTTGTGAGAAGAGTGTATCAAACTTTGAATAATAGCAATTCCGCTATATTGCAGATTAGGTTTGAGCTTCACATTTAAATTATTACTAGACTCTTGGTTAGGTCTAGATCAATTTTGTTTATTGCAGCTTAACTTATTTAACAAACGATAACGGTTGTTGGAATCCCAAATGTATTTTACATTTGTGTAAAGTGTGGTATTACTAAAAAGTAAATACCACCCAACAAACACTCGTTAGGCTTCGGCTTATCAGTGTTATTGCTTTCAGTATCAATTTTACCACATTACGCTAAACCGAAGGATTACAGATTATTGAAACAGAAAACTGCAAACTCACTGGAAGATATGGTTATGGATCATTTTTCTTACAGGGTGAAACATAATAACAAAACCTACATATGCACGAGACATTCAGACAAAACGTTCACCACAAATTGCACATGATACTGGCGATTTTGTACCGAAAAAAAAACAGAACACATATCATAAAACAAAATATCATTCTATGACGCTCCTACGCATTCCGGCCCTCTCTAATGCATGCACCCTTCCAAACTTAATTTTGTCACCCAGCAGAGTGTCCCGTTCCCCAACAATGACAACGAAAAAGGGAACGAGCAAATGGGCACGTAAAGACCACAAACGACGCACATGTCACGTACAAGGTGCTTCGGCCGGATCGGAACCATTATTAATGCACCGGCACCCTACTTCCCGACTGGAGGCGGCCAGTTTTTCATGCTTTATTATTAGTTTCGACCTACAGCAAAGCGAAGAATTGATCGGCACCATCGGGTTTTCGAGCGCAAAAAAAAAAGGAAATTCATATCCTTGCGGAAGAAAAGCACGCATGCCCTCCGTGTGCATTGTGGTGCACAGATCATGTTACCGTGCAGCGAAAGACACCTTTAATAGGAAGCTCCTGGAGGATTGGCAACCGAATGGCGATGATCGGGTTCCGGATATCGGAGTGTTGGATTACGCCCAAAACGCACCCGGGAACCATATAGCGAACCGTTCGTTGGGGTGTTGTTGATTTTTGGCATACTGCTGCAGTTCGTGCTACGGCATGAACCGAACTTCGGAAGCGCAGGTGATGACAATGGTCTATTCTGTTTGATCCACTGCTCTTCCTGTTCGGTGTCCGAGCACGTTCCATATGCCATTCGAAAATTTGTTCATTGTTTATATAGCTTTAGGATCGTAAGGAGATCGCATTCTTTGTCAGTTTGTTTTGCACTATGGGATGTGGTGGAAAAAAACAGGACAGATGGCATACAAATTTACCATTTTATGTTCATCCTTACATGTAGTATTAAAATATTACTCGGTAAAATGATATAAAACGCATTGAAAGACGTACTTAAAAAAATAATATTAGGTCCTCAAGCAAATAACGTTCGTTTGAAATCAATTGAGCCAGAATCAACTATAGCTTTATTTTGACTATTTCAAAACGTCATAAATCTTGTACTGGAATGACATAATCAAGCTGTGATTTTTCGTGCGAGTAAAAGTTCTTATTTCTTGAAAATGTCTGATTTGGAGCTGGATAAGCGCCATATCACGGATGTGTTATTATTTATGTTTAAATGGAAGAATGCGACAGCCGAAGTGCATCAAGAACTTGTGAACTTGTTTGCGGAGATGCAGCTCTAAGCGAAACCAAGTTGTCGGGAGTAGTTTCGAAGCTTCCGTAGCGATTATTTCTCCGTGGAGGACGCTCAAATCATGGGAACGCAAGAAATCATGGGGACCCACCGATCATACCCTAAAATCATCAGCTCGGCCGAACATTTATAGTTCAAACGTTCCCGCTGAGTATTTGGTGGGACCCAGCTCGGCATCGTTTATTATGAACTTCTGAAACCAGGAGGAACAATCACCAGTGAACGCTTCCGATCACATTTGAAGCGTGTAAGCCGAGCACTGAGTGAAAAATGGCCATAATACTCATCACGGCACGACAAAGTCATTCGGCAGCATCGGATCTAGCACCATCGGATTTTCATTTATTCTGATCTGATTATTTCTGATAGCACATCGGTTGTCTGACCAGAAGCTCTCGTAGTACGAAACGATTCAGAACTGATTGGATACCCGAATAAGGGGTCAAAGAAATCAACGATTTATCCAATACCTGGAACAAAGTAATACAGAATAAATGACAAATAAACAAACATACTAATAAAAATGCCAAACGTAAAAAAGATGGCCGTTAGTTATTTGCATAAACAAATACTGGGTTAAATAAATTCCAGTACTGACAATACGGCTCATAGCAATCATATTGGAAAATAAATAACAAAAAAATTCCAGTATGTGCAAATGGATAATTTAAATTAGAAGGATATAAAAAATCGTATTTATAAAGATAAAATACCTGTTTACTTTGTAGCTATAATGATTATTAAAGCAAGTCACGAAACAATTTGATTCGGTGTATCTGATCTCTTTCCTGACATTGTGTCCTCATGCATCCGATCCATAGTGCATTCCGTAATACATCTGTTGAAATAGAAAAAAAGCCCATGAAATGCTCAGCAGGTGCGATATATAGAAGGTTCTGTGGCGTGCGCGCGCGCCGTATACCTCCGTGTGCCTCCGATCCAACAGTCGAACTTTGTAATTCGAGCCGTTTTAGGCTACGTGTGGCATTGTTCGTGGAATACGTATAAAAACTGGTAAGGCAAACACGGCAAAAGGAAGGAAGCATGGGTTCGGGTATGGCAGCAGAAGGATGACGATGAAGATGGTGATTTGCCACCGTAACTGAGCATGGAGCAAGGATCACTCAACACGTTACGGATTGCGTAATTAATTGGTAGTAATTTGATGAGACCTCGATGAACCTACGCACTCTGGAATGGAATGAAACACGAGCGGAGATTGGCCGTACATTAATAGGATTAGTGCATTAATCGTAACATAATGTGTCGTCCAGTTGGGATATGTACTAGGTAAAAAGGAAGCGGTACAAATGAAGTGTAGTCCTTTTTGATACACAATCCTAAGCTATTTAAAGGTCAAACATCCATTTAGAAGGGCTGGATTTCTTGTTTTTGTCCCGTGAAACTGGCCTGGACATACATTTAAAGTTATTCTAATAAAGTTAGTACAACATCGTACAAATATCTATCAAAATACGCACGTAAAACCGATATCTCTTGTCGTCAGTTGATCGTATTTAAAGCAGGTGTCAGAATATCGAATAAAAAAGTTCCTTTTTTGTTACAAAAAAAAAGTCTAATCGTGTTAAACTTTTCCTTTCATTTAATAACGACAAACCCGCACAAGAAGCTACGTGTTTTTTTGTTTTGTTTTGGGCGGAAGTAAACCAATTGCTACCATGTGACCTCACCATTCTTAAAACCCTCAAACACCGGAACGAGATGACTTAATGGACCATAAATAAACGATGACAAGATTATGTGAGGGAAGATAAAGGGAAAACAAAAAACTTTACAACTAGAACTGGAAAAAAGTGCAACGAAACTGAAAGCATCCGCAAGATCAAAACAAAACCTTCAAAGTGCCGTAACAATCAAAACAACATGCTCTTTAGAAAGTAAACACTGTTGAAATAGTTTTTTTCTAACGAGGCTTTACAACTTTTAAACGACTGCTTTAAATACCACTGCTTAGGATCGGGAAGGGATGATACGAAAGACAAACTAGCAACAGCTTGCACGTGCTCAAGAGATGCTGCTTCTAACTGAAATAAGCCTAAAAAATAGGGAAACTGGAGCAGTTTTTTGTTTGTAGTATTTGGTTTGTTATGCTTGTTAGAAGTTGAAAGCAAGAGTGTTACTGGATTATTTATGATTGCGGAAGTAGGGAATCTTGGACAGCATGCGATCACGCTTTCAAAGTGTGGAAGTGACACCACAAAGCGGTGCATCGGTAAGACAATAGAGCTTGCTTTTTTATTTAATTTTGTCCATGTGATCTTTCTACAAGATACGATATTTTTTTGTTGAAATATTTGAACATAATGCATTTTTTTCCTTTTACTGTCTCACCAATAAGTCAACCCTTCCGAATCGTATCAACAAAAAGATGTTTGGCCAGGATTGCATTAGTTCTGGTGTCCTGACAATGAGACTTACACGAACCCCTTGATGTATGATGAAGACATTGCGACCCTTCCACTCTGTTCATTGCATTTTCATGCAAAAAGCCGTCCGTAAGGAGCAAAACCAAAGCACAAAAAACACAAGAGCAAACACAAAAGCTGACTTAAGAACTACTTGCACCAGGGCATACACAAACAGCAACAAAACGTCAAGGTTGGTCCAGAAGTTCCCACAATTAAATTAAATTGAAAGTTTTTGTTTCGCTGGGTTTAGCATCGAAACCGATCCGGGAGGTAAAATAAATGCAAAAAGGTTCCTGGTGGTCTGGGTACGCTTGGCGCACCGTTAAAACCGCAGTTTGCAAAGTAACGATTGAAGGCAGCGCCATAAATGCGAGGGGACACAAATAAGGCAGCAAACAAACAAAAAAACTGCTCCCGTGCCGTGGATAAAGCGAGTTAATATAAATCTGATTATAATAAACTAATGATCTCACATAGTTTTCAGGAGTGACTTAAAGAAGAACACGAGAGAACGAGACTCAAATGCAGCCTGGGACACACACACACACACACAACAGAGAAGGAGATCTCGCACCAGTGGAAAGAATAGCCTTGAGAATGCGACACGCCGGAGGGTCCCTGTGTAGGACCCCACAGCGAACGAGATTGAGCGATTATTTACCGGCGCTTTGGTGTTGGTGCAATTTTGCATCGTTAGGAAGTTTTCTTTGACGATGCTGAGCGATCGTTCCTCTCCTTTCGGAAGGAGCACGCTGACGGGTTTAATTTTGCAACATGTGGGTGTGTTTGTGATTGTCCGTGTGATTGGATTGGGCACCGTTTCGTTAAGGAGTTGGATGACACGTCAGTCAGCTCGGGACTAACAAAGTTGAGCGTGAAATTAAAATTTAAACATTTCTTTGTTATCTGAACATTAGTTGCTGCGCTTCAGATTAAGTGTGTTGTATACGATAATACTTTGTTAGCTGTTCTGTAGATTAAGCAGTGCAACATAATTTACAAAAATTTTTGCAAGGCTGCATACATTTTGGAAATCTTTTTGTTTCATATATCAGAATCATGGGATCGTCATAACAAAACTGATGAGGTCTTTAGATCGGTGAGAAGTCTTAATACTCGATAAATCTCTTCTTGAACATATTCTCAACAACACTTTGACTGTGACTTGTCGGTGACTTGACTGTGATTTTGTCTCCATAAACTAATAAGGAATTGCTTGATTATGACAAGAAATTAAGAAATGTTGGAAAAGCAATCGATAATTCTATGTCAATCTTAAGAAAGGTTTTTAATGTCTTACTAGTACATGATAACTTCACTATTCCTTATCAGTATTGAACCATTCATCAATTATTATTATTATTATTATTATTATTTATTAAAATTCAACGGGCCATTCAGGGCCCCCTTGAAGCCGTCATACATATAACATAAAACATAAAACATAAAACATAAATCTTAATAGTTAGCTGGACGGACAGTTCGAATACAATTCAAAAGCGCGGCACGCGACATGTCTGGTTGATGATGATCACAGATGACGTTAAACTCACGGCACATACAGAGAAAGGGATCAGAGGCGCCAAATCTGGTTCGACGGTCCTCTACGTCGAGCAACGGCCTTCTGCGAAGCAATCTCGGTGGGACGTATATGTTGAGCCCAGAGAGTAGCGTTGGGGAGTCGATCCGGCCGTCCAAAAGTCCCGCAACAAATAATCTCTGGGCGTTGCAGTTACGCTGGTTTAACGACTCGATGCCTAGTAATGCACAGCGAGTGTCGTAGTCCATTTGGGCCCTCCAGAAGCGCAAAGCGAACCGGGTGAATTTGCGTTGGACGGATTCCAATCGAGCCAGGGGAATAGCAGCAGAGGGCCACCATACAATAGAAGCATACTCCAGTACCGACCGAACCAAAGAGCAGTAAAGCATCTTGATGGAGATTGGGTCCGTAAGATCACGCGCTAGTTGCTTTAGCAAGCCGATCAGTTGGTTGCCCTTAGTGACAACATGCTCAAGCTGGTCGTGGAAGCTCAACTTTTCGTCAAGAAGGACTCCTAAGTCCCTAACACAGCTTTTGCGATCAATGAACGAACCGTTTAAGGAGTAGTCGTACACTAAAGGGCACCGCTTTCTTGTAAACGTTATAATGGCACACTTCTCGACGCACAGGTTAAGACCATTCTTTGTGCACCATGACTGGAACGTGGAAAGAATAGCTTGAAGGCGTAGTTGGTCAGAGCGGTTGTGGATCGGCATGAACAGCTTTGCATCGTCTGCGAATAGTAGATGGCTCCCTGCAGGGAGCACTCGAGTTACTTCGTTGATAAAGATGACGAAGAGAAGCGGTCCGAGGTTGCTCCCTTGAGGCACCCCTGAAGAAGCAGTGATACGGCGCGACATGTTGGGTCCCATTTTCACACAGTACGATCGGTCAGCAAGGTAAGAGCGCATCCAGGCCAGCAGTTGAACGGGTGTACCGAGCGCCTGGAGCTTGGCGAGAAGCAGGGAGTGAGGGACACTATCAAATGCTGCTTTGATGTCCGTGTATACCGTGTCAACTTGGGAGCCAGTGTCGATGGTCCTGTAGCAAAGGCTAGCAAATTCAACAAGGTTCGTGGTGGTAGAGCGCTTGGGAACGAATCCGTGTTGGGCAGTACTGAGGTAATTCAAGGCAGCAGCAAGAAGAGGCTCATATACGAGAAGCTCAAAGACCTTAGCGCAGGCGCAGAGTGAAGTAATGCCGCGGTAGTTAGAGGCCTTGGATTTGTCCCCCTTTTTATGTATCGGGACTAACCACGAGGTTTTCCAACTCGCAGGATACATACCCAGACGAAGCGAGTCTCGAAAAATCGAGACCAAGATTGGTACAATGGTTACACCACATCCCTTGAGTATAAAGGGTGGAATCCCGTCCGGTCCCGGGGCGAACGATGGTTTCAGGCGACCAATTGCTTTCAGAACTGATGACGTATCGACTATCGGCAGCTTTGGAGTCATGGCATCCAGTGGTATGTGTGCTAGTACGTCAGCAATCTGCCTAGCATCATCGACATCCGGAAGAAAGGAGGCGGCGAATCGTGAGGCAAAGATTTCACAAACTTCGGATGGTGTGTTGCCAATATGCCCGTTGAAGTTGATGGAACTGGGAAAACCATAGGATTTCCGTTTGGTGTTGACAAAGTTCCAAAGCGCACGAGGGTTGCTGCGCGAGCGCAAACCTACGTTCCTAACGTATGCCAAGTAGCGGTTCTTATTATAGCGCCGATAAAGGGAGTGAGCTACATTGTAACTATTTCTTGAAACAGGGCATCTGCGCACTCTATATTGACGGTAGGCTGCAGCCTTCATCGTTTTAAGTCTCCGCAAGAAGCTATCGCTCCATGGAGGACCCCGTTTAGGGCGTTTAAGTGGCGTGCACGCGTTCAGCGCATGAGACATTAATCGTGTGAATTCTTCAACAGCAAGGTCGAGAGAACCGAAACTAGAACACTCGAAGTCTGCTGCGAATGAAGAGATCATCGGTAAAAGCCTGTTAAAATCGGTCCGTGCGTAGTCGAGCCGAGGTGTTGGCACGGGAGCAGCTGAAGCCAGACGGGGTACCGGGAGGTCCATCTCAAGCGCTGGGTGATGCGGGTCAATAGAGAGTAGCGGGGTGCAGCATACTATTGGCAGTGCGCTGGTAGAGGAAACGGTCTCATTCACAAATACCAAGTCTAACACGCGTCCGTTGGTGTTGAGATGGCCATTAAGTTGGAAAAGTCCGCAGTGATGCATCTCATCAACAAACTGTGCGGTGAGAGCGGTACGGGTACGCGGGTGATAGTACAGGAAAGGTGATTCCGGATCAAGTCGAGTGGGTAGCCAGTCGATCGAAGGCTGGTTGAAATCTCCTAGCAATAGGATACCGTCGCCAGGGTGCATAGATGAGCATAGCGAGCCGATACAGTCCCCGAACTCGCGGAGCGTAACAGTGTTAGAGGCAAGCCTAGGCGGAATGTATGCTGATACGATATAGAGCCGCATATTTCCCAGTTGAATGGCTACGCACACAAGCTCAAGGGATGAGTGCGTAGCTCTGTGTTCCCATGACGTTAGAGAGTGAGAGCAAGCGATCAACACACCTCCACCACGAGAGCAAGCACTGTTGACAAAATTACGATCACAGCGGTATACTCGGAAGCTGTCGTCAAACAGCAGAGACGAGGGCAGGCTAGGATCAAGCCAGGTTTCCGTTAAGACGACTACATCGAAATCGGATTCCAACACAGAAAGCCGAAACTCGTCAGTCTTCGTACGCAATCCCCGCACGTTTTGGTAATACACAGTTGCATGCGATCGAGTGGCGCGACACGTTTTGGCAGCAGGATACGAAAAGGTTAGTTTTTGTGTAGAAAAACTCCGTTTAGTCGTGAAAAAAGCAGTCGAGAGTGGTCTGGTGTAGGTTTGGATTGGAAGTACGGTGATTTTGTGTCGGGCCGTTGATAAGTGTCGAGTTAGGACCATCAGTGGTATCGTTCGACGGTGGTGTGGCTACGGTACGATCTCGTAATGTTGATACACTTGCAGGGCCATGAAAGGCGGAGGGGATGGGTGAGCGAGCTCTGGAGCGGTTGTTGGTATCAGCTAGTGTGTGTGCGGTGATACGGTGTCCGATGGTAGTAGGAGATGAAGCGTGGTGTCGATCTAGTTGCCGTGATGGAAAAAACTCACGAACACCAACACCGACGGGCCAGGTCGATGGAGTGAGTGCTGCGTCACGAAGGATTGCCGGTATTCTCACTTTGAAAGACAGCCAATTCATGTTCTCTGCACTGGCCCCCTTTCTTAGCAAGCAGTATGCAAGCACGTCATCGGTGCCTAAACGACGCTTCACGGAAGCGATCACATTCTCAACGGTGACGGCAGTAGATAAGTGAGATAGGCGGATCCAAATTCTATCCGTGGAAGGCACAGGAGGTACGGCTCGAAGCGGTGATGATAACGGATCGGTTCCTATTAATTCGTCTGGTAGTGTAGGTGGTGGCGGGATGTCGATCATAGTGTTGTCGTGAGCATTCGGTGATGACGCGACACATTGGTTGGCATCACGATTGTTTACATTTTTGTTGACATCGGTTGAAGCAGTATCCATAGTAAGACGCCTACGCTTTCTGCTCGGGGCTGGTCGTTGGTCAGGATTGCGGGTGCGAGGCGTGGTTGTAGATTGCAGAAGGGAGAATCCACTGCGCACCTCTGCAATAATCGGTTCTACAAGCTTACCCATAGCTGTAACAGCTGAAGTGAGAGCAGCTTGAAAACCGACCTGCGCGCCTATTTCCCTGACCGCTCGGGAGCGCGGATTTTTGAGGATGCAAGTGCACCCAGTGCAACTCCAGTGCAGGTCGATATGAGACAGGACCGCGTCAATCAGCTCAGTGGGTAGCCTACAGCAACCACGGTGAAAAGTAGCCTCGCAATATGCACAACCGATGATGGAATCAGTAGCGTCAAGTGGTAGGGCACACGAAAAACAAATAGCCGCCATCGCGAATAATTGCGCGGTTTCGATCACTACACCGTTGCACCGTTGCGCCGGAGAAAACAGCGATGAAACTCAGTCACGGAAAAACGAAACAATACACCGGAACGGCACAGTGATGGGAAGTAGTTTGATAGTCAATAGAACCAATCACAATATAAATCGTCACAAAAAACACAGACTATTATTAAAAATAACGCGGAGCACAGCGAGAATGCGACTGAGCAGTCAGAAACGTCAGAAACGAAACAATTAATCATATTTGTTGGCAACATTGCCATAAAGATGAGGAGGTGTCACCAGTGTCATAGCAACACAAAAATGAAATGAGTAGGAAGTGAAGTTAATAAAAAAACTCTCAAATTGAGCTAATAAAATAAAATAAAATAATGAATGTTATAATGTTTCATAGTTACAAATTAGTGTTTGTTAAGCAAAGTTCTTAACCGCAACAATATTCTTAAAAGTTGCACAACAACTTTTCTCAATATTTTTGTTCTTATCGACCCCAAAAACCCTCGTCAAGAAAACTAATAACCTTACCGAATTATAAACGTCATAATGCGGTAGCTTTGAAAAAGACGATAGTTTGTTTTTTTCCAGACCACAAGTCAAATTTTGCAGACTCAAGAGCAGGAAACGACCGATGATCGTTCATCAAAGTAGAAAACGAAGTTAATTCTATTGTTTCGGCTCACAGTCATCGGTTGTGTAAATCATGAACCCGGCGCATCATCGGTCAACTTGCCTTCTAATTATCGAACAAAAAAAAACAAACGGCAAATGACCAAAACATTAGAGTGATAATGACCAAAACTGTGGGGTGATAATGACCCTAGCCTAGCTTCAGGGTGGTGTCGGCGATGAGTGAAGAGAAAGATCGCCTAATCATACACTTCTAGTTCCCAGGTTCTAGGTGCTCACAAATGCAGAATGTGCATTCGAGCTGTAGCTAAATGGCTGCTCTGTTTCTCTCATCACTTTTTGGTTGATGTGTAGGCAAACGCACCTGCTGTCAATGTGACGGGCCTATTCTTTTGGTGGGCTCATGTGTATTTAGTCCTTTTTTTTGCTTTAGTCTGTTTTGTGGGGGATTTTTTCAGAACTTGACAGCATCAGTCGGTCGGCGATTCGTTTGTCCTGGTCGGTATATAATTTAATAGTCTCTGTATGCAACTGCTTATTTTACTGGCGGTTGTGACTGTCCTTACAATGCTCAGAATAATATAATATACAGAAATATTGTAATAAATGAATAAAAAATGACAGAACTAACGCTCTCCAGCAAAAGATGATCAAGAGTTGAACAGTTTAACTCAATCAATCAACGGACGAATTATCGAGAATGCCTCCAGTGATGCATCTCGTACACGGGACTCCCTCAAATCAACCAAACATATCCACCAACGTTTCAAAACACGAGAAAGGCTCAGCAACTAAATTTCCTTACCAACACAATTCGTCGTGGGAGCGTCCCTTTTGACGTGATCTTGTTGTGTTTAATACATACCGTGCAGGTTACGGTGCGGCCAGCAGAAGGATGAAATATAATCAGAAATCTGTTGCTGGTGTTGTTGAAGCATTGAACGATCATTAATAACGCTACCGGTCAGGGTTAGAATTAAATCATAACCTGACCACCTCGGATGATCAAAGATTTTTGGGAGGTCGACAGCGCCAAGAGATGAAAAAACAACAGGAACAGAAACGTTTCCCGAGCTTGGATCGGTTACACTCGGTAAGAAAAAGACGTAAAACAACGCGTTGCAGGAAAGTGAAACATTTATTGAGAGATAATCAGGCGATGAAATCACTCCGAATCACTGTTGAGATGCTTTCTTTCCATTCTGCAGTGTGTAGTTGTGCGTCTGTAGCTCTCTCTCTCTATCTCTCACTATATAAAGTTTCCTTCATTCGATTATTAATTCTTGCAGCGTTGGTAGAGATTGTTTCCGAAAGGGGGAGAGATCAATTCGACACAACCGACCACCCAAAATGCTGGCACACAAAGTCCGTACGATCCGCCGGAATGGACCATTTTTTCGCGCCAATTACTGATTAGTTGTGTCCGATCCCAAAATTCCAATTAAGTTTAGACGGTTGGCTTTGCGTTCTGCCGCTATAAGAAAGCGATCCTTCCGTGTGGCGTGCCCCGTTTTTAAATCAATGGGCGTGAGAATGAGTGTTTTTTTCTATGCTGCTGCTGCTGCTGCTGCTAGGTTGAAGTAGGCGAGTGTGACATTCCCGAGAAACACTGTCTTCATCGAGATAGAGAAACTGTAGCAAGAAAAAAGGTATGAATCATGCTAAAGCATTTCCGAATCATCATCGTTCAAGTTCCCATTGAGCGTTGACTGGTGAGAAATACACCAGTACGCTCTCTGTTTTTGGTACAACCAAAGCAAATGGAGTTCTTTCATCGATAATCGATTAAGAACAACGATCCCACAAGGTGGGCCACAGATGTTCAAACAGTTGCCGAATCTTGCAGTAACCGTTGCGGCGAGATTTGGCGGAATAGTTGCTGGGTGGGCTAGAATTTAGGTGCGGAACGGTATAAAACATTAAATGAATGTTTAAAACTCTTTCATTTAAGCCGCAAATGCATAACATATTTAACACACAGGGCTTTAAAGGACATCTGTACAGAAGCTTTTGAAGGAATATTGAAGGAGTGAACGAAGTGCCGAGTGTTTATACAAAAGGTTGATAGAATTACCAATAAAGTACTACATTTTGTTGCACCAATTGTCTCACGTTTGTAGGCGATGATGATAAGAAAATCAAAGCCTTTTATTGGACAATTCCACCAACGAAACTAATAGCTTCTCGAGAGAATTAAAACTGTTCAGAACATTAATGATTCGACCAGGGAAAAAAGCACACGCTTTGCCGAGATTTACGGCTTGTTTGTTTGATTTGTGGCGGCAGCGGAACCAATGGAACCTTTCGGCACGTAAAGAAGGACGGCACCGTTTCGAAAATTACCTTTTTCTCTACAAGGGGTCCTAAACGGCGCAAGGATCGTTAGTTCCTTTTGCAAACCCTCGGAGGCGTTTCGGCAACCAAACGAAAGAAACAAGTTTGTGTGTTTGCTCTTTAATCCACTCTCGCTAGCGCACCGTCATGGATGTTTCTGCTCCGGCTCCCACCACCTAATTACCTAATTAGCCACGGATAGAGGACCCAACGTAACGAAGGACGGCGTTCGAGACAAAAGAGGGAAAGAGCTGCCACTTTTGAAAATGCAGCGAGCGAGTGTGGGCAGTGACACTCGTTTGGCGGCCGGCGAAAAGTCATAAGTCATGTGCCCGTTTAAGTTTTCAAAAAAACACTTTACCACCAAGCAGCAAACGATTGTGCCGCGTTTTGCACAAACTTTGGTCCGGGTAAGGTCGTCGATTGTTTGATGATTTAAGGACTGGAAATCCGTCGGACGATGGGCCGTAGATGGGAGGGGAAAGAAATTTGGTTAGAAATTTTGAAAGGGACCATTCTGCCAGACACGTTAATGATCACGATTATCGTCCGTCCAATGTAGGCGCAGTGCATCCATTCGGAGATTGAGAGATCGTAGACGATGATAACATTTTCGTGATCTATTTCAACCTTTGGCTGTTCGGTGGACCACCCGAAATTTAAATAGGTTTTGCCTGCACCTATGAATAATTATCCCGACTGATGTATTGATTTATTGCGAACTGTGGAATTCAAATTCGTTCCTAAAGCCTCACCTTAGCTGTGTTATACTTCGATGTGAAAATAATTTCAACTTTAAACCTTTTTATTTCATCTCATATATGTGGACTATAAATAAGTTCGTGTAAGTATTTTGTAGGCAAATTAAAGATTTTTTCAGGAAAATTGGTTTTGAATTCAGTGTTATTACTACTGTTTCCATCTTTTTTAGCAAATTACGCATACTTTCACGAAAAATGACTCTCTTTTTTATCGTTATGTCCAAAGATCCATTTTTGTGACTGCTTCATTCATTTTGTAGCAATCAATTGTTGTCGGTAGACTTGCCCTGTTATCTTTTAGTTTGGCTGTATCGGTTCATAATACACTACATGCAGCTAATCCCACCAAATGCACAAGATGTATTGCAGGGTATCCATATGTTGCACGACCTTTAAGATTATTATAAGAGACTCATTTTGCATCGCCAATAACAATTCAATGCGAAAATCCTATCCGATTTTGCCTTTGGAGCAGCTGTTCAAATTGATTAAACAGCGTTCAATGGCGCCTGGCTTCAGTTCATATGGCTACCAATTTTCTATCTTCTGAATCATTCCCAATGTCAAATGACTAGCTGAGGAACTCCTAGTTTTGTCTTTGCTATTTCGATTTCGGTTTGCAGATCAAACTTTTATATCTCTCCAGTACGTACTTCGTCCTTCAAAACAAAGTTGCCACATCAGACACGTTTGTACAGCCAGAGCAAATTTATCATAAACTTCAACAAAAATTCGATAGCTTTCCGCAACTGTTAGTGCCCTTAGATACCTAGACGGCGCAAAAAAGGTTCACGGAGCTAAGGAGCGCTAATGCATCTGTTTCATTATTGGTTAAACTAACTTCAAACATGCACTAAACTGTAAAGTGTCGTGCTGCTAGTAGTTTAAGTCATAGTAGCATACAATGAATGGCGTAATCGGGGCGTCTGTCATTGGGTCTTGCTAAGACGAAATCATAGACAAAATAGGTTGGCTTTTGAATAGAAACATGGCCAAAAAAAATGATGTGCTATGGCACATGGCTGGATAAACGCGATACTCAAGCCTTTAGAAAATTACGAATAATACAAAATACGAATAATATTCAATATCAATCTAACAAGATATCTAATTATAAATACTTATGACAGTTTGTTATCGTTTTTTTAGTAATGCGCCATTGAAGAATACGATTTGTACGTACTGATAAATTAATTAGCTGTCTTATCTAGATTCAAGATTAAGGATCTAGATTAGATTTAGATTATATTGACTTTAAACGGCATTTACCAAAAGTACCTCATTAACAAAATGCTCATTGCCGAACCACTTTGCAAATGATTGGTTTACCTTATTCTAACCCATTTTAAGAATGCATACCTCCCCACCAAACTACACTAACTGCTCGAAGGTTATTCAACTGGAGGACATCTGTTCCGGAAAATTGTCTCGACACGCCTCACAAATATCCACGATGACCACAAACACGGCAAAAACGGCACCACCGCAGGACAATCCGATGCGTCAAATCCATCGCCAGTGAACCGTATCCGTCATGCTGTTGTCATCGAAGCATAGATCGATCGGTGTGACGGTTCCTTCACCGCCAGGTACGGTTCAATGGCGCTCAGGCCGGTCGCAATCCATTGTGCATTGCTGGCTTCTTCGTACCATGAAATGAGCTTAAAATTGGGAAGGGAAGTTGTGAAATTATCGATTACCGTTCGATGGCAGGTGCTGGTGAAACAATCGAATGTGTTTGAATTCCAGTAACGCGGGTTTCCCTGTTTGTATACCTTTACGGAAGACATTTGCTCTATGTCCATTGCGGCTAACATAATCTAACGTACAGTTCGGTTGGAACCTCGTTGAAAAACTTATGCCAAAATGGGAAAAAGCAATGAGGATCTTAATCTTTTTCACAGCCATCGTTGTGATGTTGTTCAGTGTTTCCATAATAACCATAATAAGATTTTTATTTTGAAAAAATGTCATAAAACCACCAAAAATAATTACAAGATATAAATTGATATAATAAGTCAAATATCGCTAAGACTAAAGTATGTGACTATGGAGGATTATGGGGTTCTATGTGTGTTCAGGGGATCGACAGAAGACTGGGTACTGAAATTAGAGAAGTATTGTCTACAATGGTCTTCAGCTTCATGAGGCTTATCTATCGATTTGCCAAGGGTCTTGTATTATCCCAAATATCCTTTCAATCATCGTTCCTTTATTGTGATATATTCTGTTGTCTCTGTTATAAGTGTTTTTTTGAAGTGCCAATTGAGGGAGAGTATCGAAACTGCCATAAAAATGAATGCATACTTAACACTCCGTCACAGTTTCAGATCGCCTGGCAGAGAGAGCTTGACTAGGGTTGAGCTTAGGTTCGGAAGTGTTCGGCGGATTCAACCTTGTGAATACCTTGTGTCTTGTTGCTACGGGATGGAGCTGTTTGCATCATGTTTGCATTCGACGCTGACTTGGTCAAGTTTAGACTGTCACTGATGCACTGCATGAAGGACATTGTACGCAGACAAATAAATTATTGTGCTTTTCAGACGGTTTTGTTTGTCTTGTTACAGTATAGATCCGGAACATTTAGAACCCGAATAAGACGGAACCGAACAAACATCTGCAAAACAAAAACCACATTAGACCATGGAAAACAACGCTGCCAACAAATTGACACACATCCACTACCGAGCATCCCCAGGGTAAGAAGGAAATGTCTTATACTTATGTTGTTTGTACACTGGATCAGTACAACATCATATAATTTTTATAGCATGTGACATAACATCTCTGTGAAATGCATTTCAAAACCAGCTCATCTGATTCGCTCAAAAAACCGAAATGTTAAACTTCTGTCAGGTTAAAACGTTGCAAAATCGGCCCATTAAGAACCATTCAGCAATTAACAAGCACATCCTCATAATGACTCTCATCCTGCAACCTTCTGATTGCACTACGCTTCTGGCACTCACGCTAATGGCCGAACCTGCACCAAAGTGTAAATATTTTCCCTGTTTGCGTTGATTTCCCGAAAAAAAAGACGAAGAAAAACGAGGGTGGTACTTGATATCTGATGCATTGAACGTAAACATTTTACGCGTACCAACGGGTGGAATGTAAACCGTGTTCAATCGAAATAAACACCTCCTGCCGACGGTCCGGTGAGTGTCTGGTGAGGGTGGTGTGGTGGAGCAGCCTAGTGGTTTATAATTTCGCAATGGAGAAGTTCCACCCACTCGTACACGGCACGGACCTACTGATGGGAAGGTGAAAGTGAATGAAAGTAAGATTCTGACTCCATTCGGTAATTATAACAGGCCATTTGGTTGCGCAATCAGTGCACCACGTAAGCCGTAAAACGATTAATTTAGGGGAGCATGCCACTGTTTGGAGGAGATTAATTTTCACATATCAAAACATTTTCACAATATTCAATTTTTAACCTGTTTGTAAGCGATCACTTCTTCTAAGGTATGCAACCTTCTCTATCGTTCAGTGTTTTTAGCATCCGTTACGAAGTGCTTTAAGTTAGTCAGATTATATAACAGATATCCTGTTTGGAAGGTTACGTACAGCCTAGTTTAAACCTGTTTTTCAGAAATTAATTAAGTCTGTTGTCTGTAGCACTGTTGATTTGTTGTTGCTTATGAATTCTGTATATCTTGCAAATATTTTCAATAGTTTAAATATCTTTTCTTTGTTCAGGTTCTTTAATATTGGATTCAACATTTCCTTAAAACTAGGTAATATGATAGTTAGTTTGCTATAATCTTTAAGTTTTTCCATAGTGTTCTAACAGTATTATTTAAGCTATGATATGTCCTCTGTGAAGTACTCTGTGAAACGCAATGACAGCGAAGGTCTGAACCTTCATTGACATTTCAGGGACATGGAGTCTTACAAAAATAAGTACTTCAACCACGAGTCCTTCCATACCATCTGCAGCTCAAACTGAACCACCCGGTCAACAGAGAACCTCTCGGCTAGCCCTTGGCAAGATAATTGGGCTGACGAAAGTAAGCAAAATAGCACACAAAGCGAGATGATCGAGGTTCAAAGCGTTCTTCCGCTTACGCTTTTTAACAGATGGTTCCGCCGCAGTCGGCCATTCATCGGCCGGTAGCGCCTGGACAACTGACATCTTTTCCGTCGCTGTACTGGCGAAAATAAGAACACACAAAGCACATCTACAATGGACGCTTCCTAAGTGGACGCTACGCTAATTGCTTGCGTTGATCTTCGCAGAAGCCTAATCATCCGAAAGCAATTGGTTCCAGGTGACAGCGGTTCTGAGCTTGAGGTTACGGTACTGACACTGAAAGCATCAAGTGTTTCGAGAAGGCGAAAGCTGCCGAAGAAATGTAATTTTGCTGACAAACGTCGTGTTTTACGCAGCTTTGCGCTAACAACACCTGCTGGACTGTAAATAAATGCTAGAATTTGTAGATACATTTGCATGTGTCAGTTTAATTTGACAGTTTGGTCCACTTGTGTTTTCTTTGCAAGTTGAAATGTGTTCTTCTTTAACCGGACAGTATTGAAGGCACAAACACGCACACACAGCTACATAACTTGTGCTCTTGAAAATACCATCTCACGGTGATGGGCGTTCTGCTTCGTGTCGCAAAAAGAATGTGCCATGTTCTCATCGCCTTTCTTATGCAATCGGCCGGCCCAGCGATGAAATCAGCCATTCCCGGACAAAACTCAACTAGACCGGAAACGTGTATATAAAGTTTATTGAAACTGCAAGGTATAACGCGACGCTACGGATACATACTTCCATGCTACGGAACAATTATTTCATTAGTTTCTAGAACAGAGAAGACGCTCATTAAAAGTTCACCGAAACAAAAGATGTAAACAGGGTAGATGCAATAAAAATATGTTTTAATATTCTGTTTCCGATCAAGCAAGGTAGCTCCGATGGCTTAAGTTTTACTACGAAGCTGTCCGACTCGTTCGTAGCTAGTGCTGTGTACCCTCTCTGGTGGACGCACACGATCATGTACGATGAGAACAATATTTTCTTACCATGAGGAACCAGCAAGCTAACAGTTTTGTTTTGCATCTTCTTTCGGTAATGAGCTATGAAAAAGATGCTTTAAATTTCCTCATGAATCGTTTTCATTTCTTACGAATATATAAAGCACAAGTTGTTACAAATGTGAGTAAAAAATTGGTTAAAACAAAGCGATGATATCTGCTAAATAATGAACACAACATTATGCACTAATCAGTTTTCTTCCATCACTTTGCACCGTTTAATTATTCACTCAATTACATGTACCACCTTCTTAACAACACTTTTAAGATACACAGGATACAACGGTGTGTAACGGCACTGTAAGCTAAGCAAAAAATTGTTCCGCTAAATAATTTACAATATCACAGGACGGTTCTACCGTAGCTTATGAATAATTAATTTAGCAAAAACCTCCGTTGGCTATCTTTTGCCCGATTTCGGCTCACACTACTAATAAAGAGTGAGTAACGAAACCATTTAACACCTCGTAATAATATTAATTATTTGAAGCACATGTGGCACCAGCAACAACAAAAAAGTGGAATTTTACCTTTCAACCCTTCTTTTTCATTGATACTGTTTTATGAACAAAAAAAAACTATTCCAAGAAACAATTCCTATGCTTTGTAGTCTCAAACGTTTTTATCTTAACTTTCTGTTTTTAAGGTTCATCATGGGTGTATTCACTTTAAGACTTTTTATGGAGCTTAACAATAATTATATTTTCATAATTATTAAAACGTTTTAAAGAGGAATGGACTTTTTTCCCGTACGCAGGACTGACTATCCGGCTACGGGTAAAACTAAGTCACAGAAAGCTAGCAATAGCAGGCCGAGAAGAAGAAGAAGAGAAAGAGGAATGAAATAATGAACCTTAGGACTAAAATGTATTAAAAAAAATTAAAAACTGTAATGCGGTATTTACCACCTAAAAACTTTTTGTCTTAAAATCAACTAATCTTTGCTTTACTAATACAAAAAGCATAGTTTTCGTGCTTTAAAACCAAGTAGTTGTTTTACACATATAAAGACCATTAAGGCATGTAAGGGTATCGTTAAGATTGCTTGAAGAAATGTTATCACAAATGATATTTTGTTCTAATTGTTCACAGTTGATGGCTGTGTGACAAACGAAAACAATACCGACGCGAGGCCGATAGGATTGGATTGAGGATCAATGCGACGAAGACAAAGTACCTGCTTGCCGTGACCGTGATAGAGCACGACTAGGAACCAAAGTAGTAGTTGACGGCGACGATCTCGAGTTTTACTACCTTGGCCCGATCGTAACTTCGGAAAACAACGTAAGCAGCGAAATCCGAAGGCGCATTGTTCAGGGGAATCGTGCCTACTATGGGCTCCACAAACTCCTGAGATCCAGAAGACTTCAATAACGCACGAAATGCGCCATATATCGCACTCTGATATGGCCGGTAGTCCTCTACGGGCACGAGTCCTGGACTATGCTGGCGGAGGACGCCAATACACTCGCCATTTTCGAGCGGTCGTTGCTGCGGACTATCTTTGGCGGTGTGTGCGAGCATGGCGTGTGGAGAAGGAGAATGAACCACGAGCTAGCTGAGCTGTTTGGCGATGCAGAGATCCTTACGGTTGCCAAAGCCGGAATGCAGCCATCGACCGAGTTTCCTGTAAACAAATTGGATGAAAGGCCCTGTCTAATAGACGTGCTCCCTAGGAACAGGCCAGGAAAGAAGAAGAGAGAGGCCGATCAATATATCACTAGCAGAAGTATAGATCAATCACCCATTACTGAATGCTTTCGGTTAAATTGCAAATACAATAGGAAACCCGTCATCCTAAGTGACTGAAAATACAACCTAGGTGTGGCGAAGCAGTCGAAACTTCTTTTGCGGATGATCGATCCTATCTGACTAATGCATCGCCTGCTCGAAGCAGTGTTTAAGACGATGAGAAACTGAAGGGCAATGTTCTGAAGGGGTTGATTAGTTTACTTGACGAAAGACTACCTAATACCCTAAAGATCCTCGAACGTTCCTTAAAAACGACCAACTGAAAAATAGTAAAAATAAACATTGATTTGTTAACATTTGCGCACGATTATGACAGTTCGTTTCATATTGTATATGTTCTTATGATGTTTAAGTCTTCATCAGTGCGACCACGAAAACTTCAACGGATTTGCATGGTACCGCGTATTACACCTTAAAATTATCTGCTCAAGTTTTCTCAGTTTTAAAAGGGTTACGCTCATACTCTTTTAATTCGAAACGATCTTAAAGAGTCGTCAAACCCTGATTTTAGGAGCTTAATGCAATGGCATCCATTGTAATTGCCATAATTGTTAACGCTGTTTTCAATATTTGTTCAGTAATATTGAAATTTACATCAAGCGTGTCATGATTGTGCATGCAAAATTGTAGACAATAAAATTGAGGCAGCTTTATTATATAACGGAAAATACAGTGAAGGTCTATAAAACGTACATATTTAATTTGTGGGATTTAATCAATATTTTTTTAGTTTAAAAAAAATTGTTTATGAAATTTCCAATATGACGTATAGACGCCGTATTGTAATAGTTTAGCCGAATTTATTTCAATATCCTTCTTCTTATTTCTTGGCCTAACGGCCTCTTAGGTCATGCCTGCCATTTCTGGCTTACTAGACTTATTGTTACCGCATAGTTGGATAGTCAGTCCTCACTATGGGGGAACGGCCCAGATGAGACTTGAACCCCGGTCCTGCCGTGTGAAGACCGGCGCCGCTGTCGCATCTACCACCGGGCCGCAATATCCTCAATATTTCAATATCCTTGTGGACCTTTATTATATTTCGATACAATGTCGCCTTTTATTAATACAATATTTTATGGCAGGAGTTTTAGCTGCTGAAAACAGCTACAGCTATAAATAGAACACAAACCTAAATTCAAATACATCGCATGGAACCGCATCCATTGTAGTCATTTTAAAGTAAATAAATGAGAAAGTAGAATATATTTGATTTTTCTTTCTTTTTATACACATTATCGATGTCTAGGAATTATTTAAAGAAACGATCTAAACAGCGTTCTATAGACTGAGTTCTTTAAGTCTTAACAGAGTAATTTTATAGGTTTATTAGAGCATTCAAGAAAGGCACGATGACATTTCTTGTAAGGAAATTTCGAAGTCTTTGTTGAAATGTTATAAGAAACTATCTGAACAGCGTTCTTGAGACTAAGATAAAAGGGCTTAGGGGTTTTAGCAGGGCTGTTTTATAGTCTTAGTGACATGACAACAACAGCATTATAACAATTATGATAAAACATTCCTAGGTAAAATGTTTCTTGTGTATGTTACGTTGGGTCTGATTGCTATTACGATCCCATCTACAAATATTAAACTCAGGAAGTCTCTTTGGGATGTGAGATCTAGATGTTAATGGCAGAACAAAAACCTTTGATAAAGTAGCATTAAATGATAACCTGCAATTCTACTGGAAAGTTATCGATTTATTTCAAACACTAAGACCAAAAACTGAATTTCCATTTCCGGCTGTGTTGTTACGATCCAACATCTTACAGCTGATGTACTGTTTTTTTTTTCGCTACCTCGTACATCGTACATTATGCTGCTGCATTACAATCACATAAAGTTTGGGGCAACATCAGTCAGACAGACAAGCAAAGCAAAAAGGAAGCACTCACTCAGCTCCAGGCGTTCCATCGGCTGGCTCCGTAAATACGACGCGACCAAAATAAATTTCACACATCCGGATAAGCCGTCTGATTTGTAAGCGCTTTCCCATCCGCTGCGTCTTTTTTTTTTTGGGTGAAGTTGGATACCGTCTGGAATAGGGACGTCGCGTCTGGAATGGTTCGTGGTATTTGCTGTGTACAAAGCAAGAGACATTTTCAAACTTAAAAAAAATACAAAAACGAATCTGACAAATCGTCTGGTAAATAGGAAATTTTGTAAACCGATGACGTCATTTGCAGCCGAAACCAGGCAGATCTCTCATGCTTTGGGGGATGATACGCTGCCGCCATTCGGCGGGAAACTCGCGAAACATCGTCCATCCTCATGTCGTTTGCCGCGCACGTTTTTATGGGGTTGGCGGGTTGGTGCCTGCATTTTTGTTCTGTATTCCAGACATTTGGGGGAATACAGGGACACGTGCCTGCTGCCTCCAAACTCCAACAAGTGAAAGTTGCTGACATCCGACGCAGGAAATGGCTTGTCAGTTGACTTTGAACTTCAAGCCATTAATAGTTATTACTTTTGGCAAGTGCGGTTAGTCACAAGAATAGCACTGTTATCATGGAAAATTTTTTTTTTTTTCGTTTTTGTTGTTAAAGAACAAATCTTTAAATATCTCGAAGCATTAACAATAGGTTGCTGTGCGTCAGTATCAGTTATAAAATAAGGAGCAAAATTAAACAAAATGAAGTGGAGTTGTATGTGCAATGGTAATTAGTGAAGAAAACACATTATAACATGCAAATCATACTAAAAGATGAGACGAAAACTTGATTAAAATTTGAAGAAAATTACAGCCATTGCCTCTAGTACATACATGCTTTGCGTTTTGGCAACGATCCATTGCAATATCATCATATGGTTCTCCAACAAGTGAGAACTCATCTGTTTCGGGAAGTGTCTTTCCCGAGCTAGGAAAACCGGCCCAAAAAAGTGGGCACAAACTGTGGGGAGAAAAATTCCCTACTCCAGCAGTTAGTAGACAGATAGCTCCGGTGTCACAGAACGACGGGGCCGAGTGCCGAGTGGAAAGGATACAGAATAAGATTAATTTCCAACTGTCTGCAGCTATACAGGAATCCGGTGGTGGTGTGTGCCGGCTACAATGGGTGCAACGTCACATTCATGAAAGGAAATGTACCGCCTTACTTCGGCAGCAAAGTATTTCGTACTTTCATTACGGTTCTGTGACCTCCAACGAGCGAACCTTAAAAAAGACCCAAAACAAATCCAACAATGTTGCATTCCCGAACATCGCAACCGCGCGTTGGAAGATGTGGATCAGCGCAGCTCTCAGCTGTGTCGTCTGCATTTTTCCTCTTCCCTTCCCCATCCTCCCCAGCACCCTGCCCCCTAGCCAACGTGCCAACCAACCACAACCGAAGGTCGGGCTCGAACGCTTGGCAGTAGGAACATTGTTGAGATTCTCCTCTTAAGCCACAATTTCCGCCAGCGAGTGCCAGACCGTTCCGCACGTGCATTGTCTGTTGCGGTCGTCGACGGGCGCGTGCGGCATTTGCGGCCACACGCCGACCGGGTTGTGTGCATAATGCGATGCGAGTCCAACGAGGACAGGAGTGTGTTCGTGTGCGGAGGTTGCTTTTTTTTGTCAGTAAACGAGACCAGTGCCGACAATTTAGCGCCAGTCGCCGTGAATTAACATCAATTGCACGTCGGACCTGTCCTCCAGACGGTAATGCTGCTGCCACTTTCGGCAGCGTCTTTCACCATTCTTCTTTTTGCCGTCATGAATGAGCGCGTGACACAGATGCTCGGTGTGTATGGCACACGAGCAGTGAGCGTATCTGAGCGCATGATTTAATTGTGCTGCGATCGTTGTTGTGGCTAAAGAGGATGGCGTTAAACCTTGGCAGTATATGAAAAAGACAAAAACCATACTAACCCGCACATCTGACAGGCATGAAAGCGGATTTGGAGCTTCATCCTCTTCAAGGTCCACCGTGGCGCTGCAGTCGGTGCAATTTAACTCATGAGTGCTATAGTAATGACACTAGCAATGAACCGGAAATGGCGAACGCCATTTCCGTCCATAAATTAACGCTGCTACACACGGCTGACAGCTTTATGGAAATATTGAAGATCATCACACGCATGAACAATCAAATGATCGTACAAGGCGCAAGCTTTTGTATCGTGTTCACCTGTTCGACACATTTTACAAGAATAGGGTTGGAGAAATTGTGTGAGATGCTTTGTTGCAAGTATTCCAAAATTCATAGGTTCAGTCCAGATCGTAGCGAGGCTCTTTACAGTATTGGAACTCTATGTGTAGACCGCTTCTTCCTTCTTGTTGACTTGACAGTCATATGGAGCGATCAATGTGACTTCATCTGTGTCGTATCAAACCCTTCATAAACCGTTCTCAATCATACAAGCGAGGTGCAACACATATGATAGATAGACAAACAGTAAGAGTCTCTAGGCAACATGAGTTCGGTCGGTAAAAAACAAATATAGCTCTCATGTAGGCGTAGTCTTCATCGCTCAGCAAATCCTGAATCGGAATGTTAGGCATCTTTCCTAAGCCTTCAACTGCGTTAAACAAGGCGGGTAGAGCAGCCTCGTACACCACACAAGACCCTAGCAGATGATCTATGTCGTAGTATCCGAGGCTACAGCCTCATACTTTGGAATCGTTCTGTCCTATTCGCTGAAGATCGAATATTGATCGAATATAAAGATCTCCCGAACTCAACTGTGTCTCACATACTCTGCCACTGAACCAAGTATAGTGACTGTGGGGCACGCATTTGCTTATGAGGTAGTATGAGCCTTCCGAAGCACCCTTATTGTCCTTTAGTCTGGGCATCGAAACAAGAGATATCTCAAACAATGAGCTTAAGACCTTTAATATTTCTTTCATGAAGCAGTCTGTGGTCTTAATATTCTTCACTGACTTAAGTGTGACGGCAGCGCTCAAGCTGTTCTCATCATTGTAAATACTTATGATCAATAAGGCGTAAAAGGTTGCGGTGAGCTCCGCTACATATATCAGGCATGGATGACGTAATAGGAAAAATCCTCGGATTCAAAATCAATACCGTACGCTGATGAGGATTCGTCAGCATAAAACTGGCGATACTTTTCCACAAAAATGCTGGATTATTGTCATCCTTTGAAGGCTTTTGGAGATAGACTTGGTCTCCGAATCAGATTCGACTTGGACGAATCAGACGAATCAGATACGACTTGGATGCCCAATGGACATATATACATATACATGCCAAATTCCAAGACAGACAGTATCGTTGTCTTTTATACCTTAAGAATATCATCAGAATCCGGTAATCGAACTAACTAAATTGATTCTTTTCATGTATTTTTTAATAAGATAGTCAATATGTGACCTCCATGGTTATAATATTATAAGCACATAACAATGTGTTTCCATTTGCATACGATGCCAAACACCGGACGACAATAATAGATCTGCTTCGTTTTCTTTAATGCATTCGATTCCCCCTATTTTCCGGGGATGAATTTCACTAACCATACACTTCACGTGGACAGGTTTTGGAAACAAGATAAACTTCAAACAAGGAACGTGTAAGCAAGAAACGCAGCAAGATTTGACCAGCAACAACCACAAAAAAATCCCTTCCATGCTAGATTAATAACTGTCATTCTACGGGTGTTTAGAGCTTTGCTCTTGTGCGGTAGTGGTGAGTGAGAGAAATTTCTATAATGTCCACAAATGCTCTAATCTACTGGAGAATGTGGGGTAACACAATCATACCACACACACACACACACACACACACACTACGGGATATCTGGGACTCTGGAAGCATGTCACCGTAAACAGTAAAGTTGAAATGATAAATGATGAAAAGGCTTAGAATTGTCGACCCGAGTCCGATAAAATATAGTGATCTTGATTTGAACGACATGCCGCATAAGCTGAAGAACGCAAGCACGCAAACATTCGTCGAAGGCGGTGGAATTGGAACGACGAAAGTGACAATAACAGCGGTAAACTGTGTAGAGTGTGTTGGGTTTTTGGACCGATGAAGAATTTGTAGAAAAAGTGGAGCTAGTGGTGAATGAAGAATGTGCTACATATAATTTTTTTTCCGACTACAACTAACATATTTCTAACATTACAAATAAAAATTATAAAACATTGCGAACAACGAATCATCAACGAGTAAAATTGACACCAATTTCGATTGTTGTAAGGTGTAAGTGTCTGAATCATCACATTCCTGTCAACGTTGAGGCAAGGCAGATGAGGCAAAATAGCCGTTACTTTATTGACTCGGTAAATATGCTCCAGCAATTGCTCGACCCGACCCGATCATCTAATGGAAGTGGCGACGAAAAAAAAGGGCAACAACTCCATCCCAAAAACGGCACCGATCAATCTGATGACGTACGTAAAATTGTTTTTACTTTCTAAACAGTTACCTTTTTTAGAACAACAAACTCACCCGAACGCTCGATTAGAATGCACGTACAAACATGCACAGTGGGTTGTGGGCGGTATAGGTGGAGGGGGTGGGGGCTTATGGTGAATCATCGAAGATTGGTCGATTTTCAAATACCCACGTCGAATGCCTAAAAATAATGCACAACAAGCACCGCTTGGCGTTTCGGCAAACGGTGTCAAATCTGGATATGCAGTCAGTATAGTGCTGATGACGGTGGTCTGGTGCTACACTTATGACATCATTAAGGCCAAATAATGCCTTTAGTAGGTGATTTTGTCACTATTTTAGTGTTTTGCTTTTCAAGTGAAATGTTTAGCAGAACCTTGTATAGTAAGTTTGTTATTGTACACTTACTGTGAGGTTTTGTAATTAATAAATACGTCATTCTTAATTCTTAAATTATAAATTCATCTCATTTAGCAGTACGGCCAGGCCGTTCTACATGAATAAAAAAAACTTCTCATTCTCGGTATTTTATTATATCAATAAATGTTTCTGTTTTATTTTAATCAGCGTTTAAAACTGATCGACTACTAATAGACAACCATTCGTAAGACTAGGTTCGTAAGACTACACGACATGAATTGTACTAAGTAAATGAATCAATAACCAGTATGTATCATAGAACAACCAACACTAGACTAAATGTGAGTTAGGCATTGATAGGAAGTCATCAATACAATAAAAGGATAGTAACGATAACTAATTGATCAAAAATTTTCAGAATCTCTGAATCGCACCTCCTAGATAAAACAGGCTGGAAAATGAAAAACAAGATATCAGCAGTATCGAACAGCGTTATAGCTGGGTAAACCTTTGCGGATCTTTTGAACTTCAAGTACAACTGCACTTCTTGTCAAGCGCAACGCCATCACTCCATCGCAATTCCTTCTCCGTCCATGTTGACGGCCTAAAAATACTTTACGAACTGGGTTGTCCGGTGCCATTCTCGTGACATGAACTGCCCACCAATTGCTGGTGAGTCTAATTCGCTGCACGATGGTGAGGTCACCGTACAGCTCGTTGAGCTCGTTGTTGTAGCGACTCCTTCAAGTACAATTGCAACCAACTCATGTTTACCGACGCTTCTGTCCTAAAGCCTGACATGTGTCAGGACCTGTCATTTCAGGATCTCTGCGTTAATTCTAGGTCATCTTTTCTAGAAGTCCTCAACACCGACAAACGCACCGTTAATTTTTTGGACATTATCCTAGTGTCCTTACCGCTCTCTACACAGGATCTTCCAGAAATCCATTCAACATCTCGAAAACTTCCCACTATTCCTTGAACTGAATTTCTGTCGGGTTTCAAGTGATGTTGCTATCCAGGGGAATGAAACTGCAAAACTTCTTTCCAACCAAGCCAAAAAGAGATCGATCATCGACAATACTATCTTAACAAGATCTTCTCCTTTGAATCAAAACCACATTTATTGACACTTTGGTATTGAAAATCGTTACAATCTCATGATGATGCATAATGTTTTGCATCTTATCAAATCTACCACTGATCCATACACAGACACTTACCTCAGTCTTCAGATAGAACATACGAGCATCACACAAAAACACTAAATAGATAAATTAAGTTTGAAGCGTCTGTGGTGTTGATATCACCGTACAACCGTACACCGTACTAATCGATAACTGGAGGTACTTTATTGAGAGTCCACTCTGAAATTCGACCAAAACATTGATACAGTTTTATCCAATAAGACACAACCATGACAATAACTATTTCTAGTACTCAAGGAAACAGTTTAGAATTAGGTTAGGTCATAATGAAGTCTAATGGCTCTCTTTAAATGCAATTAGTGTGCGTTTATTCAACAAAGTTTAAAAAACAACAGACTAAACCCGTCTAGAATCCGTCCCCGAGTACCCGCGAAATTTTGAGGACGTAAAAGCTAGCAACATCTTCGGGAAATATGAATGTTTCGTGTCTTGAATGCCAACAATAACATTATTAGCTAATGCAAGTCGTCAATTACTACAAATATTAACATCAACCCAATATATAATCTTTTAAATTCAACTACCGTAAAGTAATCTAGCTCCTCGTGATGTTATGTCATAAGAAACTTTCCTAAAAATAGGTTGTATCTCTTATAGGAACATTCACTACAGGAACAATCAGTCCGACCCCGTGAATATGTGAAACTGGTGTATGTTGTTGAGAGCTTCCCACTCTTCAAACACCCCAAACCAACTCAGCAATCCACTGCCGTCCCAACATAAAAAAAACTGCACCCAACATTAAACTCACCACCGGAATAAATCCTGCGTTTCGTAACGCATCGCGATCGCACTTTTCCGTCAAGTCTTCCAAATTGTTATCTTTACCGTAACCTGTAGACGAGTTTATGCGATGCAAAGTGCATGCTTATGCATTTTTCTTCCCACCCAACGGCTAACGCGTAGCGAGCTGCCCCAGGCAAGCTGTCCGCGTGTCAACAAACTCTCACTTCTTTGCATTTCTCACGCGCCCACCCGTCACGCTACGGTGTGATGGTGACTGCTGTTCTGCTGAGCAGAAGAACTCCCAGGCCCAGGGCAGCAAAAAAAAACCAATGTGGGAAACCATCTAGTACCGAAACCGCCATCCAGTGCACCGCGGATGGAAGACACCAGCCACAACAACAAACCGTTCGGCAAAGGTGTGAATATACACATTTTTCGTCTAATTAACACCTTTCGAAATTATTCGACGCCCGGTTTACGCCAAGGGTTTTTTCAGTAAATATTTTCTTTCTCGTGCCCCTCGTGACTAGACGCGTCTCTAGAGTGTGTGTGTGTGTTTCGTTGCATTTCGCCCTCCCAGCAACTTTGATCGTTCCATCCCGATCGGTGTGATGCTGCTGTTGGTGCTGCTGCTAATGATTGTAGGTTACACCCGGAACCTCCCGTTCGTGTGATGACAGAGAGAGAGAGAGAGAGAAATGCAGGAGTGCCCTCGTCAATGAGGACAACGCAGGGTGCAGAAGAATGGAATGGATGGATCCAGAATACATGTGTGGTGCCCTGCAGCATTCGATAGATTGTTGTTGTTGTTGTTGTTTTGAGGGCGCTTTCGTAGTCGTTCGATTCTGTGCGGTGTTTATTTTCTCAACCCCATAAGATGGTCAACGACGATGATCATCGCCCTGCGGAGGTCTTTTATTTACATCCCACAGCGTGTTTTGTTGTTGTTGTTTTGCTTAGTTGGTGGGTCCTACTACTCCTGAGGTCCCGTGGTGTGGCTTACTTGAGAAAACGAAATTGTAAGACTTGGGATGTCATTCTTAACCACTATCCCAACACATTAATATGGTAAATATTTTATAAAAAGATTTACTTTTTGTATAACTTGATTATGTTTAAATTCTGTCGCAAAAGATCAAAAACTAAAATGACAACAGCAAAACCATTAAATGTTGTGTCTTTATTATCACCACCACTAGATCGTCAGTCCCAACCAGATCGTACTGTAAGGCTACAAAAAGGCATCAGATTTGTAATTTCCTTATTCACAAAAAAACATCTCATTCTGTTCAGAAGCAACAGCAAAAGCGAATCGATGTTTTGGGACAGAGCTGATCGGTCTCGGCCCCAAATCAAGCATCTTCTTCAATAAACAGGCTCAACCGCTGTTTTATAACGCTATAAAATATAGCAATAACAATAAAATTGTTGATATTTATTTGTTTAAGATCTTAAACGCCATCCAAGATGGTGGAGCATGGACCGCCACATCCAGCATTCACACTCTGGACTATTAAAGATATCATGAGAGCAAGGAGTACTATCGCTATTCCGAATTCCGAATGTTTTAATACTCCCAGCCTGAGAACTAAGGAGGCAAACCTTTCGAGGCATTTTAACGTTATTCATCTTGGTGTTTATTTTACTCTGAAATTCAATGATTAGTCAAAAATCTTGCTTTAAATTTATTTTTATCATTAAATTCTCACACATTTGTGATAATATCCTCTGGTTTTTCTTTACAAACATCACAACCGAGCTATTGTTCACCGTACGGAGTCTCCAGTCTCCTGCCTGATGACTCACGGTCGTGTCGAACGACTGATTCGCCATCACCTACGTGGTCGCCCGTGCGTGGTCGTCGTGTCTGGCGAAATTCCTGGCATTTGTAACCATCTTCCCGTTCTGCCCTGCCCTAACGCTTTCGGCCGGTTTTGTTGCACGGCCACCCGAAAATGGAGGCTTTAATTGATCGTCAACTCTGCCGAATTGAGTGTCCTTGACTCACGTCGTCCTCGGCTAACTACGGCCGTCTACGGCCGGCCGAATTAATTAAGTCATTCAACAGACAAAAGCCCACCGAAAAAGATTCATCCGGAAGAGTGGCGACGAGTGTAATTCTTGCTTTGACCACATTCGCTGCAGTAGGCCGGAATCAAATGACCACCAGGTAGGACTTGCATAAGGTCCCGCGTGCTCGCTCTCTCTCCCTCGTGCACCTCATTCTGACGCTGTCTTGACGTTTAAAAGGCGTCTTTTATCGTGTCTCACCTACAGTCTCGGCTTTTTCGCGATTACATTGCAAGATTGGCCACCTCCGTTCTTGCTTCTCGCGTTAATCTGCATAAATTAATGACGTTCCATTGGTGTGCAGCAATGCGACGAGCGCATGTTACTGTTGCGCGGGAATAAAAGATCACCCAAGAACAGCTTAATCGTGCATTGATCTGTTTTTGTTTCTTCTCTCTCTCACTCTCTCTCTCTCTCTCTCTCCCTCTCTTTTCCAGCATCTTCATTCCTGGGACTTCTTCTAAGTTTGTTTGAATATTCTTTTTTCATTGCACACAACACAAACGCACTACAGAACAACCCAATCAAAGCTGTTGCTTCCCATATCGATCTTCCCATACCGTTTCGCTCTGTCTTGTCTGTTCGCCTTTTCTCACAGCTCCTTTCAAACTGCATGTCACCCCCAAAGGGTGAGGTAATGAGATCGATAAAAAAAAGAAGTTTAACAGCATTTTTTTCACTTCCCCCCCGTTTCTCGGCACTACTTCTTTACAACTTCAACCTATCCCGGCAGCTCACACTGCTTCCGAAAGAAAAATCGTATCATCTTGAAAGATCGGTCAACCCCATCAAAACCAACAGCCGCGAACACAGTGACGATAGCGCCAAACGACGATAAACGGATTCGCTGTGTGGGCGGCAAGAAACCACAGTGGGGGGAAACTGTGTTTTTCTACCACTCTCCGCCTTCGAAATGTGGGGTGAACTGTGATGAGATCGCCCAGCTTTTCGGGGTTCATCAAAAAGGTAAGGAAGAATTTTTCTGGCAACCAGGGATGAAGTGGTATCGTTCCAAAACAAGCCGTCAAAATCGCTCTTCACTGCACGCTTCTGCCTACGGGATCGTGGCAGCCACTTACTGTCGGCTGAAGTGATATCGTGACTGCCTGAACCCGTTGGCCTAAGCTTCTCACGTGCCTCTTTACGACACTACACACATGATCGCTTTACACACTCATGCGCACTGCCCGCTTGGGAAGGGAAATGTAAAGTTTATCACAGCACACCTTTTATACCACCAACACCTACACCGGACGAAATAAAAATGACCACACATGGAAGCAATGTGTTTGGGTGGGAACTTTTTTCGAAAACCTGGATGTTATATGCAAAGTTGATGGTTGAAATATTGGGTTTAGAAGATTGGGCAAATGAAGTTATTAGTTTCGTTGGAGGAAAAACATAAATAAATGAGGATGGAAACTCACGCAAACGCAATTTCATGTCAATGTTGTACGTGAAATGACAGTTATGTTAAGTGTAAATTTAATATAGATTCATTTTTAATATTTGCTGGATTAGAATTAATCTATGCTCTTATATAAAATATAACACATTTGTCCAACGATCTATTAATAATAAAACTTTCAAATTATTTATCGAAGTGGTTCCAAGAGATAATGGAATATTGTAAGCTCCATGTGGAACTTTGCAATCATATAGTGGAATTTTGTAATCAGTTAGAAGAAGTTTGCAACTGGGTTTTGCAATTTTTGTCGAGGGTTTTCATCACTACGATTCACATTTTGATAGGTTTAACGTGAAAATTATATGAATCGATACCCAGTAAGGTTCGGTCCGGAGCTGATAGCGACACCGTTCTATGTTCAGAGGGCAGGGCATCGAATCCCATCCATTTCTCCGTACGCCAGACTTACTATCCTGCTACGAAAGTCAAAGAAGTGAGTAATAACAGCAACCCAAAGCCGCTTCAGGTTGAAGAGCGAATGAAAGAGAATATGACGATCAATAATCCGCAAGCTCTTGCAACAATCAAAATATTTTACAAACAACAAGTTCCAAAGTCTTGGCATGATACCTTTTCGTATACTTGAACTGGTAGCTGTCTTTCAAATTATACAAGCGACATTAAATTCCCATTCGAATTGTGTCTCTATAACTCTGAATTTTTGTTTACCAGCGATTGAATAATTTGGCCAGAATGCGTGAAGTAATCGTCCAACACCACCTACGTTTGAACGATAATTACTGGAGAAGATGAAGAAAAATTAAACTCCCATAAAGTCCTTACGTTTCTATTTTTTTATTTTCATAATTATGGCCAGGCAGTACATCTTAGAACTTTTCTTAAATCTAACGAGTACATTGCTTGAAACTTATATGCTATTTGGGTGGGAGACATTTTATTTTCCCACCGTTGAAGCGCACCTTATTCCGTTTAAGCTCGATAGAATGCGCGATGTGTGTCCTGCTTGGCGCTGGTTGGAGTTTAACATTAGGAGTTTAGCAAACTTGGCGCAGATTCCCAGCGTTAGCTTTTTGACCTCCACACTATTCGGTATGTGGCCGGTTGGCGCGGCCCGATGGTAGATGCCGGTCTTCACGGGCAGCACCGGGGTTCAAGTCTCTTCTGGGCCGTTCCTCCATAATGAGGACTTACTATCCAACTACGCGGTAACAATAAGTCTAGTAAGCCAGAAATGGCAGACATGACCTAAGAGGTTGTTAGGCCAAGGAAGAAGAAGAAGACTATTCGGTATGGTCTGCAATCACTGGCGACCATATCGCCGACGAAACTCCTGAATCCGAATACAACGAAAATTTTGTTCTATAATATCTCTTTGGCGAAATCAAATAAAATCCGCGCGTATTTGTAGTCTTTCTGACTACAACCGCGTATCGGCAACCCAGGGAAGTTTCCTGATGCCCAAACAGTTGATAATAAAGCCCAAGTCCTACCACATTGAACGCATGACCAGAGGATGTGATCAAAGTAAGGGTATCCCTAGCTACAACTATAAAACATGGAGTAAGCCTTGCCTATACGTTGGAGATGCGCATAATCGTTTGACATAATTCTAGACATCATGATAATAAAAGCATGATCTGCCGGGAGCCCGTGAAACCAGGGACGGTGAGATGACCTGTGGTGAGATGGAATATAGGAACCCGAGTTTTGCCGCATCCTACAAGCTCTGCCAGCGGACCATGCCCAGTTGTTGCTGGGCGCCAAGGAACTCGTGAGGGGGAATATTCCTGTCACAAAAGCTGGGTGCCAGGGTGTCTGATTTTCCATTACCGTGGATACCGCAATGAGCAGGCAGCCAAATAAGCAGTATTCTAATATAAAATAAGGGTCATATAGATAATAGGGTCATTTAGATAAATTAGCTAAGTTACTGTATGGCCATCACTAAACCAGACTGGAATCTATCAACTATCAGCACTATCGTTAGGATCAGTATCCTATCAACGATTGCAGGTGTTCCAATATCTGTAATTATTTGAGAAATCAATCTCACTAGCAATGGAAAATGGTACACCTTGTCAGCCAATGTACAAAATCCTTGTTAACAAGTATTCAGATAAACAGATAAATGTTGAAATATGGCTTAAATTCCAAATGTTTGTACCCCACAACTGTGTGAACCGCGATGGATTTCACAAGTTATGAAAATCATTACCCAAGGCCCTAGGAAGCACCTGTGAATGTTTCCTGAAGCAGAAAGACAAACTACATTCTCTTTGCATAGAAGCGGCCAAACTGGGCCGAAATTTGACGACTTGATCGTTCAATCCAATTACTGTGATTGCAAAGGAATTTAGCTTATTTGAATTTTAAATAAATGTCTCCGTAAGACCAACTAGCAGGTAGGTGCAAGTAAAGCAATAAATTAGCTCTCCTTTTGCTGCCATAAATATTTCGGCCCAAGGCAGGTACTACATACTAAGTCAAGGTTGAAAGGGGGTAGCTATTTTACCAAACGGATTCAAACCCGCAAAGATAAATAACGCTGTAAATTTGTCAAACAAAACCAGTGCTGTTGTGTTGTTGTGTACACTTTTCTCATCCAACCGACCTGATAATTTATTTCTTTCCCTCTCGATTCCACGGTAACTGGGATAACTTGCGCTCCAGCTCATTACGACTAATTTGAAATGTTTGCATTTGTTTATTCGTCGTCTTTCTATGTTCCTTGTTGTTTTTTTTTTGTTGCTTCAACTTCTGCACGACCAAACACAAACTAACACTTGCAAGCATTTACACTCGCATAAATCTTTAGTGTTTGCTGAACTGTTTGCCAAAAGGTTGGTGGCCCCTCGGGAGCATTAGGCAAACGGCCTCCGATACCTCCGATACCGCCTCATCGTGCCATATCTACTAACGCTGAATGAAGCAGTTTAGACAATGAGGCCGGTTGACTATTTCTGTCCATGTTCGGTCGTCTGTGAGAACGTGCGGGGGTCAATTGAGCGAGCGACTTAAGTCAAATGATCACAAATTGTATTAATTCATTAACCAACGTAGCGGCTGCTGCCACTGCACCATCCCGACCATCACAATTTCGCGAAACGGTGCAAAAATGTCATTTTTACTTTATACTGAGTGAGCGAACAGTGTGTGCACCGTTTGGACACGAGAAAGTCAGGTGATGACGATAGTGTGGGAAAATCGTGCCGACACGAAACAAACAAAAAATCGTAGCGTCGAGCATCCAGTGGACGGGAATCCGGAGGCCGAATCACGTGAAGCGAATAAGAAGGAAGTAAAACATACCGTGAGCTAATTGTCAAAAAATTAGTCCAACGCGCACGGGTGAAAGGCGCTTTGCCACATTTGCATAATTTAAAGCTAATTGATTTGGTTAATTGAAATTAACGACCCAGCTGAGTTTTGTGGAGTGTCTGCGCCATATCATCGCTTACGCGCTTGATAGTCGCATCGGTGTGTGATCGTGGGTCGGAAACGATCACAAATTATAGCTGGGAAAAGGCCGGCCGGTTCCGATGCTTACCCTAGAAAAGAATGAGCCCGTTACGCTGCACACAATGCGGAGCGATAAATTAAGGCTCGACATGGATACGAATGATTTAATGTCTGGTGAGGTGTTAACTGTGTCTTCCTGCTACGTTATGTCAGCAAGTCAACTAAAGAGAATGATGGGTAGGGATCCCCTGTCCGAAAAGTGGGAGCAACTTTTACGCCAAGTATAAGACGTTTTGAAGCTTTCTTTCGGTAAGCAATACGTTTGAATTGTAAGATACGAAAGTTTTTAAGGCTTTTCGTAGGATGTAAATAGTTAGGATGCATTTGAGTGTATTAAATGTGGGAGTAGTTTGTAGATCCAGTAGATCCAGTAGAGCATCCATAGCAACTAGCCAACGCACAGACAGATTCACTGACATAGTAAGAATTTATTAGAGAACTCTCCTAGGCAATTGTCAGTTTATTGAAACGGGAAGCTACTACTCCATTAATGATAAGAAAATTATAAAATCTTGAAGGAACAGAGCAGCAACACTATATATATAGGAGTACTCGTAGATAGAGAACATTTACCAAGCATGTTTTTAAATTTTATCATGATTAAATGACTTTGTGTACAGAAAGGTGTAAAGATCGTTTCTTAAAACCATTCCTAAATTTCGACATGATATTAAAAAGAGAGAAAAATCAACTGTATTCTATTCTTTCATTCATTTACTATTTACTGACAAGGCATCGAGCCGCTGAACCAGCGTAACTGCAACGCCCAGAGGATATTTGTTGCGGGACTTTTGGACGGCCGAATCGACTCCCCAACGCTACTCTCTGGCCTCAACATATACGTCCCACCGAGATTGCTTCGCATAAGGCCGTTGCTCGACGTAGAGGATCGCCGAACCCGATTCCCTTCTATATGTGCCGTGAGTTTAACGTTATTAGTGATTATCATCAACTAGACATGTCGCGTGCCGCGCTTTTGAATTGTATTCGAACTGTCCGTCCAGCTAACTGTTAAGATTTATGTTTTATGTGTTACGGCTTCAAGGGGGCCCTGAGTGGCCCGTTGAGTTTTAAATAATTAATAATACTAATAATAATTAAAATAATTCAGATGGATCTATTTCACTGTTCAATGCAGTTTATGTAGGTTTTGATTTGTGTTTTCTTTTTATTCACTCGCCCAGAAGAAGTTCAGAGGCGAATGTCCACCAATAGGCTCAAAGCCTCTATAAAACGAAACAAAAAAAAAAACTCGCGCAGAAGTAACTATTTCTGCCATGAAAATTTAATTGATGAAAAGCAACATGATATCAGAATTTAAATAAATAAAGCTAATAAAATATAAAATAAAAATAAAAAAACTATTAAATACTTCAAATTGGATAAAAAAAGGAGTTGTAGGTCTTCTTCTTTCATTCTTGGCCTAACGATCTCTTTCATAATTTCATAACCAAAATTTCATTGTTTTAAATTTTGCATACAATATCATGACGCGCTTTATCTAAATTTCAATAGTATAATACGACTCCTTAAGAGCGTTTCAAATTAAAAAAGAGGCGAATGAGGTCTCTAAGACGAAATAAATGAATAAAAAAAGTTTCAAATTAAAATAGTATGAACCATATAAAACAGATAAAACTTTGAGAGATTGTAACATACGGCGTTAAGTGCAGATAAGGTGCAATACGCGATACCATGCAAAACCTTTGTAGTTTTATGGAAGTACCGATGAAAACTAAAAAAATCTTGAGAACATAAGCATGATGATACGAGCAGTGTTAACAAATCCATGTTTATTTTTCCTATTTTTTAAATCAGTCGTTTTAGAGGAACATTCGAGTATCCTTAGGGAACAAACAATCGAGGATAATTTGTCAAGTTACTGATCGACCCTTTCAGAGCGTTCTATTTTAAGATGAATATGACGGTCCATTTTTGAAGTTCGTTGTACAGTTTCTTATCGTCGTAAGCACTGCTTCGAGCAGACGATGCACTAGTTAGATAGGATAGATCATCCGCAGAAGATTTTCCACTGCTTCGACACACCTAGGTTGTATTTCCAGTTGCTTAGCGTGACGGGTTTTATGTTGCATTGGTGTGTGATTTGCAATTTGTCCCAAAAGCATCTGGCAATGGGTGATTAATGAATTTTTCTGCTTCTAATTTAATGGCCGGATACGTTTTCATAACGCGACGGACAAAGCTGGGACTGTACAAAACATGTATAGTCCCAGTACTCACATACGCCTCTGAGACATGGACCTTGTCCAAAACTGACGAAACCCTCTTAGCCGCGTTCGAGAGGAAGATGCTCAGAAGGATTTTTGGCCCCGTATGTGTGGAAGGACAATGGAGGAGCCGCTACAATGACGAGCTCTATGAACTGTAAGGTGATCTCACCATCGTGCAGTGAATCAGGCTCGCCAGGCTCCGCTGGGCTAGTCATGTCATGAGAATGGCACCGGACGACCCAACCCGTAAAGTCCTTTTAGGCCGTCCACATGGACAGAGGAGGCGTGGTAGGCCCAAACTGAGATGGAGTGATGGCGTAGATGCGTCCGCCAGAACGGCCGGGATATTGGATTGGCAGACGACGGCGCTAAACCGTGAGCGGTATCGAAGATTGTTGCAGCAGGCCAAGACCGCGAAGCGGTTGAAGCGCCTGATAAACAAAAATAAACAAACGTTTTCATAAATTATAAATAATTTTTAGTATTCTATTGCTTGAATTTTCCACTAAATTTAATTTTCAACCAGAACAAACAGAACAAAATAGCATTTGTGGAGACATTTCTTCAAGCAATCTTAAGCTCTGATGGTCTTAATATGTGTAAGAAAGATTATTTGGTTTTATAGTACAAAAAATATGCACTAAATGTAAGAAAAGATTTGTTTTTAACAGCGCATTACAGTTTTTAATTTATTTTAAATAAATTAAACTTTCAAGTGTCATTCTTCCAGTGCTCTTTAAATTTTTTTAATGATTATGAAAATATAAAAACGGCTAGAACCGTGAATACTCAATAAAAAAACACAAATTTTATTTAGCAGATCGATGATAAAACTTTAGTAAAACTGGTTTGAGCGAAAAAAGCATTGGAATTATTTCATGGATAAGGATTTAGAAACATAGAAATACTTATAACTTAGAATAAAATTTCCTATACATTACAATAGCATATTTGTATTGCAATTGCAAACTAATCTAATACACAAAAGTAATTTTTTAAACGAATGTCCAACAGCCGGCGAGTAAGTAACAATGCATCTCTTACTTAATATCGAAACAATTTCCATAAAACCCATCATACACACACACCCACAGCGAACGACTCTAACTGCTAGTTTACATGGGGCGCAATCTCGAGATTGCGCTTAATTGTTCTGTCAAAAAGAATGCGCTAAATTTCTTTGATCAATCCTCCTGTCAAAAAAAGTATAGCTCGCGGACCCATAAATCAAAAAAATTTATCACAATCTAAGCGCATTCTTAGCGCAATCTTTCAGCACTATGAGCTATTGATGAATAGCATCGAAAAAATTGGTTAGTTTGTATCGAATACTTGTTACCGCTATGGAAAATGGTCCAAGGAACCAGCGCAATTTAGCGCATTCTTTTTGACAGAACAATTTAGCGCAATCTTGAGATTGCGCACCGTTTAATTAGAGCTTAACGGTAGAAGAAAATTAACTAAATGACTTCCCGAGATTTTCGGCGCTAACAAAGTCGAAGTGGAAACGAAACGTTACTAACTGGGGGACGTATTTTCCCAATTTCCAACCCAAGCTGCAGCACCACCACCGAACGAAATCGTTAACCGATTCGATAGCGATCATGTTCACATACGCAATCGCGTTGCGTAGACCTATAAATTGCTGTAAATTGGCTGCACGGTTGTATTTTGTCGGCTTGCATCAACCAACAACGGGGAAAATTGAAAACAAAAATGAAAGAAAGAAACAGAAGACAGGAAAAAAGAAGCGAGCGCTACGGAAAAACGATGCAATCAGGGAGATGCAATCGTGAAACGCACATTATATCTTGGTCCGTTCCACCTTCACAGACTTTGTCGGCTTCCATACCGCTATTGGGAAGCGTGTGGAAGCCGCACACAACGGTTACGGGTGAAAAATTGGCCCCACCGGTTTGTGGTGCATAGTTATGGGTGTTTAATTAATTATAGCGCCGATCGTTGGGTGCAATAGCTCCCCGTCAATCGCCATCACCTCCGTACGATCGAACGCAAAAATGCCTGTTGGGAAATTCGTTTGATTTTTCGCCAAATTTTGGCCTGACTCTAGTTCGTTGCCAGCATTCCTTTCACTCTCTGCGCGTTGCTGATCGATGAACTAAGTGCATAATTGGAAGACCATCTCCAGTTGTCGCATCGATTGAAGTACAAAATCATACCGCGGATGCTGTTATTAGAAAAGATTTCACAAAATCTCCCGCACAAACCCTAACAAATTGCTGTTGTTTCTAGATCGATCAGCGAGCGTGACGCAAAACGACGCAAAGTATTTCATCTCTCGCACCACAAACACTGCGCGGTAACCTTGAGCAGCCTTCGTGAACAGAGGCGGTCAATAACCTGCCAGCGTAAGTCAATCCAGTTGGGTAAAATTAAGAAAATCGTGCAATAAAAATATGAATGCTACTATGTTACCTTCGCCGGTGGGGTTACCTATTTCGTCTATAAATCAGTTAATCATGAAACCCGCCGGTGCGTTGTGTACTTCACGTAGAAAGACATCCCCAGCGGGGAGAAACTCGGACCGAACAAAGTAGTTATCCATCAAGCACGGATGACTTTTCCCACGCCCACAATACGTACCAACCGGCTAGAACTCGGGCAATAAACTCGTTCGCCGAAACAAGAACATGCTCCATATTCACTGAACACACTGTCACAACAAAGTCTGCGCAGTGTTGAACAATTTTGAAACGTGTTCGTCAAATTGATTAATTCACAACCGGTAATTCGTACATTAAGTCACCCACAGTATCGCTAAGAGGTGTGGAATTTTGGAATTGTTTTATATTGAATTTGCAACTTATTTAATAACGTAACAATAGACAGATCGGATTTATAATTTTGATCAAAAATGTGTACTAAAAGAAAGATTAACGGCTGGGTTAAAAAAGTATAACTTGTTCTAGTGAAAGAAATATAAATTACCAAATGGCTATGACGAAATGTATAACTGGGAATCAAACCATGAATTAGACTTTACATAGACGCAGGTCCATGCAAGCTAAAGTCTATTTTCTCATCATAGTATAGACCGATACACTTTGCCACTTGTGATTCTTCAGAGGAATCGATACACCTGTCATACCGGTAAATCTATTTTACACGTTCGTCATTATAGGATCAATATAATTACCGGTCGTACGATCGATAAGGATGACAGACAACAAATCGATTAAACTTTTCCCCGTTTAGTGTATCATTTCAAGGACAAACGATTGTAATACCATATTTCTATTCTACTACTTTATTTGGTCCGTTTACAGGGCTACGCAACATAACTCCGCCTGGGTGTATGCAACCTCCCAGAACTATAAAACAAATCATTATGAATATTCTCAGGCAGTTTTGGATGGCATATTAAGATTCCCATACATCTTAACAGTTCATCTGATCGATAGTGTTCTTCTTTCTTGGCCTAACGACCTCTTAGGTCATGGTCATGCCTGCCATTTCTGGCTTACTAGACTTATTGTTACCGCATAGTTGGATAGTCAGTCCTCACTATGGGGGAACGGCCCAGATGAGACTTGAACCCCGGTCCTGCCATGTGAAGACCGGCGCCGCTGTCGCATCTACCACTGGGCCGCCCCTCGATCGATAGTAGACACTGTGTTCATGAACGCAAGGCCTCTTTCACGAACAACAAGTCTCACTGTCATGGGACGATGCTTATGTGGTATCGGTATTTCATAAAACTATCTGACCCGGCATACTCTGTATTGTATAAGAAACTGACTTTATCTGATGGAACTGAATTCTGGTTTCTTTGACTTAATTATCCTGTAGCTGGATAGTTAGTCCAACATATGGGCCAACGTTCTCAGAGAGATTCGATGCCTATTCGTTATTGTTCCCTGTCATCTGTTCTATTCCTGATGGTGCATACTAACTTGTAGATTACTAACGTTGAATATGTAGATTTATGTTCAGAAAATTCTTGTGAAATACACTTCGTATGGAATATTATTTTATGCTATTTGATTACATCCAAATATAATGGTAACACATCCGTAAAAAATCTGTTATTGATCTATGAAATACTGATGGTCTTTTAATTTATAGTTACTTACTTATTCGGCGTTACAAACTTTTTGAAGTCTTGGCTTATAGCAAAAGTTCCTACAAGTCGTCCAAGGTTAAGCACCTTCGTCTGCCATTCCTTTCTAGCGAACGCCTAGAACGAGGATTACAATAATTCGTCGATTATGAACAGACTCCATGTCTCACATGTTTTTGTCCATTGCGTGTTTGCAGTGAAAAATAATTCTTCAAATCTCGTCAAGATAGTTGATGTTTTAGAGCTAAAGACTCGAAATTTCACCTATTGAGGAAATTTGGTCGTTTTTATTGGAAACACGCTTGAATGTATGCAGTGCAAAAATGGTTCAATACATTGGAACAAAATTACTGTAAAGATAGATTGTGAAATTAAACCCCTGTATTTTACGATAAGAGCTCATTTACTCATTCTCGATCGGCCAACGGATGAACTATCCGGCCAGTATGCTGCCCCTTGGCCATGGAAAATATTCACTGATAACATTGTTTCGAGCATAAACGCTCATTTGGGAAATGCCGATCATTCTACAGGACAAGTAATTTGTTCTCATGAGTATTGAAGTTTAGTTTTCATGCGCTATTCGGTGTCTAGGGACTGTTTTAAGTAAGAATGGACATTGTATTTATTTAACCATTTTTGATCACACGGAAAAAAGCACTGAGCAACAAAAATGAAAGTGCTACACACAACTTATTCTAGGGGGAAGACTTCACGAATCATTTACTCCGATGCTATGTTAAGGACAGGTAGAAAAAACACAGGCACTTCTTTAAAGAAATCTTAAAAATATAACTATATTCTTCAATATGAAAACTAATTTTATGATAGTAAACTCACCCAATTATTCAAATCTTATGAATTAATGCTAAATACACGTCTGTGCTAATGAACCCAAATATTCCATACATACTTTCTAACAACCAACACGTCACTCCCAGCACAGTAATCGGCGTACCCACAAACAGCGAAGAAAGTCTTGTTATGGGGAATTTAAACCCTACAAAAAAAAATCATCAAATTTCACCACAAATTTACCTACTTTCAATTTTAATTACCCCATTCGCCCCAAACGAATCTGCCGCCGACCACTCACAATAATATCATAGGGCACACACCAAAACACACTAATTGTACCTTGTATTACTCGCAGAAGCTAAGCTTACCTCAAAACGCATACGTATACCGTTTGCAAGGGAAATGATGATAGGCAAAATCAAGTGAGAGTGTAATAATCTTTGGTCGGGAAGCGCGGAAAAGCGAAAGCGTGTGTCTAATTGCAAACGGTGTAGACACTTGAACCTGAACGGGGGAAAAAAAATGCACGATCGTAAACTGTGCCTAAATCAAGGTGTGTGGACCGACTTGTTAGAGCTTTAATTCGATATAGGTTAAAGGTTTAAAGTTTAACATGCATTAATTTTACTACACATTGACTAATTAGATTAATCGCTTGAAAAATGGGAAAAAATATCAAATAATTTTAATTACAAAGATTTTGAGGATAATATTTTAGGAAAAAACAAGATATCAGGTGAAGAAGTTGTTAGAGTCACTTAACATAACTGTGACCGTATGATAAACGGTTAAACTAACCTTATTCAAAATGCATCCTTGTTATGGTCCATATAAAATAATAACTCAATCGTGTTAAGCTCTTAAGCAGGATGCATGGAAATAAAGATCCCAACATGGCCACCCACAAAAATGCGTAAGAAAATGTGATTAATGAGATCATTTTGAATGTCACAATCGCATTACCTTAAAACCAAAGCAAATCACTGTACGGTAACATACCAGATAATAACAGATATCTCGACAGACCACTCGATGATGTTGAGATGTAAACCGATTAGACACGTCTCACGGATTGATGGTCAATAGTTGCACTCGATTCGTGAAATACATCTGCGCCGTAAGCTGACAACGTAACTTATTCATCCGCTTACCTTTCGCTACTAAAGAAGCTTTAATATCTTTGATTGATCGTGTTGCGTTGACACAGATGGAGTTATGCTACGAAGAAAATAAGCATGAAATGACCATAACGACTGTCCTCTTGTGTGTAGGACTACAAGTAAATAGGAGCTTATCGGATCATACAACCGATGAAGTTTGTTGCTTCTTGTCAAAGCTAACGTTCATCATTTAGTGCATCAATCCCAACCGCAAAAGAGCCAGAATTTATTTACCCTTTTTTATAAAAGATATTTGAAAGTTGCTTTGACTGGTATAGAAGTGAAAATGAAAGCATTTACACTTATTTTTGCCTTCGATTACATCATACTGGTTTCGTTGAATGAGGGTTGCAAGTGTGCTTAACATAAATATCATCAACTCAAACGAAACTCGTAACAGCAACGCTTCGAACGCTTCGAATTGCCCCAGTTTAAAGCCATTTCCTAACCCTACGGTATAGAACGCTCGCTGCAACCAACCTCTGAAAAGCGGAAATCGAAAAGGTAATTGCGAGCTAAAATTAGGATTGCATAAATTCCACCATCCGATAAACAACGTGAAACTGGATCAGCAGAAAATAGAAACGCGGGCTACCGAAACCAGATACAGGAAAAAGCCAATGGCCTACACCTACGCAACGCACCGCACGAAATCGCACGAGTGTTAATGAACGCACAATCACGCGATCGTTGCAAACTTGTAAACTTTGCCACCGATAGCCGTAAAACCCGCAAACCCCACAGCCAATTCATTGAACAGTGCGGAAAATGTTCGTGCGCAGAATTTGCTCAGGAAAATCATCAATGAAAATTTCGTCATGATCGCCGAGGGATTAGCTTGATCGTTTCTGGCTCAGATTTTGAGTGATATTACTGGCTTTTCTTGACATCGTTTGGCCAGTAAGAGGGTAATTAATTCTGGACGGGATGCAATAGTCAATCCTGCCGAGTGAAGATCGTCGCAGAGATTATAGCGAAGTTATATGGGCGCCTGTTTTTCTTTTTTCTACGTGCATTCATACAGGCAGGCTTTTCTGAAGACGAAGAATTAAACAATATTCGTAAAACAAAGCAGAAAACATTCTCCATTGTTAAACAATTCACATATAACTATGAAATCTGAACAATATCAAAAAGATGTTCCAAACTGTATTGTACTATTGAAGTAAAGACTTGATTTCTTAATTTGTTGAAGGGTAAAACGCTTTGACAAGGACATAAGGGTGAGATGAGTTCCAATATGTTCTAAAATTGGATCTATCAAACTCTGTAGTCACCAACTTGCCACGAATTTTTCTCATGCTTTACCTATTTTCCCTTTGCATCTGATTTCTTGGGAATTAAGAGAGTTTTTGGTTCATAATTCCCCCTATTTTGTATCTTAATAGTCTTCATTTCGTTCCCACGCCATTTTTAGGGATAAAAGAATCTCAAAGTCACCTCATTGTTGTTACAGGCTTCAGTAAGGAACTTAGTTTGAATGTTGAGAATTTGCTAACTGAAATATGATTTAATCCATGTGTCTGCCACGGCAAGTCATGCAGTACTCAATATGGTCGGCTCAATTTTTAAGTACATTTCGTCTGTGGTATCGCGAATGTTGGGTTTTAAAGTTTCCGTTTTTTTTGGGTTTTTGGCGTTGCACTTATCCTAGACAACGCTCCACAAATAATAGTCCGATGGTGTCAAAACGCAGCTAATTGCTGGCCAAACGACATCAGAATTTCAACTGATAATTCGATCTTCAAAAACAGTTCGCTATAACAGTAAGATCGATTATAACAGTACGGCTGTGTGGCACAGATTGAACCCAAATTTCACCATGTTTCTCATCCTCAATTGTAGCAAACAATTAACTTAATATGTCCTTACTTCGCTCATCATTAACTGGAACCGTCTCAACTTCTTTAGTTTTTAAAGACAAAAAGATCGCTCGCAACGGATGCATCCTCAATTCTTCACTAACTTGCGGTTTCTCTATGCCCCAAAAACGATAATGTTGACTGTTGACATAGTAAACGAGATGAAAATCAGCACTGATTTCAAGTATTTGTTGATTTCTTTTTTAATTTTACTAGTTCTCTACGTATTCTATAAAAATACTCACCAACTTTCCTCTTACTTTCGAATAAGCAATATTTGTATTGTAATTTTTCATTTTCCATAAACAATATCGGTACATGTTTTGGAAAAGTATGCCACTGAAATACAATACAAAACCCATTTTTTACGGAATTCACACCCTCTTATGGCAATACACAAATCGTCTTCGTTTGCCATTTGATCCACACACGAAAAAAAAACATTTCTCAACCGGTAAGAGGTTGCTGTTCGATGTCATTCATGTTGATGTTTTGTACGGCTCCTTACATACGGCTTTTTTTATAATATATTTCCCACCCTCCCTAATAACTCTAATTTTAGAATGAACGAACGTTCCTGGGAACACGAGTCTTCTGATATGTTTTTTGTTCCTTACAAACAGAGAAAATCTCTCTCTATCTCTTCAACATAATTTGCATATGTTTGTTGTGGATGTTTATACGTTGCGCTTAATGCGGCTGAATGTGTGTTTACAATGTGTATGTGGTGTTCGAGGGGCATTATTTCAAAAGTATTCACTGATCTTGCTTTTATAACCACAAACATCATCACGAACAGAGAGTGTGATTTATGATGCCAAGATGGAGAAGAAAAGCGATACAAATCTCTCCTTTCAATACTCCTCAGGAGAAGGTTCAGACTTTACTCAAAGGACCATTAGTTCTTAATCCAAGCTACGATTCTTACACATTAACTTTTCAATGAAAAGATTATTAACATCAAAATAACTTTGTTTCTTTTCAAATTGGCTAGACTTAACAGCATTAGCAGTTGAAACGATCGCAGTTGATGTTAAATAAAAATGTGTTCATACTGGTGGCATGCAAGAGAAAAGCTATACACTGTCTAGAGAATGTCTTCAGATAATGCCATATTTGTGGATAGGATGTTTTGCACTTAACGATGAAGCTTCCAGACAACACATAATCATAGTTTAAACCGACGTACATAGCGAGAAACCAAAGCTACGCACAGATGCAGTTGAATAAAATGCCAGTCTAACGATCCACCTAGAATTGATGTGTACGACTCAAGTACGCGCGATGGCCTTGGATTTACAACGAACTCCAGCAACGATGCATGGCTAACGTGATAAAAAAATCGGTCCAAATAAACTATGGCTGTCCACTTACATGTAGCCATTATAATTGTAAATTTTTCAAACAGTCTCACATACTATCTTCAGTAGATAAAAAATCGCCCTGGCGAAACAGTTGCAGCAAGTGAAGAAAGTTCTTTCCAGACGTACAGCCACACTCACCCACAACACATGTCACATTGTTTTCCTGTTCACGCTGAAGCACATCCCACACCCACTTTACGTTGGATTGGGAGGAGGTCACCGTTAATTACTACCGCACGGTTTCTTCACCGGGCTTCGGAAAGGATGAAGACTGCATGAATTAATTGGAGTGAGTGCGAGAATTCACAGTAACACACACAGTAACAGTAACGCTTACTCTATGTAACTGACGTTACTTTAGACACAATGTACAAATGACGAGCTTTGATAGTGATGTTTGACACGTAGAATATTTACTTCATAAAACCTTTCAAAGTACTTCATCTTTTATGAGCATATTTTAAGGCCATTGTAATTTATGTATAGCTACTATTGAAGTGGAGTTAACTAGTGTTATCGATGATTGGCCCGTAGAACTTAAACGATGCTTTTTAGTAGCAATACTGCTTTAGTTATAAATGCATTTCCAAACAAAATTGTAGCCAATAATAGTATGTAGTATAATTTTTTTCTTCTTTTTTTTCTACCATCATGAGAGGTCTCAGGGTGTGCTATGTCTGGCGCACTTGACTTAGTTTTATCTGTAGCTTGATAGTCATTCCTTTGTACTTGAAACTAGGACTAGGGAAGTCATTCCTTTGTACTAATACTAGATTTTCCATACCTTCTGACTACAAATTAGTAAACATAGTGCAACCAAACGCTCAACCGAAATACGCGATCTCGATGTGATCTTTGACTGCAGACTGACCATTTCAAAATCATTTTGATCTGACTGTTCGGATAGCTCTTGCTCGCGCTTTTTTCTTATAGATCATGATCGTTTGGTACCTAACTTGCATTTGCACAGTCATTATCGTCAAGTTTTACTAATAATATTACTCCTAATCCACTAAAAGGACTTTGTGTAATGCGGTTTGCCTAAGTGATCGGCGCAAACACTGTCGATTTCAGCAGCAGCGTGTTTTAGGATTTATGATTCGCATGACCAGTGATTTTTTATTCGATAATGTGGCCCATTAAAGAATTCGCTAACATATCGTGGCCTTCACAACATCAAGATCGTGCAGTTAGAAGCCATTCAAAGAAAATTAACAAAAACTATGGTGTATCTTTTACTATTGGCAAAGTATGCTTCTTACCGGGCTAGATGTTTACATTTTGGAGAGCTTCACTACAACACAGAAGAATGACTGCATAATGTATATTCTTTAATTTTTATATATACATATGTATGTATGTGTATATATGTACTAGCGCTGTAATTAGCAAACGATAGACACATATAACGATCTAGAACTCGAAGTTAATTTCCATTTTATTTTTATGTAAAGTTCTAATCATTTTACAGTCCACGAGACCTCTCATCGTCTTAAAGTTTTTTATGCGTTACGTTATAGAGGCAATATTAGCCGGGTGACCAATTTCCTATTAATGATAATAAACCATTTGTAGGATGAAAAACTGCAAATAAACACACACAAAATCCGCAATAACTATTCAGGTTTTAAAATTGATTTACACTGTTTCACACATCGTTTTTTTCACAATTACATATAGCTTGTTCCATGGTAAGAAGGAATCTGTGCCTCGATAGATATTGAATATAACTTCAATAAGATATAAATTAATTTAAATCATACAGCATTGAAGAATCACAACCGCACCGTTCCCCATAGTGACTTACTGAATAAGACATTAGATGGTCGGCGAATCCTAGCAGATCATTAGTCGAAGAATTAGAAGAATAAACTTTGAAAAGCCTCGATGGACTAACAAATAAGTAATGTAACAGTAAAATAATCTAAAACCGTACAGAGGATAAATCACAACAGAATTCTCATCGGGAATAAATCGCTAAACGCGAGCGATTTAATCAGGGACGCCAAACTAGCTAACTAGCTAACATTGAGGTGATATAAACTGTGTTTAAAAATAATTTTAGAAAAAAAAATTGTCTTGTCTTTTATAGATTGTTGAAGACTGTCGAAAAATTGTTTGTTTCGAGTTTTTTCGATGACGTTTGAGATACACAATACAAGAAATTAATGGGTACTGAAAATCGCGACATCACCTATCTATAGTTTTCTGTCAAAATAGTACTGTTATGAAATTTTCCAACCAAAGAAGACTTCAAGAGATTGGTTAGTTTTTGTTATCTACTTCCTCTTTGATCGTGAACATTTCCATTCGGAAACAAAACATAGCAATTATCATTAGATTTAACAGATGAATCTTTTGGCTCAGGAAAGTCAGATCGGTTAAGACAGTCATAGCTTAGACTAATAAGACGATAATGGCAAAACGGGAAAATCTCTACCAGTCCAAACTTTCACTTTATCCTACCACCATACCCACGATGGTGCGGATGATACAGTTTTCGTACGATAAAACACACACACACACAATGATGCTTTTCTTCTCATGAAAATGCTCCCAAACAGATGATTGCATCCCCAAACAAAATAAAGTATACCCCATCCCCACATTAATGATCCGTACCGAAGTCTGTCCAATACTTTCCTCTCACAAATAAACAAACAATACCCTCCCAAAACACCGGGAGGAGAATAACGAACGAACCAACCATACAAAAAAAAATAACGCGTACCATGCCCATCCCATGAGAAGCAAGCTTTCTCGCGCGCCATTGAACGGGACTCGTGAGAAACAGCACACCGGGAGGTCAGTATAAATCATCCAACAATTAATTATCCATTTACGGCTCCCTCTCATGTGCATGTTTCCATTCCGAAACGAGTGTCTCCAAGAGGTGAAAAATGAGCGAAAAGTAAGAAATAAAAACAAAACCAAAACAAAAATCCGACGGGGAAAAGATCCAACACTTCCTTCACAGTTTATCCAGCACAGATCCAGCACCTAGGTGATTGAAAGAGACCGCGCACAACTGTCTCGTGCATAAAGCCAAACGAAAAAAAAAGCTAAACAATCGGTCCAGAGACTCTTAACCCGAGACATTCGTGAAACAACAACAACCGGGCGCGTTCCGGCACTCTGGCAGGCTCTGGCAAGGACAGTAACCTGAGAAAATGTCAGATATATTTTTCTACGCGCTTTTGAAGACTTTCGGCGCAGGTTTTCGGGGGATTTTTTACCCCTGTTTGTATTGTACAGATTTGTCGTTATTGGATTACGGTAAGGTTAGTAATTAATGTGCATTATTTATTCACTGCCTTCAGGAACGTTTCTTACATATGGTCCCGGTTCACTGGTGCACCGTGACACTGCTCTACTAATCATTCGTGGTACGGCGGTTGCTGCTTTCGCTTCGAATGTAAATATTTGCGTATTGTTTGAAGAAAAGAGGCAGATGAAAGCTCACTTTTGAGAATATCTTCTTGTGTTTCTGGATTTGAAGCTTTAGTACAAGAATTTTGAGTAGACAATCTAGAACTGATGAAGTTCTTTGCTGAAGTCTGCATTCGTCGAACGAATAACGAACTACACATATGCCACACCAACATCAAATAAGACCACTTGTCATAAAAGATACAAATCCTCTGAGGCATTTTGTCTCTCGCTTGGAACAATTTTTCAATCCCGGTACAATAAAAGAAAGATCGACCACCTACGTTCTTATCATCGATGAACGCAAAGCAAAGAAGTCTCGCCGTACCATATAGAATGGCACAACAAATATCCAGACGATCGTTGATGCTGCTGCTACTTCTGCTGCTGGCCACAAAATCAGGTTTTCCCTGCCCCAAAAACGATATCACACTGCGCGTACCACCCGCTCGGTTGATCCTTGCGCGGCTACGTTGTTGGTACCGAATAGCGCGGACATTCCAGCGGCTTCCTTGTCCCTCGCTTGCTGTCGCTTTCTTACATCATCATTATCATCTGTCTGTTTCGCAAACGACTTCGCTTGAGTAATGAGCATCACCTGGTGGTCTCGTGCGATTCGCGATCTCGTTCGTCTTGTAGGCACACACACACACGCACACGCTGCACGAGACATGCAGATGCAACTAGAAGGTAAATGGCATCCTCCACCTCCTCATCCTCTTCTGCATCCTCACCCAGCTTAATCATACTTCTGCCCGATCAGTCATGGGTGGTTTTCGCACATCTTTCAATCGCGTGACTCTATTCTCTGCACCTTCAGTTCGGTCGCCTCCAGGCGGCAAACCGGTGAAAGTGCATTCCGTGAAACGTCGTCGAACAAACTCGATGAATCTGATGCGCGTAATTACGGTTGCCTTCCGAACGCTTGCTTATCATGCATTCTTCCATCCAATTCCATCCGACATCTCATAATGCTCATAACAAACCTGTGAAAACTGTGGAACATTCAAGAGCATCACTTGTGCAGCTCAAACATATTGTTTGCACCATCACAGGGTGTCTGCTGACGTTTTTTTTGTTTTTGATGTAGCAGAACACTTGTACTAGAGCAGAAGAATGCAAATTGTTAAGAGATGCGTAACTCAGTTTGTTTGTCCAGAATTTTCAACGGTTATTAAAGTTTTTTTTTCCAAAGTTTTTTATTTACCTATCAGGTGCTACAATCGTCGATATCGCTCACGGTCTAGCGCCGTTGTCTGCCAATGCAATATCCCGATCGTTATATCCTGACGGGCTGGGTCGTCCGTTTCTATTGTAATGACATGATCATCCTCCGGAATCTTATTGGCGGGTTCAACATATGCGGGGACAAAATCCTTCTAAGGATCTTGCTCACGAACGCAGTTAAGAAAGATTCCTCAACTTTGGACAGAGTCCTTGTTTCAAAGGCGTATGTGAGTACTGGGTCTATAAAGGTTCTATACAGTCCCAGCTTCGTCCGTCGTGACAACTATTTCAAAGATTCTTTCAATTGAAATTTAAACAAAAGCAAAATAGAAAAAAGAGACAAGACCTCTTCCATTTGACCAACCCTAGCGGGATCACTTACGTTATCTGGCATTAGCGACAAGATCTGGAAAACTCTGGTTTCTCAGGTGGCACAGTAATAACAGCGTCAGTTTCTTAAACGGCAGGATTGTTTATTCTAATCCTAACTAGACCAGGACCCCTAGTACTCACGACATAGTATCTTCTTCTTCTTTCGTGGCCCGCTCCTAGGGAGCACGTCTAATAGACATGGCCTGGTGTCCAATCCGTTTCCAGGAAACTCGGTCCATGGCTGCACTCCTCCATCCCCGGCTGCATCCGATATCCCTCAGGTTAGACTACACTTGATCCAGCCAACGAGCTCGCTGGGCTCCTCTTCGCCTCGTGCCGAACGGGTCGCTGACGAGCACTTTCCTGGCAGGGCATGAGTCCGGCATCCTCATCACGTGGCCCAACCAGCGTATCCTTCCGGTTTTTGCAACCGTCAGGATGTCTCCATCGTCAAACAGCTCAGCTAGCTCGTGGTTCATTCTCCTTCTCCACACGCCCTGCTCACACACACCGCCAAAGATAGTCCGTAGCACCCGCCGTTCGAAAATGGCGAGTGCATTGGCGTCCACCGCCAGCATAGTCCAGGACTCGTGCCCGTAGAGGACTACCGGCCGTATCAGAATGCGATATATGGCGCATTTCGTACGTTGTTGGAGTCTTCTGGATCTCAGGAGTTTGTGGAGCCCATAGTAGGCACGATTCCCCTGAACAATGCGCCTTCGGATTTCGCTGCTTACGTTGTTATCCGAAGTTACGATCGTGCCAAGGTAGCAGAACTCCTCTACTACCTCGACATCGTCGCCGTCAACTAATACTCTGCTTCCGAGTCGTGCTCTATCACGGTCAGAGCCTCCGGCAAGCAGGTACTTTGTCTTCGTCGCATTGATCCTCAATCCAATCCTATCGGCTTCGCGTTTCAGTCGGGTGTACGCTTCGCATACCGACATAGTATCTAGCTGATAATTAACTTCAGGTTACTATTGCCAGCAATGAGAGACCTCCTTCCCAGGAAATTATAGTAGTGCCAGAAATGTCGATGTTGTAACGCCAAGGCAGAAGATCCAGAAGGTATTAAAATCTCACGGAAAAATTGGTTATATTAAATTTAATTTAAATACATATCAAATCATGATCATCGAATGCGGATTATGGTTTCGTCCAAAGTCGACTAGTGTGATCAATTTGTTCGTTAAGCGTTATCTGTCATATGTTTCGGTAACAAAGTCATTTAGATTAAAGAAACCAGAAATGGCAGTTCGAGGACTTCTGAAGGTTGTAGTGCAACTCAAGAAGGAAATACTGCAAGACATCCTAAGTCACATCCAAACACAAAACATCAATTTTTTTGAGTGCTAGGTCAAGAATCGATAAAGTCGTATGGAATTCCTCCTATCAGTATAAACGTGATGACAATTCACCACTCCATAGTAGCCTGTTGCAAACATGATGCAATGCAAAGAATTTCACATGCGCGCCAAAACGTAATGAATCGTGATGGCGTCTACTTCCGTCGCCCGGTACCATGTATAGTCACGTCACCTGTGCATTAAGGTGTGTATTTTGTTGTCTTAACATTAGGGTGTGAAACTGATAAGAATAATCGTTCACTTTCTTGCCACCTACATACACGTGTAGCACACCCTTTTTTCGCCGTACTTTCCCAATAGGGAACGTCCAATTGGGGCCAACGGGGTTGATGGGGTAGTTTTGGCGGATGTTTCGTACATACACACACGCGCGTTCTGTGTTTTTATTTTGGTTTCGTAATTACTTTCGATAAGCTGCGCGACGCCATGCACCGCAAATTCCAGACGGTGAGTAACGATTGTCACCTTCTTGACGATGTTTACCGGGAGCATGACTAAGGGAAGGTTGCCGCGTTGTCACGATTTAATGGGGATTGATCAGCACAATTCTAGTGCATTGCGGAAGATAGTGTTAAGTGTGTGGCGCCGGAGGGCTATGATGCAATATAGCTGTGGTCCTATAACGTTTAACGATAGCTTTAAGTCCGATGTCCTTATGGGTGAGCACTAAACTTTTACGTCACAGCAATATAGTCATCAATTCCCCATTTAAAATTATACTAAGTAATGTAATAAGAAAACTTCTGAAATTTTTTACCAAAGATAAGGTAAAACTGTCTTAGGAATCACCGAACAAACCATAATGAGTGTCCAGTAGTTGTTCCTAAGACATCCAGGAAAAGGAAAACTAACAGTTATCAATGTAATTCTGAACAGCAACCAACTATGCAAACTTCAAGTATGTTTCCTTGCCACATTATGTCCTACCGCAAGTTATTCTGGGTAGCCTTTGTTAGGTGTAATAAATAACAACCCCACACACCCCACACGAATGCTACCCAAAACTAGAGCATCCCCAAGTCAAACACACGCAACACGCAAGTTGAGATAATTTGTTTCAAAGGAATGCTCCACCCATGTTATCATTCCGTCTACCAATTCAAGTTGAGCTTCCTTATTCCCATTGATTTATATGGACTCTCACTCACCATAAAACGATCAATGAAATTGATTACCAAGATTAGATGAAGAGCAATGAAAATTTAAGTGCCACGTAGAAAAAAAATTATCCTCATTCAAGGATATTTATAATGAGAAGTAATGCCTCGTGTTTTTTCACAAAACAGAAAAGCTTTCATTGTTTTCCGTAATACAAGCTGCGTATAAAGACACGTCCAGTGTCCAGATACTCCATTTTGGCGGCTAGAATCAAGTACTTACAAGTACCGTGTAGCTACGAAACAACGGCCTCGATTTAAAGCGCACAGGTTTGCCAAACAAACGCTCACAAGCCGCTCGGTCAATGTTGGCCAACGTCTGGCAACATACTGTTTGGTGTTGCTCACGCCAAGTAAGCAAGCGACCGGCTTGAATGCGTGAGCATGGTATGTTGTAAGAGCGTTAAACTCTCCGTGCGCTGCGAGTGCGAGAGCGAGGTTCATCCGACATTCTTAAGGGGAAATTCAATTACTTTTCTGTCATGCTACATCTTGTCCTCGGCTCGGCTGTCTTATGCTGTTGCTTCGGAAATCTGATGCTCTCTCGAAAGAAACATAACAGAAAGGAGAAGCACTGCGGTCGGGCAGCATACGACGCAACATAACTCCACCCACAATTGACTTTTGCAGGTGGTTAATGGGATCGTAGCGAGTTCATTCGTGGATACATTGTAAACGGTGTTGCGCGGCAATTTTATTGTACGTCGCTAATTAAGGACTTTGGGAAATGCTAGATACCGGGCTGGATTAACGATCGCAAGGAACAGAAAAAAGGATATAAAACTTCATAAAATAAATTATTAAACTCCTACTAAAATATAACACGGTACATGATGTCTGATACATTGAACTTAAATATTTTATGTTATTTGAGCTCATTTTCCTACCCAAGCACAGCTTAACTTTTCGTTTAAAAAGACCACATTTTTGCATCGTTATGACGCTGTAAATTGCAGCAATTTATTCGTCCGAAACAGTTCTATTCCTACTTACCCTCAGTTTGACCGTTCAACTGAGCATAACCGTCACTAATAGGCACATTAACATTCAGTCCATAGCCACCACAGTGATTGTGTTAAGGATCTAGAGCTCGGTAGCCCAGTACTCTAAATAGATCAGCCTCATAGTTGGTGGTAGGACAAAAAGGAAACCCATAAACAAACCCTCTTCGAAGCGGCTTGAACAACAAAGCCCGCCCAAAACCCTGTAAGAAAATGATTAACCTAAGCTCAGCCACACAACAGCACGACACGGACGAGAAGGCGAAAAAGATATGTTTGCCGAAAAACCCAACACACTGCAAGCGGGAGAAAATTGAGTGAGTCCCCGGGGTCGACCGGGAAGATAAGAATCGGTTTTCTTGCAGCACAATAGCAATGGGAATAAGCCATAACGCTAAACAAACACGTTCCGAGCGACTAATTGATTTACCTGTCCTTCTGGTTAGTGGGACATGCATAGTTGTTCGGGAGTTGTTTTTTTTTTTGTTAAACCTTTGCACTGTTGGGACACATTCCACACACACAGTCGGAATTGGTTTGGAAGCTAAGATGCTTTGCTTTGTTTTATTTTTATTTCATTACCTTTTTTTTATCCTTCCTCAAAGAAAAACACTTCTCTCGGTGCGTGTGAACGTGCTTTCTCTATCGGTAAAATAGTTTCATCGATCATACTTAACAATTTACCGAACGATCGAGAGTTCCCTCCTGCTGATTATCTGGATGTTTGAGACACCTACGAAGCGGTGACTGATGATTCGATTGCGTCACCGACACTTTCTTCGTATATTTGTATAACAATACAATATTTGTACAAGATGTTATAAGTTATTTAGTAAGATCGTAGTAAAATAAAGTCCGTCTATCCTCTATCGTCAAGTTCGCACGCCGATTCTTTTAACCCGATGACAAGTACAACGCAGAGATGTAACAGACGTGTGGCGAAAGCAAAAAAGGGATTATGCTTCTCTTTGTCCACGTTGTTTATTTTCTGTCTAGACTGTTCGTCCGACCGATCTGAAGTCAGGATTGACGACGTGTGTTGTACACATCGGAAGACATGTTTTGAACGTTAAAACAAGATTTAATAGCAACTGAAAGATGTAAACGAGATGTTAAAGTTGCAGAGAAGAAATGCATTAAAACAAATAACATTTTGAAGCGTTATCCTTTACATCTTTAAATAAGGGAATATTCACCATTCTGTGGAAACACTGATCCCATGCGTACTCTTTTCATCGTAACATTTTCCCATGAAATAACCAGCTCTAAACATCGGTCAACCATGCGGGTGTAAATGCTGAAAAATCACAGTTTGATTGTCCACTGGCAGTGCGACTGCCAATGGCCGAATGCTAAAATCCGTCGAAAAGCAGTGTCCCTCGAGTGGAAAATTTTACGCCACCATTAGTTTCAATTACGGTTTTGACGTTTCAATCAACACGCACGGGTCTAACACAAAAGCAAGCCATGCCTCAGATCGGAGCTATATGACAGCTGGGTTGTAAAACAATCCACTTTACAACACACGATACTACCTTCATTTGCCAATTAAAAAATCGTCGATTAGCACAATTTTCCATGAAAATCATCACTAAATCTTTTACCATTATTTCAGTGTCAAATTTCAGATTTCAGAACTCTAAACAGTAATAAACAGTTCTCTAAAATAATGAAAGATTCTTTAAGAACATCATCACTCCAAATGATCCTTCCAAAACTTACGTTATCCTGAACAGCCAACAGGAGTGCTGTGTGCTCCGGATCCGACCAGCTACCAGCTACTCGGCACTTGGCAAGGTGTACGAAATGTATAATGATGGGCAGTAAGTATGTAATAACATTTAATTGAACCGGCATCATTTGATTTCATTCAACAAATACTTTAAAGTACGCTTCTTTCGCAGTTTGCGTTATGCGTTATTACGCCCCTTCTTCCGTGGGTCTGTCCTCGGCCATTTCGTTATTATCCGTCCATTGGTGGTGGGTGTGGGAGTGTGGAAATACGGAAGCTGTGATCAGGGAAAGGAATTCCGTCTTCCGCTTCCAGCGTTTGGAATGAGGAACTGACATTTTCCCACACTTCTGGAGCGCACAAGTTGTGGTGCGCCAGTTTTTCATCTTCATCTTCGATGTTCTGGTTTCTGTGATGCCGCCTGCCAGTCGGACTGCCAGAGTAATGATCCAGTTGGAGTTCTATTTGTTCTCCGTCTGTTTTACTCCCAAATCATGTAATTGTGTTTATCGTGTACTGACTGATTGATTTAGGCTTCTAGTCTGTGGTGAATTTAAATAAGCTTTAGGGTCCATGTCTGGGATCTGATATAACAATCCCAAGAAACAATTTCAATGTTAACAAAGTTGTTACAATTTTAGGTTAATATTGAATTAATGCCCTAATAAAATAATAATACAGCAATAATGTTATAGTTTAAAGCCTATTCTACAGAAAGTTTCTAGACTTCGAAATATGCTAGCGAGAAACGTCACTTTGTCTTTCTTGAATGCTCTAATATAACTATAAAACATCTCTGTTTAGACTTAAAGGATTCAGTCTACAGAATGCTGTCAAGATATAATTATCAACTGTATTCTACTCTCTCATTCGTTTACTTTAAAATGGCTACGATAGATCTAATTAAGCTAATGTTTAATAATTTCAGCTTGTCGCCCATTATGGCTATAAACGACCAGAACAAAATATCATTCGTGATGACATTTCTTCATGCAATCTTAAGGACGCCTTACATATCCTTATACAGTCCCGATGTGCTTAATATTTGTTTACTAAAACAAATACTTAAATTAAATCAATTTGGTATTAAAGCAAAAAAAACATATGCTTTTAATGTTATTAAAGAAAAGGTTAGTTGATTGTAAGACAAAAAGTTTTTATATGGTTTTATAAATAGGTTTTCAGATGATCTCACCCGCGCTTTACAGTTTTTGTTCCATCTGACATGCATTCGAGTCTTAAGGGTCATTCTTTCAGCCCTCTTGAATACATTTTGAAGATTATGAACGTGTAAAAAGTGTTAAGAACCATAAAAATCCATTACAAACCCTATTTTTATTAAGTACACCCATGATAAAACATAATAAAAGTCATAGGAACAAAAGCTTCGCTTCCTTCCATATACCTAATATCCAAATAATCCTTTTAATAACAGCCCGGTGGCAAATGCGACAGAGGTGCCTGTTCAACACGGCAGGACCGGGGTTCAAGTCTCATCTGGGCCGTTCCCCCATAGTGAGGACTGACTATCCAACTATGCGGTAACAATAAGTCTAGTAAGCCAAAAATGGCACGCATGACCTAAGAGGTCGTTAGGCCAAGAAAGAAGAAGAAAGAAAGAAGAAGCAACAGCAAAGACATTTTAAACACACTTGTTTGACCGTTTAGCTATGAACTAACCGTTAAATTGTTCCCCAATTTAACAGCGCAACCGCTACGGAATGGGTTAAATAAATATCGATGGAAATGGTAAAACCGTAAGAGAATTAAGAAGCCGACACATTTGAACGCAAATGCACCAAAACAATTTATGCTCCCCAATTGCGAATTGTGTGTTAATAAGATCAGATATTTTGACAACATGTTCGACCGGAGAAGATATTTTCATCCACCCCGGTCGTTTGATGTTGGCTGCATTGTACCGAAAGTCAAACATTGGGAACAGGGCACCCGCCCGGCAAAGGTCGGCACCGTCACCGAACTTGAACACCTGTGGCGGTTGTTTTAATTTTCGGCGGGGATGAACTGCATTAATTCTTCGTGTTGGGGGAATCTCATTTTCGGGAAGAATTTTGCGTAAGAATACACGTCCATCAAGCATGTGGAACCGAATAAGCAACGCTACATCAAATGTTGTTGCAAAAAACAATAAAAACGGTGAACGGTAACGGATAATCGTTCCGGTTGAAGTGTGAGCGGTAAGTTGTTTAAAAAAAACTGTCGATGTTTAACATTGTTTGGCAACCAAAAAAAAAAAACAAAAGTTCTTGAATCGATCGTGTGTAATGATGGTAGAACGAATAACGCGAAAACAAGCAGATGTGAAGCAGTATTGTTGACCGTTACAGTATTCTTCAAAATTAACTAAATTATCGATCAGTTTAAAATTACATAAATTGAATTCAACGCATCTCTTCAACGCATGGAATAAAATAAAAAGTAAGATCACTCGAATCACATCACTGATTGTAAGATATCGCATCAACAGATGCACTGAATCAACACGCAACCAATCATCTAACCAAACAGACACCATCGTTTACAATCAATTCGATTGAACACGTGCGCAAGATCGTTTTTTCTTGTGATTGCTGATCGATTGTGTGTGTGTACATAAATGCATAAAACCCAAACATGCATTACATCAAATACCATTTCTCCGGGTGATGGTGATGGCAAACTGTCGATAGCGCCAAACTGCGAACGAACATGAATAATGGAACGAGTGTATTGTCCCGTGCGCTGTCGGTTTTTTTCCACCAGCAAATCTTTGACAAACCATTAAAAGGTGGTTAAACACACCGAAACAACAGCTGACAAAAACGCAAAACGACCCGGTGTGTCTTTCAGTTATCGGAATAATGCTGCAATAAGAGCAGTTCGATTTCAATCGGTTCGAGTTAACTGGTTTTTAATTAGCTTCCAAACAATACAGATCGTTTTTTTACCACCGAGCCGACTGGTGGCATTGTTTGAGGCATGAACATGTATATTCAACAAGATGACTGTTTTCCAACAAAAAAAAATATCTGCAACATATCGATAAAAACAAGAGAATAAGAAATATTTTGTTTTTTTTTTGTTTTATGAATTAAGCTCGTGTCTTTGAACATGTGTGGAATATTAAAAAGAAATCAGATAAAACGCTTGCTATAACACTGCACTGCCTAAATAAAATATTGCTATTTAAAAATGTTTAGCAAGAAAACTCTGGACTTTGTTATTATTTACTACTTTATTTATTTTTTATTTGTTTACTTATTTATTTTATTTTATTATATGCACAATTGTTTCAAAGTGGTTCGTTACAGCCAAATTTTTGTTGATCTAAATTCGATAGTGTAAAAGTGGTCGAGGCCTTACGTACCTTCTAAGCGTTTGATAATTAATTTAAGCAAGAAAGAAAAACACAAAGCCAAAACACTCGTCTGTGTTGGGGAGATTAAAATGCAAATAGAAGGACCACCTAGCACAGAAAAAAGGATATGAAGCCTCACGGGACCAAGGTAGCAGATTTAAATAGTGCACGAGTAAATTTCTTCAGGATGGGATTTAGTCTGTCGATTCGATTTTGTTGTGATTTAGTCCAAATCATGTTGGCGAATTCAAGTGACGGTCTAACAATAGCACGAGATTTGAGGCTGTAAGGGTCTTTATACATGTAAGACAAATCCTAACAAACGGAACGCTTTAGACACAGTGACCACGTAGTGTTCTTGCAGTGTCAACCTACTGATTAACAAGACTCTTAAATTACGAACCACCGAGGGCCATCCGAGACTTGGAGGTGGAAACTTCGGGGACCATCTCCTATAAGTTACTCTCCTATGTAGCAGAAGCATACCAAAGGATGGAGCATGCGGCACGGAAACTCGGGTTGGAGATCAACGAGGCAAAAACCAAAATGATGGTGGCACCACCAGCGGCCCTGATAACAAACACTGATTTACGCAGGGGTGATGTACAGATAGGTGGTCGCACCTTCGAAGTCGTCCGAAACATCAACTATCTGGGGCCAAAAGTCAGCACCGATAACAACATAGAAGTTGAATTGCGCGCAAGGGTGCTGGCTGCTAACCGGTCATACTATAGCCTAAGGAAACTTCTCCACTCAAAACACCTGTCTCGACGGACGAAGCTGGGACTGTACAGAACCTTTATAGTCCCAGTACTTACATACGCCTCTGAGCCTCTTAGCCGCGTTCGAGAGGAAGATGCTCAGAAGGATTTTTGGCCCCGTATGTGTGGAAGGACAATGGAGGAGCCGCTACAATGACGAGCTCTATGAACTGTAAGGTGATCTCACCATCGTGCAGTGAATCAGGCTCGCCAGGCTCCGGTGGGCTAGTCATGTCATGAGAATAGCACCGGACGACCCAGCCCGTAAAGTCCTTTTAGGCCGTCCACATGGACAGAGGAGGCGTGGTAGGCCCAAACTGAGATGGGGAGATGGAGTTGATGCGTCCGCCAGAATGGTCGGCAATTGGATTGGCAGACGACGGCGTTAAACCGTGAGCGGTATCGAGGATTGTTGCAGCAGGCCAAGACCGCGAAGCGGTTGTAGCGCCTGATAAGTAAGTAAGTCAGTAAATCACGAACCACATTATACAACATTTGTGATCTATTTCTACGGAACGATATAATAAACCATTTATCAACGTTGATGCAAACAACACTCATGAGATGCAAAGTACACCAAGAATAAAAGACGGAACGACAGCTTTAAAGGACACAGTCGTCAGGATCCAGATACAGGCATGCATACTTTGAAATCGTCAGCAGTTTATGGCAATCAGGAAGCGCATTCAAATGTCTTCAATAAAAATAACAAAGTTTCCGAAGTAACAAAAGTCCGCAGAAGTCCGAGAATGCTACCTTGTGAAACACCTCTGAAGTGTTGGTAAATAGTACGGATAACGATGCTTAGGTTTTCACAATAATACTGAGATTTGTTAGGTAACATTGCAAGCCATTGAACCAAAGCATCATTGACTCCGTATTTAGTGAGCTTACTAAGCTCAGAATGGATATTTTTTTTACAATGCTTACGGTAAAAAATCTATATTGATTCGTTGGAGATGATGCACTTAAGTCCACTGCCAACAAGTGCCAAGGAATAAAAATCTGTAGAATTTTACTGCAGCCGTATAGCATGAAGATACCGCGATAGTTAATAGTATTATTTTTGTCAGCCTTGTCATGAACAAGAAATCTGAAGGCTGATTTCCATCGATGAGGGAAGCATTTCCAACTACATAATTTTATATTATGAAAAGGGTTTATTTTTACCAACATTCTCTTCTAGAAATGACACACATTAAATGAACTTTATGCTCATTTCGAACGGCTTGGTTTGGCCGTATTCCTAATGATATGGATGTTGAACATAAGTGAAAAAAGTAATGCCAAGGTGTCTTAGAACCATCGGCGGCAACAATATTAACTGCTCCTTCATTTGCTCTTGACCCGTGCCATATGGTTTCCAAGGCACAAAGGGTAACAGCTTATTCATTTCCCACACTCAACCAAATCAACCAGTGATGATACCTTTCCGTCACTGCTATCAATCAATCAGTCAATCAATCAACCAACTCATGAACCCTTTCACGGTTCACTTTCACGAGGATTCATTTTCCTACAAGGGAGGGAGCGCGCGCGCGAGTGGTTCCGAAAGTGTCAGACCAGTTACCGTAGACCAGTTACGGTGAAGCATAATTAAAGGTAATTACTCCCCATCAAAGACATCCTATTCGGGGGAAAAACTAATCGTTTACAAACACAATCCCTTTACCGGAACAGGGTGACTGATGCCGCATTTAACGCATTTTGTCTTTTCAATCGCCTTTCCAGCACACGCCTTCCCAACGAAGCTGAAGATCGTCTGTCATATTCTTGTAACTGGATTTTCTGGATAATCGTAAATCGGCGTTTTTATGGCCGGAAAAACTGTAACCCCAAAAATCGTTTGATGTGCATCGGCCGGGCCGCAATAATCTGAGGTCGAGGTAGACCATTGTGTCAACAAACAAGCATAGTTTGCCGTCAGAGTTTTCCACTGAAATGAGTCATATAAAAGAGTAGCTGTGGGATGAGGCGCAGCATAACGTTGGAATTTCCTGTGTTTAAGTAGGTTGGAACCACGGTTTTGACTGTAGCGGACGGATTAACGTTCCGATTCCGTCAATGAACCGTATCCGTTTAGCATTATCGATACGTTGACATGTGCTACTTAAGTGTGAACTATTCTTTTTTGTTTCTGTTAAATGTATGAAAATGTAAAAATAGATCAAAAAGAAAAGGTAAAGTAATTGTTGATGTAGAATATTGGAAAAAATATTGTATGACACAATGCATAAGATCTTTAGGAATACAAGTAAAGTATAGTAAAATTTTGTGAAGATCTCGTTACTCAAACGTTTAAGTAACTTCCGAAACATACTCCACTTCATAAACATAAATTAAAAGTAAACATTTTTACGACTCCAACCTTTAACGCAGGACGTGCGTCAAGCGGATGTCACAACCTATAAAAATAAATAGCTAATTTTTATTGCATTCTAGTCGTGCGTCAGTCACAAGCCGCATCCTTTTGGTGACAGGTTCATGCATGAGTAGTTCGAACGATACAGCAGTGTGTCAAACAGCTGCACTTACAATGTCGATAGGATATCGCTTGGGAATGCATTAAGCCAAAGAATATTGAGCTGAAAATGTAATTTCATGTAATTACCAGCTTTATACAACTGACGATGTGAAAACTAATAAAAATACATAAAAAACATTGTTCTTCAAACGAAAAGACATTTCTTACTCCAAGGGATGAAGGCGTCATGATCATGGCTACCACAATAGAAGAGTAAAGATGTAATTTGAAACTCTTCACTACCCAACAATGCGATCAAATCTTAGACCATACACCCATTCGACGATAATTTGACAAGTTTACATGTTTTCAGTTCTGTCTAATAAGCCTGCTTTACAATGATACTTATTTTATCTCCTAAAACCAATCTTCCGAACTTTTCTGTACCTGTGTACCCTTAAGCAAAACAAACAATGTACATCAAAACACAACCCAATCGGTAACCTGAGATCTGGACGAGCAAGAGGGTCGAGTGTCAGCAAATATGTGAATGTTTTTCTGGCTTCTGTGACCATCTGACAGGCTTTTTGTAAATGCCCAATGTTTTAGGATAGATTTCATACAAATTTTGAAATATTAAAATAAAGCAATAATTAGATATTTTAGCATCCAATATCGCTTCTTGGTGTCATTTAGGTACTTAAACTCTCTTTGTCATGGAATGCAGAACACATTCTTTGTAGTCTGACGGATGCATGCAGGACAAAAATAAGGTTCTAAACCGCCGTACCCACTTAGACGTAAGTAAAACACTTCACATCGTTTATGTCGCCGATGCTCGCAACCCTGTAAGAATGCTGCCGCAGCTGATTGCTATTTCCATTCCTTTCCAGGCGTACCGATCTTGTGCTGCAGCATTCATGTAATGTGTTAAAAACCGTTTGTAAAAACGGAAGCATTAACTGCTCCTTAGGGCATCGCTGTGTTGTCGCTGTAGTGTTTTGGGGGGGGGGAAGATCATCGATCCCAACTGTTCCCGACTCGGAAGCTTCCAACACGTGCGACTCTGTTGCCCGGGATCAGGTTACACACACACGAATATTCAGACGGTGTTCGGTTTGAAACACCACCGGGCATCGTCGTAACGTCGTGCGCTGGCGTCTGGAACCCTTAGACCCATTTTCAAGCTGGCCAAACTTATAAAGGCAGTTAGGGAAGTGACAGTGGCTTAAAGCAGTTAAAACTAGGTCACATGGCCCGTTTGGTAAGGCGTCTCTTTTTACGGTTCGAGGAGCCGTGTCAATCGCTTGCTTTACTGCACACTATCTTCGCAAACCGGAACATCGAAGTTAAGGAAGCTCTGCCGCAATCGTACGCTGTGTTTCCCAAAACAAACAGCGCAGCCACATCCTCTGCTTGCAAATCCGAATGGTCCTGCGTCCTGCAGTGATTTGTATATCCACAGCACGAACGATCACTCCACAACATGCAGATGTTTAGCGAAACATATGGTGTTGCTGCTTCTGTTAGCATCACATGACTAATAGCATCTGGAACGGGCATCCGATGTATCCGCCGTTAAAGGTGATGATAAGTTTTATGAACCTTCCCCTGACATGTCTGACTTACTAAACGTTTAATACACTCCAGGATGTTTTGTACAATGGAGAAGCAGCAGATTAATAGTATTGCTTAGGCGAACAATGTTGACTTCATGAGTGGCTCATATTTTATGGGATAATTTCCAAACAAATTGCTTTATTACCACATTAACAGCTTGTTTTTTTTTCTATTAAATGTAACAGTTGGAAATAATGTAGGTTTATTTGACTTGGACTGTTTGGCTTTACAACCTCAGGACCTCTTGAACTAGAGTATGCCTCTTTATTTTTTTAACTGGATTAGTAAGAACTGTACACTAGAAAAACGGTCCACATATGATTTGATGTAAGTCCCTGGACACTGGATTGAAAAATGATGGTATTCAGCTCACTATCAGATATGAGAAACATCTTCCAGTCCAAACAGTCAGTCTTAACCTTTCCGACATTCTAGAGTTCTAAACATGCTAACAATTAATGTGTATTTCTCTCGAATTCCAACATTTCCAATTCCCCGACTAATGATATCGTTTAGAAACGAGCGCGGTTCGGTTTTGATCTTTTAGAAGCTAGCAACGATGACCGGACCGGTACAGTGATGATTACGATAATGGCTATGTAATTTTCCCGATAAACTAACAAACGACACACAACCCGACTGATCCAACCGTTGCGTTAAAGCGGTATAAATAAGGGTGACATATTGGAGGTTAGAGCGCTAACGACCATAGGAGACGTTGTCCTTTACATGAAACTGGTTCGGCTTTTGGACGTTTGGATTTTTTTTTATGGTTCTATTTGATCACCCACGAGCACGGATAATATTGTAACCACCAGGGAGGTACCACCAGACGAACCGCCGACAAAACCCGAAACACTCCATTAATGTGTTATTGATGGCGCTTGGGGATGAGTCTGGGAAGGCGACAAACACGACATAAATTTTCTCCGTAATAGCTGGGACACATTTTCACGTCATGTTACGAGAAACGGGTTTTGGGGACATACTTCTAATCAACTCTTGTTATTGTTTTATCTCGTTTAATAAAAAAAATCTTATTTTACTAGTAATAATGAAGTTATAAATTTGAACAAATAACCAATAAATGAAATATAATAAAGAGAACAATAACAAGTTATCTGCAGACGAGCAATTCTTCTCATACCATATAATGATTCTGCGGAAGCCAGAGATCTAATAAATCTTTCCGACTGCTAATGACAGTGTCATAACAACAGGAAACGTCAAACATCAGTGCTTGATAGCATGAAATTATAACAATCACAAAAGTAAGTACCTTTTGGTGAAGAGAACAATTTACAAACCATCTCGAGCGGACTGAGATTTTCAACAACAACAACAACAACAAAATGTTCATAATCATTCCAAGAAAAACGGCAAATTTTTGTACTTTGAGATTGAGATTGACCTGCAAATGAGTACAGTTTATTCGCACGCAAAAACATTTCATTTCCTTCCTTTAGCAGAAAGCACACGACGC
>KZ061786.1:286561-335678 GCA_002091835.1 Anopheles maculatus
CGCTCGCACGAAACCGAAATGCCGTCCTGCTTGTTACATGCGTGTACAAAGTGTGCACGATCAGGCAAAAGGATGCAGACTTTGCACATCTCACTGTAGCTTTCGTGCGATCAACCGAAGCGGAAGGTGCGTTGCAAAACATGCAGATGCTGTCCCGGCGCACATCGCATAGGGCGCTTTTCCGACTGTCTCCGAATGATCACATTCACAGCATCATCCCATTCATTGGGTTGCCACAGCAAGATGTTAATTCATGGTGATGATTTATCTTCATGGCTGGCAGGAGACCTTTGTGTCCCGTTTTAGCCCGACACACTCGGCATTAGCTTTGGTTTGCTGGTGTAAATTTGTGGGCAGAAAATTGCCGACCCTTTGACGCTCTGCCCCTGGCCATTTATATTGTCTTCCTGGGGTTTGTTGAAAAACGGCAGTTCGAAGCATATGCGCTTGGCACAAATAATAGCAATACAGTTTGATCATCCTTTATTGCCCCTTTCCAGTCAACCGTTTTGTTCCGGCTACAGTGTCTCAATTTATTTTTATTTATTTATCCTCTATTTACTCCACAGCAGCAGCACCGTTTTTGCAGGCGCTTTTAAACCCTTCAAAATAGTGCTTTGAACGATGCTGCTTAGCTGAGACAGCACACATTAAAGACTTGCTTTGTTTGAAATATTCCGCACAGCTTTCGGTTAAGTATTGTGGCATTTAATCTACAAATTGGATGAGATTAATACATTGAATGCTACAGTTGATTGGTACAAAGTAAAGAAAGACCCGAAGTAAGTTGTAATGGAAAGAGGATAACATGCGGAAAATGTCTGACAATGCAAATCTGCTCGAAACATATTCTTCTTTGTTCTCAAACATTATTGAAATGTAAGAAAACTAATCAAAGCACAGGACCACAAAATTAAATAGTGGCTGAGGAATAGGATAGCATAGTGTCATCTGTTCGAAAAACACAAATAGGTTAGTGTGCATAAGGAGACGTTGTAGATATCCAATGTTAAATATCTCAAAAAATTCTGGCTAGTTCGGCTAATCACATTTGTTGGAGAGACAGTTGGAAACGAACTTTCAGTTCTAAAAAAGATTTCCGAAATGTTAAATAAGCCTAACAATCTCATTTAATATAAGTTGGTTTAATAAACAAACGATCTTATTCTATGGATCTCCAACTACAATAGGACACTGCCTGCTATTTGTGGCTTCCTTGAATAAATTCTACCCGTAGCCGGATATTCAATGTTATGTCCAGAAAAATCCTCACTACGATATACTTACAAACCTACTTATCAGGCGGACTTCGAGATCATGGTGTGCTACAACAATTCTCGACAATCCAATATCCAGAGAATTCTGGCGTACGTATCAAGGTCTTCACTCTATCTCAATTTGGGCCCATGCCTCCTCTGTCGATGTGGACGGTCTATAAGCTACTTACGGATTGGGTCGTCCGGTGCCATTCTCAAGACATTACCAGCCCATCATAGCCTGGCTAGTTTGATAAGATCACCGTACAGGTTGCGGCCCCTAAATTATCCTTAAACACATACGTGGCCAAAAATTCTTCTGATCATCTTCCTCTCAAACGCGGTAAACAGGGTTTTGTCAGATTTGGGCAGAGTCCATGTCTCAGAGACGTATGTGAGTACTGGGTCTATGCAAGAGTACTAGAGTTCTATGCAATCCTAGCTTCGTCCGTCACGACAGGTATTTTTAGTGAAGAGAAATTGACCGGTTGGCAGCCAACACAACGCTATGCAATATTAAAATGTTGGCAAAGATATCTAGGTTTGTCATTACAACGATCTTCATCATTCAATGTGACGAACATGAATATAAATTCACTAAATTTTTCGTAGTCTCCAAAGTTTAGTTACAGGGCTGTGCATGACCTTGTCGAGAGAATCTTTTCATAAAAACGCACCTCAGAATTGACGGCTTCGGGGTAGTCTGCAATAAATGCCCTAAGTTCTTGATATGCGTTGAACGACATCATTTTTGTTGAACGACATCAACGCAAAAATCTATAACGACTTCGAGTATGGAACGAAGTTGAAACTCTAAAGATCGTTTATGAGTCTAGTAGACTCCAAAGTCATCGAAAATATTCAACTCGATTTCAAGAGAACGATACTCAGCAAAACATATGCTTTCACAAGTGTTAACAACTAACCATTTTGAATGAACTTGAACTTGAAACAAACTTGATACCATGTCCGAACAAAAGAAGGTACTTGAACAAAGTTTTTGGATTTTTGCTCTACTTTTAGTAGCCAGTATTGTTATGACTTCTACTACTGGATTTAATGTTGAATTGATTCTCTGGTTATATGCAAATCGTGGGACACTATCATAGCTTTATTGCAATCATTAACTCCTAGAATTCATATTTAAAGTTAGTGCATAAAATTTAGTGATCGGAGATAGTTAAAGATACTAGAGCAAAATAAAAGTAAGAATATTGAATATTTACGAAACAAAAAGCAGGTTAATTAGCAAATATCTTTCATATGTATTCCAGTGTTCTCCAATATTGAGATTATTGTTCACTTAACGTATTGTTCGCAAGTAACTTACTTTTCCAATTCCCAATTTTGTGCATATAAAACTAAAACATTCAAACCAAAAGTTCGATAGCTTTCAACGTTAATTGAACTCCACTCAAAACGACTGTGTGCATTAAACTGTAGTCAACAACACTCGGAGTGCCTAGCGACAGAAGCACTTATGTACCACACATCGATGTGTGTGTTCTTAAGTGACAAATAGGATTCACCTTTCAAGCACAAGGAAAGAGTTGCTGGCAGCGAACGTTTTCCGAAAATAAAGACACCCTAATTGATGTATAATTGTTTGCCGCGCAGGTTTCTTCACATATGCGTCGCATTCGTTCTTTCACTTCGGGGGATTAGAGCGAGTTTTGAGTGTTTTTGTCGCTGTGTTAAAAGTAACTGAAGATAGTGTCGATTTTCCACCGATTGTAGGGAGGAAAAATTGTCTTCCCGCTACGAACCTACGATCGTTTACGGAAAGGTGGAAAAACCACATGGCTAAATGAAGCCATCTGGGTGGTGAATGTGCGACCTTAACAAGCCATTACTTCTGGTGAAAGGGATCACGTGGAAGAGAAATTTCGATTGTTTTACATGTATCAGAAGGGTGGGCCACATAGCTCACTTCGGGGGATTAGAGCGAGTTTTGAGTGTTTTTGTCGCTGTGTTAAAAGTAACTGAAGATAGTGTCGATTTTCCACCGATTGTAGGGAGGAAAAATTGTCTTCCCGCTACGAACCTACGATCGTTTACGGAAAGGTGGAAAAACCACATGGCTAAATGAAGCCATCTGGGTGGTGAATGTGCGACCTTAACAAGCCATTACTTCTGGTGAAAGGGTTCACGTGGAAGAGAAGTTTCGATTGTTTTACATGTATCAGAAGGGTAGGCCACATAGCATATGGATATGAGAAACGTTTAAGGGAATTTTATCGTGTTTCATTCAAAAGCAAGCGTCGACTTGGGTCAAATCTTATTTCAAAAGACACATAACTAAATGAGAAAGATTTAACGATGAGATGAGTTCGGTATTTACTTTCAATAACCAAACATTTTCTTTCCAAACGAACATTGTTTTACCATAAGTATAGTACTATAACATCTGAAATACTCAATCAGTCGAATACTGCTTTAGAATACTGGCAATTAGACGAAAGGTAAATTATGTCGGTTCTGTCGGAAATGGATAGGGTTAAAGGTTAAGTGTGCTGGGGCACGAAAGTGCCGGTGAAGGGTGCAATGTTTGTTTTTAAAACGAACCTCAACGATGCTTTTCACATACATATACTCGAGGTGCTCGTTAGAACCCAGAAGTTATCTCAGTATCTGTCAAGCTAACTGAAGGGTGAGCGTAGAAATGGTTTTTAAACTGAGCCTAAGCCGTATCACGCCCGGTTGCTGTTATTTCTAGACTCAACACGTGTACGATAGAATTCAAGCTCCACAGAATAAGGTCTCCCTATTTTAAGAAGAGTTACTTTAACTATATCTCTATCTTGTTTTCTTTGTGACTAGATTTATTTTAAATTTTAACCGGTTAGTATCATTGTTGGTAACAGATGCCAATTGTTGTAGTATAAAACAGAAGGTTCAACAGAAGAAGGTTCACACATGATACGTTATACGTTAAGGAATATTCATCAAAACAGTAATAACATGTTGGAAAAAGAAAACTCCTGGAACTGTTCTACGCTTTAATGCTTTAACCCAGTTCGATCATACATCCACCCTTAACACATCATTGTCACTAAACTGAACGATTGCAATAAAATGCAACACAAAAACGCAAACCTCGCACATGTCACGTACATGATGCTTCCAGACTCATCCATTAAATACACACATCAAAAAATACCTTCGGAGCGATCGGATACGCAGTTTCGTTTCCATTCTTTTATTGCTATTTTCGACCTACAGCAAAGCGATCGGAACTAACGACACCGGTTACAAAGCAGCACGGGAAATCCATATCCTTGCGGAAGAAACACGCACGCCCTATATGCACGGTTACCTTGTGTTCGGTGAGGGGTCGGAGATCATGTTTCCGAACGGTTTAAAGACACCTTTTGTGATAGGTTGGGCTTCTGGGAGGCCAACCGGTGCCGTCTGGTCTCCGGATATTGGCGTTGGATTTCGCTCACGTACATGTTGGTAGAAGAACTTGGAAGAAGAAAGAAAGAACTTTGTTGTTGATTTTGGCATGATGCATTTTCATGCTTTCCATCAGCAATAAGCGACGGAATAAGCAGATGATGACACGGGTTCCGTTCCATCCATGGAAAGTATATGCAGAGCGACAGAGTGTTGAAACATGTCCTGGTAAACAAGCCCTTCAGACATCTTTCCTACAATAGGAATAATATTGAAGCTATAAAAGTGTGCTAGAGGGATTTTCAAGTTAAGGATAATAATAATATCAACATTATCAAATATAAATTGACCCAAAACACTTCTTCCTTAAATGAACATTAAAGTAAATCGTGTATAAAAATCTCAGATGAGATAATGAAAAAAATGTTTTTCTTTTTGAAAATTCACATCGTAAATCATTGTTTTATTTTTTTTTTCAATTCAACCTACCAACATAAAAAACATCCTTCAACACGGCACAAGACGACTTAATAAACCGTAAAGCTGTACACCGACAGCATGCTCTAAAAAGAAGACATGAGGATTGCTACAAAAACTAGTAAAATCTCTCTCTTGGAAAAAAAAAACACACAGAAGCCACAAAAAAAAGAGCTCAACCACAACGTGGAACATAAAAAAAACAGAAGTCTGAACAAGAAACAACAATCAAAACAAACTGCTCTTTAGTAAATAAACACTTTTTTTCTGGCGTTTCAGTTTTAAAGTCACTCGGAAGAAGATCTTTTTTTTTACCACCGTTGGTTACGGAATCGGAAGGGAAAATGTTTAAAAAAAACCTCCCAATGTGACAGCTTGCACGTGTAAGCATAAGTGATGTACATCCGATAGAATTTGAAGAAAGAAAAAAGGATGTTTGGGTCGCCGGTTAGCGGTAGTGACTCTTGTTGTCAAACCATGAAAATGAGGGTTAGTTTAAAAGAATATTTATTGCTTTTGAGATCCACAAAAGAAAAAAAAAAGCTAACTTGCCATAACACAGTCAGTTGGAAGTGAGTAAACGGTGTTATTCACTGGCAGAGTAATAGATCTCATGATTGAATTAACGCCAGATCAGAGAGAGATTTATCCTTTAAAAGGGTGTAACACAAGTATAGAAAGACAGTATGAAGATCGTAAAAGATCGAAAAATCATTTATAATTTCTGATCTATAATTTCTGATTATTTAGCGGCTTTGCATTCTTTTTTATTTAAATTAAAAAACATATGCAAATTATGGCGATGAGTCCTGCAGATGAAATTAACATTAATGGATAAGAAAAGACCATTAAAATTGCTCAAAACTCGATCTAAAATTGAAGCTTGTTGATCATCTTGTCCAATGTTGATGAAACATGATATCGAGATAGTGAGAACAATATTATACTACATTATTTGAGGAATTTTATTAGTATGTAGTTCTAAATAATGTCAAGAATAAGCTACCAATTTGAAATGTATTCCCAAGATAAGCGTGATTGCGTACTTCAGTTTGCCATTATGACCCCTCTTTACAAACTCCTTTTTCATTAGATGTGTCGAACCTGTTCCACAACTAAGCCTCTCGCAGTAGCAGTCATCGTAAAGACACTTCTTTTGTACCGTTCCAAGGAGCCACCAATTATCAAGGAATGCTCATAATAATGCACCAAACACACCACGGTTGCAACTGTAGGGCGCATAGTTCGTTCGGCTCAAACGATCCTCCGATCGACGATCCGTGCCAGACTCGTGCTATTCGTTGGCTTATGATTGGCTTTCCTGAACACTGTAATTATACCCATCTGTAGAAGCAACAGGAGTTACCTTCCACAATGTTTTTGTTCCTCCTTTCCTTACTTGCATCCGAAAAGCTCCGGATCAAAGCTTGCAAGTATGTGGATCCCCCGAAATACCATTCCAAAAGCGAGTCCGCGTACGACTACTTGGCAATAGAAACCGGCACACAAAATCATCAGAAGAAATCAGTCACAAAAAGCGCATCTCGCCAAACCATCAACTGCATCACCCGAAACGGCAAAACTGAGGGCAAAATTATGGACCGCAGCTCACAGTACGGAAACCCTTCACGGAGCGCGATCAGACATTCAGCAAGGCGAAAAGAAAAGGTTTGAAATCGAGCCGGTGATTTAGCCGCTCCACCTAACAACAGTGGTGGTGGCCCTGAATGCTGATGGAACATTCTTCGGTTTAAAGACACACTTCACCACAGCCACACCGGTGAATCGTCCTAATTCCCTTCGGTGCCTTTTGATCACTTTCAGCACCAGCGAAAGAAGCATCCGTGATTTGGCAAACCGAAAACATTCTGCATTTTCAGCCGTGTAACGCCTCGGCCGCATGCAACCAAGTTTTTTGCGTGGTGGTGATTGTCTGCCAGTGTGTTTGTGTGCCATTTTTTCTTCTCCCAAACTTAGAAGCTAATTGGGTACCTAAATGCCAGACAATCCCTTGTTTTATGGTCCACGGCCACGAAACAGTAGACTTCACCAGATGCACTTTTGGCATTCGGGGCGTCGTTGGCCGTTGTCTCGTTTGTGCTTTTAATAATATCCTTCCAGGACCTTGAGATCAGATGGGGTCGAATGTTGGTCAGATGGTGTCTTCGGTGTTGTCGGTTCGTCGCGCGATCGCTATTCTATGATCAGAGATCGCAACGTCTCCGAAAACGTCTGTTCGATTGTTCCAATAATAACGGTTTATTGTCATTGATGATTGATGTACGGTTGGAATCCGTTATTTCTTTAGAAAAGAAACATAAAAATAATACGACCAAGTTTGTGTTAAAACATAACAATAAGTAAGTTTGATTATATTTTCCAGCCGGCGTGTTTCGATATGAGTCGGTCAGCTCATCTAAACATCTGAGAAGCACAAAAGTTGATCGAATGTGTTTTAGATATGAACTAAACTTTTTAAAGACAAAATAATAACTGCATTACCACGAAACAACGCATGCTTCACAATTGCTTAGCGAGACTCTTTTTGTTTGAACTGATGTCGACAAGGCGGCCCGGTGGTGTATCCGATAGCGGCGCCGGTCTTCACACGGCAGGACCGGGGTTCGAATCCCGGCGGACCGCCTCCCCGTACGCAGGACTGACTATCCAGCTACGGGTAAAACTTAGTCACAGAAAGCTAGCAATAGCAGGCCGAGACCTCAAGAGGTTGTAGTGCCAAGGAAGAAGAAGAAGATGTCGACAAGATCCAAAGTGGGTAGTTCTATTGTCTAGCCGAAAGTTTTAACTACACAATATTCAAAATTACCTAAATCGCTATTTGAGAGCTAACTTAGTGCTACTTATTCTTTTTTTATTCTATGTGGTACCCGCACTGTACCGTAACATCTGTAACTCTACGATGCAATGAGCTCTTTTGAAATACCGGCTTGTAGAAATGATAATGTCCAACATCACATGCCAGGTGAAGGTGGATGGAAAAATCTCAAGGTCTTTTGCTATCATCACGGACCTGTGCCGAGATGGTGGATGGGCTTGCCTATTTTCTTTTCAATCTGGCGCTAGTAAGGGCCATCGAAGACTCGGGGACCATTTTTCATAAGTCACTTCATCTTCAACATCTTAGTACACGCTAATGACATAGGCATCATTGGTTTGAGGATCTTCTATGTAGCAGAATCTTATCAAAGGATCGAGCATGCGGCACTGAACCTTGGGTTGGAGATTAAAGAGACGAAAACGAAAATGACGGTGGCACCACCAGCGGCTCTGATAACAAAATCGGATTTACGTACCAGTGAAATACGGATAGGGGATCGCTTTTCTGATGATGTCCAAAACTTTACCTATCTCAGATCAAAAGTCAGCACCAACAACAACATAGAAGTTGAATTGGCTGCCAACCGGTCATACTACAGCTTGAGGAAACTTCTTCACTCCTGTCGTGAGGGACGAAGTTATGACTTTATAGATCCTTTATAGTTCTATTGCTCACATACTCTTCTGAGACATGAACTCTGTCCAAAACTAACGAAATCCTCTTAGTCTTAGTTGAGCCGTTACAACGACGAGCTCTACGAGCTGTACGGTGACCTCACTATCGTGCAGCGTATTATACTGGCCAGGCCCCGCCGGGCTGGTCATGTCATGAGAGTGGCACCGTCCGACACAGTGCGTAAGGTAAGATCATCCACATGGACAGACGAGGCGTAGTAGGTAAGCCCAAATAGAAATATCGGCTACAGAACGGCCAGAATATTGGATTGGCAGACGACGGCGCTAGGTCGTGAGCGGTAACGAGGATTATTGGAGCAGGTCAAGACCGCGAAGTGATTGTAGCACCTGATAAGTATCATGTTCATCAACAAGCAACACCGATCTTTGGGTAACAGTTGCACAGATTCCGGAACCCTCAGAAAGAGCGTCAGGAAGTTTGACGATCTTAACCAGGCACCCTGGTAATATATGATAGCTTATTAGATCCTCCACATCCGACCGGTAAATGAAAGGAATCAGGATCTTATACTGATTCTCGTTATTCCTCGATTACTTCTTATTACTCAAGGACTTCCACAAATTCTTGGTTTACACTAACCATGTAGGCACATAGCTCCATGATCCTGGGCATTAGCCTGGGTAGCAAATGTTGTAAGTCCAATGTTTGATGCTGTGCTATTCCCCGATTTCTTGCACTTTATCACACATTAATCAAACCTACCAATTTATCACTGATTAAAGTAACCGACACACTCATGGTGGCCTAATTTGATCAGTCCCTAACAGAACGGTCTCTGTACAACCACCATCCCGTGCCATAATTCATTGATGTCCTTAAGGTTCAAAAGAGAGACAGCTAAATACCATGTTTCAAATCGGTGTCGTTGGCTAGGAAGATTTGAATGAAGGATACTGCTAACTATATTTGTTTCTTCCTTCAGCCGAAGGCCATCAGACATCAAACCCTCCCGGCGAACCACACAAGATCCCCCGATGTGGAGTTGTTTCCTTTCCCCACACTCAACCACACATCCCTTCGTCAGCCCATCAAACCACCATCAAACAAGGGTCTGCAGACAATATAATTACGGAAAACCTTCGGCTATCGACACGCGGTGGCGGCTTTCGTCATCGATCGTTTTGTGTGGTTTCTGCCGCTCAGAATCTCGTCGACACGGTAAGGTTCAAAGCAGGCAACAGCAACAACAAAGCATAAGCAAACACCGTCCGTCCGCCTTCTAATTATTGAAAAACAAACGGCAAATGACCGCACCAGCGCATGCTAGGATGGCGTTTACCGACGGAAAAGCCTCCGGCCTGATGCGCCGATGCTTCGGCCAATTTCTTCGACCACTGTGTACCGTGTGGTGACTTGCCCGTTTTGATCATCCCACCGGGGCATTCGGGTTTCGGTCAGTTTGATCCTCCCTCTATCTCGGCCTTCTTTCGCCGGCAGCGCTCGGCGGCTTCGTTTGTTTAAGCGTTGTTTGTCAAACCCGTGTTGTATACGACTTTTCTCGCAGCTTCTCGTCCGACCGATCGGCCGACCAACACCTGCTACCTACCACCGTGCGGATACATTTTTGTTGGCTTCAAAACCATGTCCGTAATCATTTTTCGTCTTCTATTATCGCAGCTTTTTCGGTACCAACTACAATGTTTTTCGTTGAGCAGCCATCGTGTGCTTCCCTGTGTGCCCGAACATTTACTTTGCATGGCTTAGACATGCTGCGTTTGTTTGTTGACCGTAATAAAACATAAATTTGTGTGAATATTTGCCCAGCATCTGGAAAGCAATCTGGTCTGCAGCAAATCGGTGGACACGGGCACAACAAGGACACGGGAACTTTAAAAGCTTGACGAGAGAAAATTATAAGAATGAAAGTGATTTTGTGTTGCACTAATTGTGATTAAATTTAACAATTTATTTTACAACAACCGATCTCAAATCTAGTTAAAATATATTTAATTTTTAACACAAACTTTGATTTTGAAATCGAAAGAAATAAGTTCCAACTAATGAATTTATGAAATTTTAATCAATCGTACAACAAGCGTACGCATCTTAAACTGAACTTTAAACAGGATTAACTCTGCCAGGAACAACTCGAACAATCTAATCCAAATGTGATTCGTCATGGGAATGTTTTCGATGGGAGCATCAGCATCAGCATCTTCTCCAATAGAACGATCCATCCATACAAACACCATCCCTTGGTTAGTGTTTATGGAATTGAACGATCATTAATAACGCTACTGGTGCGGTAAGATTAAAACCAAAGCGAAGAGTCGTCTGACCACCACACACGATCAAACATTGCTGCAGCGGGTAATGCAAAGAAATTAGAAAACAGAGGTTGGTTAGTGAAGGAAATGATGAAATTAAAATGTTAGCAATGCTGAGAACAGAACCAAATACCCGATCATCTTTATTAAGAGATAATCAGCCGGTGAAGCCTCCTTCATTTTTTGTTCTCTATCCTTAATTCTCATCGAATTTGTGGCTTGTGGATCAACGAGGCGGAAACAACAACACTGAAAAGACCACCCAAATAAATTTTATCCGTGTGATTTCTCCGAGTCGGCCACATTTTGCACCAAATTACTGCGCTTAGTAGGGCGCTTAGTTGTTAGTTTTTTCTTTGCGTGATCTTTTATGCTCAACAAGTCAATTTTGATTTAAACAGACAATTATTTGAATAACAGCGGATTAGGTTTGTTGCTTTTCAAATTATCATTACCTCAAGTATCCCTCGCTAGGGTATGTTACCTGCTTTAGTGTCCTTTTTATATATGAAAATAATATTAAGTCCACAGGTAACTATCGGCCGTTTTGAAATCGATGGGGTCAGCAGAACTGTGGCGCGATTTAAACGTTTTTACAACTTCTAGCACCATTTATTCTAATCCATGGCAACGAGTTTCTAATCGTTGTCCTTTTTCGGTTGCGATCTTTTTTTTCCGTTTCGAAGTAAATAATTCATCGTACGTTGCTGTAATATTTGGGGTAGCTTGCAAGGCCTCTCCCCCAACCTCCTGTCTTGTCGGAAGTCCTACGCTTCCTATCTATTTAAAGTCCTGTAGGAAGCCAGGACAGAAAGGACATCCAGCCACCCCCAACATGGAGAACAGACGCTAACTCTCCCCCTCCGCTCAATTTAGCCATGTAACCCATCTTCCCAAGGAGTTGGGTTTCCCCGTATACCCAAACTCAGATATTTGGCGAGACATGTTAATTCCCGAACAATCCAAGGCCGATAGGATTAGATTGAAAATCAATGCGACAAAGACAAGGTACTATGTGCTTGCCTGATGCTCTGGCCGTGATAGAGCCCTATTCGGAAGCAGAGTGTTGGTCGACGGCGACGATCTTGAGGTAGTAGATGAATTTTGCTAGCTTAGCAAGATCGTAACTACGGATAACAACATAAGCAGCGACATCCGAAAGCGCACTGTTCAGGGGAATCGTGCCTACTACGGGCTACTACGCCATATATCACACTCTGATACGGCCGGTAGTCCTCTACGGTCACGAGTCCTGGACTATGCTGGCGGAGGACGCCAATGCACTCGCCATTTTCGAACGGCGGGTGCTACGGACTATCTTTGGCGGTGTGTGCGAGAAGGGCGTGTGGAGAAGGAGCCGGAGGTAGAGCCGGGGGAAGAGGAGTGCAGCCATGGACCGTGTATCCTGGAGAACGATTGGACACCAGGCCATGTCTATTAGACTTGCTCCCGAGGAGCGAAAAAAAAGAAAAAAGAAAAGAATCCATGGCACATGAGCTGGTAGATCAGCAGCTCTCATCATACGAACAGATCAAGAACTGTTTGAATACCTAATTTTGGTCAAAGATCGTAGCATTTTTTTAAAAAGGAATCTGTGATTTACCTGAAAAGGGCTTAAAGTGAAAAAAAAATCTTATTAAAAATTGGCAGTTATTTGTGGCTTGCTATTTCTAACTTCCAAAACATGATTCTATCCATAGATTGATTTTCATAGTCCTATGTACGAAGAAATGGTCCAAATGGGATTCGATATTTGGTCCTACCGTATGAAAGATCCGCTACCGTTTTACCCACCGGAACCACCACAAGTAGGCGCACACATTATAGACAAAACCTTCTTACCAATGGAAAACCCAACCGGTACAATTCATACAACAATCGCTTTCAATGACTCGTTATTCAACAATAAGAAAACGAATTGAGATGAATCCCTATTACAAGCAGTACCAAATTTATAGACGGTACTTCGGTCGGAACAGCACACGCGCATCGACTCAACAAACCTCCGAATCTAAAAACCAAACGTTCAAAACAAACACCGTAAACTTATTCATACAACTTATCGAGCGCAAACCGCTATAACCGGAACTGTGCAAGCTGCACGCGCTAATTGTAGGGTATGCACTGAAAGGACAATTTCTTCAAGATCATTCGCCCTGCTGCCTGTCACTACCGAATAATTGAAGGGAGGGAATCGCAGGCAATGTGCGCCTCGTTCTGGTTCTGTATCGGCATTCAAATCTTTTGTTTGTCGTCATGCGGCACACAAGAAGCTTGCTTGCTCGTCCGGCCGGGAGTTTCTTACCGCCCATTAAAGTCCTTTTCTCGCTTATTATCCATCCGAGCGTAAGAAGCAATAGTTGAGGCCGCGACTTGTTTGATTCGCCACGACAACAACAACATCACCGTGTAACTGCTGCGTGTGCACATTACATCCGGGGCATATGTGTTGATATTCTACACTTCAATTACCAGCCAACCGGTGTTTGCTTCCTTGCCTGCTTGCTCAGAACCGTCTGCCGGTGCTACAACAAAAGCAGGAAGTGGCAGCCGTGTCCTAGACAATGGTGCCGGTGGCGTCTGTTCAGCCCACCGAATCCTTGGTGGCTGAGGAGGTCCAAAACGCGTGCCGTATGTTATTTGCGTTCTTAATTTTAAATATTTACCCTCGAGCCCTCGTACATCAGTCGCTGTGCTTGCCGTCAGTTCTATGGCTGTTTGTGCAGGAATTGTGACTTACCATGAACATGATTCTTTTTTTTGCCAGGTAGAGAGATAAATTTGGTTGTTTGTTCTTGTACTTAACTCGGCGCAAAAGATCGTTTAAAAGAGGGTTTGAAGATTTGATTTTCATTCCATCGGCATGTCCTGAAGTAGAAGGAACATTTTTGCATTAAAGATTTCACTTAAAATGCGGTTCAAACGTAGAAAACCCGTAGATGATCTCATTAAAAAAAACAAAGTTCCCTCTTTAGGTATTAAAACGCGTTTATAATATTCTAAAGAGTTTGTGGTCTAATAATCAATATATTTTAAGAAAAATATAATGTCATATAAAGAGCATTTGTAGAACCACATGTTCAAGTATTAAAAACTTATCAAAAATTCAATAAATATATTTCATTTTTGTGTTATTTCTTTACTGCAACAAGCTTCTTATGTTGAAACATCAGAGGCACGTGCACACGTTTATGCAAAGCATGTGATTGCATAACTGTTTCACAAATTACATACCTTGATCGTCACATGAACAGTATTCAACAATTTGTCTTGTCGTCTTTCATTTTCACATTCTACCAAAATCGATGACGGAGCCACAACACGATCACTTCATCTGCTGCGAGATGTAATTTCATCCAGAAGTGTAGTTAGTGGGGATATGTCACGGAAGACATCGGCACAATCAGCAACAGCTGGATGCGTACAGCAGTATGTCCCATTAGAGGCCATAGATTGACGACGGTATTGATACTCGCATACCATGATACGATTCACCACATTAAAAATTGAAATGTTGTACAGGTGTTTTTGATTTTTTGTCCGTGGAAAATAGTTATTTTATGAGCAAGAACTAATTGTTGGAAAGTTAGTATGAGCTCGGCTTTTACTCCACTTTTATTTGCTATATCGCGAAGAAATTGTGTACTTCAAGTTATTCCAACTTGTGAACGATTTAATAAATATGATTTTTACATTACGGTGCCAAGATTAAACAAGTTATTGCTTCACGGAAAGAATTACTTTATTGTTATTTGAGTGTAACCTTAAATGGCAATAGGTTCATTATTGTCAACGATTTCTATATGAAGCTTATCGTTAATATAGAATTTATTGTACTGGATCCCGTACGCAGGACTGACTATCCAGCTACGGGTAAAAACTTAGTCACAGAAAGTTAGTAATAGCTGGCAGGCCAAGACCTCACGAGGTTGTAGTGCCAAGGAAGAAGAAGAAGTACTGGAAATTAGACAAAATATTTCTAACGAATTTTACATTAATCTACCATGAATGACTAATGCGAAATTCAATTACACATTAAATTATCCAAATTTTAATACATCTTACACGATTCATTCAAGTTACAGTAACAAAAAATATGTTATATATATAATATATGTTAAATAGTCCTTAATTCCATATCATAACCCGTCGTACCGTATTATTGATCTCATTCGAAAACTACGCACTGCTATGCTACAACACCTGTGGTAAGGTATACCAAAGCAAGGCGAACCATGCAATCCGATTCTGTAACTCGCCCCTAACCATGTCCCCACAGACAGAGCGATCTTTCAACATCTGGAAGCTCGTCCCCGAAGAAGAACTTCGGCCAGGATCAGCCGAAGCAACGGCAGCCAATCATCCCAATTTACGAGCGCCGATACAATACCGTAGTCGTCATATGATGAGAGACCCTTGGGCGATTTTACGATTTCAGGTTTGTACATTCTTCTGCTGAAGGGGGGTTTTTTTTTGGGACCCAAACGCATTATAACCGCTCTACACGGAATCTGGCAAACACGGCTGGTAAAGTTTGCATGTTCAATCTGCGGCCACAACCACCCGCTTATTTTTTCTTCAGAAGCTACCAATCGTGGAATGTGTTGCACTTGCATTGCAGCCGTGTGTAGCCCATAAAAAGGCATGCTCATGTAAACCCGGCGACCAACCAACATGACACCGCATTGCATGTCCTGAACGAAGCGTTAGACGTAGCGCAGGGTGTTACTGAGGCCGTTTGCGTAAATTTTAATGAATAGTAACATTTTATGGAAGGATAATTTTAGGGTTTCAAATTATGGCCAGGGATCGTTTTGGACTGCACTGAAGACCGCCTGTTTCGGACGATACACACAGTAGGTAGTTGCATCAATTTATGCCTTTTCGCAAAGCCTTCGTAATGTGGGTTACATCTAGTGAAGCAAATAAAGTATCCCACAGTTAGAAATCAAGCTTTATGTTTGCAATAAAATGCTTTATGAAAGAAAATTCCCAATCCCTGTTTAACGGCTGTTATTGCTTTGTATTTTAAGGACTATTTCCTTATTGCACATATGCATGAATAAATTTGTATTACGTTATTATACTTTGAGGCAAATCTAAAGACGTGTAATCACCGCCTGAGCAACATATTTTAAGACGATTGTCGCATCTTGAAATTTAATTTACAGGTTACCGCAGTTCACGCAATGTGTTGCAACCGCATTCGATTCCACGAATGTTTAAAAAAAAGCTTTGAAACCTATGGAACCATGAAGCAAGTCCTTCGATCGATCGCCTTTTGTAGGAGGTTCCTCATCCGTGATCCCTTGGACATTGAAGAGGTGCTACCGAACGGACATCAGACATGAGGGTGTATTAAAAATGCTGTAGCAAGCGTTATAGGTGTTTTGTGATTAGGTAACGGGCTGGATGTGATTTGATATCTAGTCCTACTGTGTGAAAGATCGGCGCCGGCACAGTCTCGGGCACCGGACCTAGCATCAACTATTCAAAGCAACTAGCACGAAGATCTATTTTTCATTTATTTAGGGAGGCTTTGATTCTCATAGATCTTTTTCGCCTAACAAACACGAAGAGCCACGAGAAGAGAAGGTTTGATATCCGGGCTATCCTGTCGATCATTCCCCAAATGGGATCGTCCGCACCTCGTTGAACATAATACCCGAAAGGATAGCAAATACGTTATTGCATCTATTGCATCGCATAGAAAATCATACAACTATCAGAAAGAGAGACAACTTACCAGATAACAAGAACCTCATCGAAAATCCCATCACCAAATTCTTTATCACTCCCGATGCACATATCTTGCACTGCTAGTACTCCAACAGCGACAGATGTTCCCGACTGAAGGCGGTAATCACGCGTTATCGAATCAGACCTGAGATTTTTTTTTTACGGATCTACGAAGCTTACATAATATAATACAAAAATAGAACATAAGTATGCTAATACAGTATCGCTGAAGTTTTTGAAATTTTTAGTTCACTTACCAAGGTGTATAGATTTGTTTTAAATAGATCACATCACTTTGACAGGTGTCAAACTTTGTTTACTGTTTGGTTGTTGGTTCAGATTTAGTTTATTTTCCCAGCTTAATCAATGCAGTAGTGCTGTAGTGCAAAATGCTGTGTTTTTACTGAAGTTTACACGAAAATCGAGAAAAGTGCTTATGTTTTTACTTATCACCTGTTGTGAAGAAAGTAGAGTGAAAATAATTAAGCAAGAAACAATTCATTAGAATGGAAAACTGAACGAAAACTTACGCCATACCATTGTGGCTCTTCCTCTACCTTTCCATATGGGAAATTCATCTGATTTCTTAAAACTTCTTTTATCCTTTTCCAAATTCCAAGTGTGGTGTGATAGTCTTGAAGTTTGATGAATAACGCATATTTTTACAAGTGCAGTTGACTATAAAGTACAGTCCCCCCTTTATCGCGAAACCTCGTTTATCAACGATCGTGAATCGAAAGTAAAACCAAAGACAGCCGCTGCCGTAGCGAATGGTAGGGAAAAGGGAAAAACTGGAGTGCGAACAATTCAAACGATTACTCTTTGACCAAACGCACACAAACGGTTGCTGGTTGGACTCCCGAAAAAAAAGATGCATGATACGAGAGAGCATTGCACATTGCGCTTTGAAGAATTGCATGCATTTATTATGGATTGTACGGAGAAGAATAACAAAGGACGTGCCGCAATCCGCAATTCTGCAACCAAGTATAAACAAAGGACCTGTTGCAACATTGCTTGGCTGCATTCGAAATGTGTCTTGACTGCGACAGTCAAAGGATTCCGAACTAACCGAGTATACCGAGAATCGCGGACTGTAATCTAACGGTACTTTAGTTCCATCCTCGAAAAATCCCCCCTTTAAGACGGCTATCGCGTAAAATGCGCCAGTATTACTTAAAATGTATTGATTTGATCGATTGTGTTTGGAGGTGTTATGGAAAAAGAGCATAAATTTGCACAAAAGTTCTAAAACTGTTGCCGAAGTTAAAAGCCATCGTGTGGCATCTTTTAACTAAAACACATCGAATGACGTGCCAGATATTGGAAATGCCGACAGGATAAAGCGAAATGTAAGTAAAGTTTTACACAATACTCAAATATTTTGCCTTTTGGTTGCAACACAAATGCTATAAGTACAGATCTAAAGCTTGCAAACATGTCTTTTCACGGTGCCATTTACGGGATTTTCGGGACACAACCATAATTTTCAAACTAAAGAAAAATAATTCACTTTTTCTTTTAGCGCCAAACCGTTGATGGGGTGTGCAAGACCCGAAATTGTAACACCAGCGTGGGAATTCTTTGCACGCTAAAGAATGGTCTAACGCTATTCATGCTGAAATTTGAAGTTATTTTCCTCGTCAGCTTCATGTCCGAGGTGAGTAAAACGAAATCAAAACGAACCACATACCAAATCCGAATGTAAAACGAGTTTAATCCAGATTCCAAACAAGGCGACAAATGAAACTTGCTTGGCTGGGGATTGGGATTTTTTGTTTCGCTTTCTTCTTCTTTTCCGCTTCAAAGTTGTTCCAATCCAAAAGGTCGTTGGAAAGGATTACATGACGAATCGCACTATAATCTCATGGCACATCCTTTTAAGGGAAATGCCTCACTGTTCGCTCTTCCACTCATTACGCCATCGATTTGTTGGAAAAAATTCGGTGTTTTGTGGTCGAATAATTTATTGGTTCACACAGCGGCTGAACGCCCGAACGCCAAAGTACCTAACTACCCCTACCAATAGTACTGAAGCTTGCACGATGCAGCATGCAAAGAATTCGATACAATGCAATGCGCCCGAGACACCCGGTCGAACGGGTGGATTCGTGTTTCGAAAGCTGATGAATATAAATTAAGCCATATATAAATTGGTTCTTGCTTCATCTTCCATACTCTCCATCGAAATCGAGAACAAAACACACCACAGCGCTTAACCGCCCGGTGGAGTTGCGTTTGGACAAGCGAGAATGCTTGCAAATAATTATTCACTGCTACTTTCGGTTCCCCTTTTTTGCATGTGCCCCTAGCTTTATGGGAGTCGGTTAGGTCCCCCAACAATTATGGGACGAAAAAAAGCATAATCCGTACGTTCCAACAGCAAAAAGAAAAGAAACAATAAAAACTGCAACCATCGCTTCAGCTTCACAAATATTTCAATAACAGTGATAAAGTGGGTGTTACCGGAACGATATAACCTCTCCATTTCGGGCTCGTCACTGTGCTAAACTTTGTGGCCAAGGGACGTACTTTGAACAGGCTGCAAAAATTCAAATTAAAACGGCTCACCAGTACAACGCCGCGTCGCAATCATAAGTAACAAGGAATACAAATCATCGTCCCATACCATCAAATGTCCAGAATGCCGCGCTGTGGCAGGGCAAGCGGCACCGACCAGCACCAAACGGGGCAAAACAGTCCGATATTCAAAACTGTAATAATGCTCCAAATGTCAAAATGTGGCTTTGGAAAAATAGTTTATGTCTGCGGAATGAATCACCGTGTACCGGCGCGCGCTGACACTTCCATTTTCTTTACCGCGATTTTTCTGCCGCGGTAAAGCTCACCGTTTGGCTGCGCTTTAAATTGGTGCTGAGATCGAAGGAATTGCATCGCTCGCCCCATAAAAACCATACGCCAATTCGGATCGAGTTTTGTGCGCTGCAACATTTTCGGGGCGGATCGGAATGTTGATGGGCTCCGGGTTTTTGCTTTTCTACTACTGCCGGCATTCCGGCGCACTGCAGCTGTTTCACGGCCACACGGCTAACGTCTTGAATCTGTCGACAGCATTGTTTTAAGAGGTGTGTTCCTCTTCTGTGGTTTGTTTTCTGAAACTATCGGAGTTGATACCAGCGAGCGAGATTATGCCATTGATGCATTTCTTACATACGATAAAATCATACGACTAAGATAGGTCCTGATAATCTCAGTTATCATGCCGAAGAGAAATAGACGGTAGAAACATGTAAGGATACAGTGCCTAATCAAATGCCTTTTAAAAAATATGTCGTGTGTTAAAAAACGATTAAAATTAACTTACAATGTAAGCAATTTTATACGTCTCTAACAGTCTTAACACCAATTGCTGTTGCAAAAGACAGAGGACAAACAAAATCTATAACGATGTTAATGGCAAATGTCATGTACAGATAATGTGTTGGTGTTGGTTTTCTGCACACGTATGATGATAAATTGTGATCAGGACTGTTCTCGTCTGTTGTCTTCTCTTTCCATGAACACACAAACAAACGAAATCATTGAAAAAGTGTCAAAATTAATTAAACTGACCCGTCCGACTCTCTCCGCGGTAAGAAAGTGTTTATTAACCATATGCGACACACTGCGGGATACCTCACCAGCTAAATTAAGGAGAAATTGATAAATGAAAAATGTTAAAAAATGACCCTTCGGTAAGCGTCAAGGATTCGAGATTGAATTAACAAAACCTAAATATGGACATGAACAGCTTTAAAACTAGACGAACAGAAGCTATAAGCGTTCAGCGCACAATACTGCTCTATTAAGTGATTGTCATTCGGGGATAACTGTTGGGAGGATTAAAATCCAGATACAATTCCAACAGACTGAAACTAACAAACGCTTTAGTGATAAGATATCGGATACAGCTGCAACATACCAAAGTTCACGGCAAAGCAAACATTCTTGTTACACTCGATTAGAAATGGTCAGTTCCGCCGTCTTCCTAAGGATTTACTTATCCTAATGAAATCCTTCCTGTAGTGCGGTAACGTTCCACACGATACCTTAGCCGTTATGCTGCCTGTCTGCACCTGTCTGCAGAGCGCCACATGCCATGAAGCACTTACGTTGCAAGATAATCACACCAACCCTTGTGCCGTTCCACACAAACACACCTCGGTTAGTCGCGTCCACAATTAACATCCCGAACACTCCCCTGTTCCGTTCGGTGTGAACTCTAGTTGAAGGTGCTTGAGACGCCGGTTCGCGAATTGGGTGTGGGCGATGATTTATGGGAAGGCTCCATGTGTCGGACCACTAAACAGTGAACAGTTCCCGGTTTGACCGAGGCAAATAGGTAACACCGCCCCGTGGTCGTGTGATGCATCAGACAGTTATGTTGATTTATGGATGCACGATAATCAGAGGTCAGCCGGTGTTCGTTTAACCTTGCAATGATCGGTTATCTTCATGAAGTGTGTTCGTATGCTGCTACTATGTGTGCTGGTCAGAGATATATGTGCACACTAATGTACTAGTTATGTAGCAAATTCGATAACATGAAGACTTATTTTCCCCATGTTTGGTTCGGTTTTTTATTAATTAGTTGTAACTAATAGCTACTCAAGAGTGTTAAAATAACAAAAAAACTTCAAATCTTTTCAATTTTGCTCAGTACTTGCTATTTGAAATTCAGAATTTATTGATCTTTTTGATAAAAAAAAGCGTTTATAGTATTTTTGATGACTCAATTTTCAATAATTTGAACAATTTGGCATTACAAATATGTTTACTCTTTCTCGTAAAATGTTTACTAGCTGTCACGTTTATTCTTTTTTGTCATTTTCCTTAACAGATGTAACTGTTGGCTGACACTGATCCTGTTCGGAATTTTCAACAAGGATTAATTGGTTTTAATTCCCTGCTGCTTACCGCATTTGATCTTATTTGATCTCTACCTGTACAACAAATAGCGTTTGCGGCAAGGTCGTATGAACCCGAATGTAACTTTCGACACTTCTATACAAGTGAACAATCCGCTCAAATCGGATTTTGTCGAGATCGAGATTGACATGTCGCGTGTGAAGAAAAAAAAGAAGGGTCACAGTAGAAGCTTTCAGTAGCTTATTTAATTTAATCGGTAATCTTCGGACGCATGAAATTGCCCCAAATATCTATGACTTCCTGCAGAATTGCTCAACGAGGAAAATAGGAGGAAATGAGATGACACAATAAATAGATTTAGAATGCAGTGGCGGGTTTTACGGTGTGCGGAGTGTGCGAGTGCCGTCCCAGGAGTTTCGTCTAACAAGAGGTCGTGTCAAGTCATGTGCAATGGGTATTGTTTTCCTGAAAAGACCCAAAAGGTTCCGGAGAGGAATAATCGAATTCGAAATCGAATCATTAAGAAACCCTTGCAATTTTTCTTTTTGAATAACTAAAACAATTATATTAATTTTGCAGTACTACAATTGAAATTATACATCTTGTAGACTTAAGGAAATTGTTCTGTATTTAATGGTTTGCAAAAACTAGTATATAGTTACAATGAAAAATAATACTTTCTCGCGGTCTTGGCGAGTAGAAACTCCAAAATAGCTTAGTTTTCATGTATATAAAAAGTAAAGATGAGAAAAATTCTTCAAAAGTTCAGAGGCGCGATAAAACGGTCCGAGAAACAGAATGTAACGCGGTTAGCAAACGTTACATGTACACGTTGATTGCCTACATTTGGGAGTAAAGATTTATTTGGCGCCTGAATCTATGCAATTTGATGCTGAAGTAGATGTTTATCCGCAAGTCGGTAGTTTCGTTAAGCAGTTAGGCTTCCGGTGGGAAATTCTAGTCGGTCTGTTCCGAGGCATAAAACTTTTTTATGCGTAAACGTTTGTGGTTTATTAAAAATTAAAAAAATTATCCATGAAGTGATCTTTCATATTTATCATTTTTTTTCCACATTAATTAGTATATTAAAGCGAGGCCGATAGGATTGCATTGAGGATCAATGCGACGAAGACAAAATACCTGCTTGCCGGAAGCTCTGACCGTGATAGAGCACGACTCGGAAGCAGAGTATTAGTTGGCGGCGACGATCTCGAGGTAGTAGAGGAGTTCTGTTACCTTGGCACGATCGTAACTTCGGACAACAACGTAAGCAGCGAAATCCGAAGGCGCATTGTTCAGGGGAATCGTGCCTACTACGGACTCCACAAACTCCTGAGATCCAGAAGACTCCAACAACGCACGAAATGCGCCATATATCGCACTCTGATACGGCCGGTAGTCCTCTACGGTCACGAGTCCTGGACTATGCTGGCGGAGGACGCCAATGCACTCGCCATTTTCGAACGGCGGTTGCTGCGGACTATCTTTGGCGGTGTGTGCGAGCAGGGCGTGTGGAGAAGGAGAATGACGGTTGTCAAAGCCGGAAGGATACGCTGGTTGGGGCACGTGATGAGGATGCCGGACTCATGCCCTACCAGGAAGGTGCTCGTCAGCGACCCGTTCGGCACGAGGCGCAGAGGAGCACAGCGAGCTCGTTGGCTGGATCAAGAGGAGTCAGACCTGAGGGATATCGAATGCAGCCGGGGGTGGAGGAATGCAGCCATGGACCGAGTTTCCTGGAAATTAATTGGACGCCAGGCCCTGTCTACAAGACGTGCTCCGTAGGAGCAGGCCAGGAAAGAAGAAGAAGAGAAAGCCCCATAAATATAGTTCCTCAAAATTGGTCCAAATTAAACTAGAGTTGTTATCAGATCAGACTAGAGTTGTTATCACCACCGGCGGCCCGGTGGTGATGCGACAGCGGCGCCGGTCTTCACACGGTAGGACCGGGGTTCAAGTCTCATCTGGGCCGTTCCCCCATAGTGAGGATTGACTAACCAACTGTGCGGTATCAATTAGTCTAGTAAGCCAGAAATGGCAGGCATGATCATAAGAGGTCGTTAGGCCAAGAAAGAAGAAGAAGTTGTTATCAGATTAACATTTCAATATCTATAAGAAAAAATATATTAATATACACCGTTTTCGAGCCCAAGTAAACACGTGTCAGCTGCATCTGAACACTGTTCAACCGTAAGTAAACACTTGACGTCCAACTAAACAGCTGCTGCCTAACTGAACTTCGTTCAAACGAAATTCAACATCGTTCAACCCCAACTAAACATTTGGCACCTCCAAGCTGATATGTTTACATGACATAGATTTAACTTCTTTATGTTCCTTTCATTTGCAAAGATTAAAAGATTACAAATAGACTAATTTTTTTAATTCAGGCAAAAGAAAATTTTATAATAAACTGCATACAATTTAAAAAACATTTTCTTCATGATGACCGCAAATTTGCTATGAACGCGGAAGACAACGATGTTACAAGAAACGAGTCCGTGGAATATAAACGTGCAATGACGTCTGGGATACAAAATGTTTAGTTGGGGTTGAACGATGTTGAATTTCGTTTGAACGAAGTTCAGTTAGGCAGCAGCTGTTTAGTTGGACGTCAAGTGTTTACCTACGGTTGAACAGTGTTCAGATGCAGCTGAAACGTGTTTACTTGGGCTCGAAAACGGTGTATATTAAACATTACTGATATAGATGAAAATATTAGTAAAACTCTTGAGTATTCGCTGGTCGCATTTGTTCATGGAAAAATAGTTATAAAAGTTTTTCTACAGAACTTATGATAAAAATAACATGATATCATATTTAATAACAAGCGATTTATTAATAATCTTCAATTCAAATTTGCAAAATTTATGAATTTACAAACAACTTTAAACAATTAACATATTCCTGATCATTTCTCTGCCCAACACGCTCTTATGAGCGTGCATCTTTATGTAAGTGAAATAAACTGAGAAAAAAAAACAAAACATAATAATTCAATATACATTAGACAGGTGTGTTAAGTATTATGCACAAAAACTAATACAATTAAAAGCGAACCAAGCAGAAGGGCGTAAAAAATTGTCATGTACTATTATTGCACAAAATTGTGCCAAAACTGAATGCATAGCGTGGCAATAAGAATAGTTCACTCTACCGCCTATACCGTACACAATACGCTCGATCTGTTGCAATGCATTTTCAACGGTAAGAAAAGGCGCCAACATAGACGTTCCATCGTTGTGGGAATTGGGGTCGTTACAGAATCATCTCGTCACCACTGTTTTCATCGTCGTAAACGATAGGAGAGAGACTCGGCGAACGTTCGGTATGGAACGGTGGTCTTACAAACTGTTGTTGCGATCCTTGGAAGTTTTTGTCTTCCTTGCCACTGCTGCATACAAATTTATCCGCGTCCCTCGCTTGTCGCTGCTTGGTTGCTTGTTCATTGTTACGTTCCGCTTCTAGCCGACGGTCATCATTGGCTGCTCGCTGCGGATCCTGCCCGCAGCCGTTAAATTCTTCGATGAATGGTTCACCGTACATGTCGGCCAGTTTAGGCAAAGATTGGTTCTTAAGCGCCTTCTCCACGGCCAGTCCGATCTGTGAGTAAAGTTGCTGGCTGCTGATGATGCTTATTTCCGGTGGCTTTTCCCGCACCGAAACTGCGTTGCTGGGCCCAGTGCGCAACAGCACACGACGCCGCCGTCGCTGTGGGTTTCACGTACATGCGCTCCAGCGGACTAAGTAGCACTGCCGGATTAAACGATCGACTGTTATTCGCTGCGAGGCGATAGTCAAGTGGCTGTGGATCATTGTCCATCAGTTCGGGCAATAGATTCCGTACACTGGAAGGAGACAGGAAGGAAGTGTCCGTCGCTTTCGAACACTGTGTCGGATAGGATGGTGGGGACCGGTAGGGAAAATGCTTCCGTTCTAGCTCCGGATTTGCACGTGCTGGTGGTGGTGGTGGTGGTGGTGATGCTGGCGGTGATGGCGTTTCCTCAATGAATATATCCGTCGTTACTTTCGGTGCTTGCTTTTCGTTGCGCGTCTTCTTTTTGGCCGCCGGTGGTGATGGAGCGGCAGCTTTCGTCGTTTTAGAAGAAGATGGTGTGGGCTTTACTGTTCTAGCGGCTGATTTTGATGGTTTGGGGGAACATTCTCCTTGTTGTTTTCGTTGCCGCGGTTGCCTTCCTTGGATGGTTTTCCCACCGTCTTCTTGTTTGGCGTAGCTAGACAGTTTCGTTTGGCGCATCGAATGTCTGGAACCTGCGGAGCAAGTTTTAGAATCAGTAGAAGTAGGCTTAGTAGAGATTGCTTTACTGCGAGACGCTTTACTATGACTCGACACAGGTTGCTTCTTTGTTACCATTGGTTTTTGGCGCTGCCACTGCGTACCGACAGTGATCCTACCCGTCCCAAGTTCCGGCGCGCACTGCACACTTTTTTCCTCCACCGATGGTCGTTTTGGGGCACGCACAACTTTGCGAACCAATACAATCTTGCGCGAAGGAACGGTCGTTGCCGCACGGTTCTGTTGTTGACGTTGTAGAAAACCCTTCGTCCACCGGATCAACCGTTCCCGACTGGCCACCGTCTGACGCCCGTACTCCGCCATATGCTTCTCTAGAATTTTGTTCATTTTCTCACTCACTTTGGATGCCATCGCCTTATACGTTTTGTTTGCCAAACATTCCTGCAGATGCTCGATCTCTTTCTTTTTACTGTTGCATTTTGCTTTCTTCTGCTTGGCAGGTGACTGCAGATCAATGCCGTACTGTTTAGCGAAATCGTTCAACATAGTGGCTATGGAATCGACAGCATATCCATTCTTATCTGATTCTTCCACCTCAGGCTCCTCAAGCTGTCCCTGTTCCGCTCGATGCTGTTCTTCCTGCACCCTATCCGTCTGGCAGCTAACCTCACAACGGCTTACCGGGTGAGAAGGAGTAAACGATTCGGTTTGCGTAATGCCATCACAGGTTTGGGGAAGAAGTGGCTCATCTGTTTGACATCCGATTTCATGTAAAACTACCGCTGGTGGTGCCTCCGTTTGCACGTGTATAGTGGCGGTTGGTTTCTGGATACGAGCCACCGACACCTGACAGTACCGGTTTACTGTTTCCGGCCGCATCGTCTGTATACCACGCGTGATGTTCATCCGGGCGGTAGAAACCATTCGGCCTGGTGTCGATAGTATCGATGTAGAAAGACACGTACGGGGAGTTGCCAACAGGGTTGTGTCACATTCTAGTATAAGCCTCTTTTTGGCAACGGAGACATTAGAAGCACTTTCCAGACGCATCATCGATTCCGAAGCACACCGCTTGTTTGGTTTTGGTGTTGATGCATTTTTTGGGTTGCCAAACGTACTGGACAGGAGCACTTTATCGTCACTTTCCATTTGGATGCTTTGGTCTTCCTGCAATTACCGCACTTTAACACGACGCGTAAAATAATTAGTGTTTGCCCGCGGTTTTTTCGCACATTCGAGTTGTTCAACGCTACACTTGGAACTAGCGGTAATTAAATGCTCTTCTCCGTTCTGTGCTTCATCATCCAGCCAATAAACAAGCGTCAGTTCTTTAGTGAATTCTAGAGAAAAAACCGGTCGTTCTTGATAACAACACGAAATAGCAGTCCTACACATGGCATGGGTTTGCTAGTGTGAATTAAATGGATGTCAACACAACCACCTCGACAGTTACAGTAGTGTTCGAAATAAAAATCATTTCAAATAACACTGGAAAGTGCTCATTTCGTTTACTTTAGGAAATAGTACAAAAATAAGCAATTAAATGTGCATTTGTAACATAGTTTACTTAAAGAGTTGTAGTGTACAATTTTAATATTTTTATCGAAATATTTTTTCTACCAAACTGAACAAACTTTTTTTTGCTTTGCACTGTACGTATGGTAAGCGTTGGATTTAAATCTGATCGCTTTCTTTTCTATCCAATAGATCTGTCTCGTTTTCTCAATACATTTAAAGTCGCTGTCTGACTCACTTTCTCTGTCTCGCGCGCTACTTGCAGGTACAATTGAGACAACTCACACACCTTTAAACGAAGCCTTTTCATTACCCCGGTGTTACTATTTGTTATCACACAAATACCATCGCCTACATTGGTAAGTACTAAAAGTTGGCCACTTAAAATTACACTTCTTGTTGTTTTTTTTTATTATAATGGGGGTCGTGGTTTTAACTACTACACTATCTATTTTTGCTATTTTCCACAATAATTGACGAAGGGCAATAAAATAAACATGCAATTTGTTTTGAAATATGAGATTGTTTAGAAACCAACACTTAGCGAAAGTGGCGTCAGTTGCTTACACAAAATGACCGGTCTCAAATCCAATACGGACCATTTATCCATTCCCAAGACAAATAACTTTGAAATTGTGGTCCTCTATCTATAGTTATAGTTGATCGACAACCGATTGCTTCTTTTTCTTCTTCTCTGGCTTTACCTAGCCTGTCGATCGTGGCTTTTCTTGACTTCGTTTTACTCGTAGCTAGGTAATTAGCTCTGCGTACGGGGAGGTGGTCCGGATGGGATTCGATACCCGATCCTTTCGTGTGAATACCGGCACCACCGGACCACACCACTATAAGGTACAACACAGTTTTGGCATGATGGCGTTCTCATTACAGCGCCTGATTATACAAAGCCGTTACAGAGACTTTCATCTCAGCTTCACAGTCACTAGTTTTCTGGGTGAGCTGCATCTTAGACACATTTGTCAGTCTGAGGTTAAAATGAACAGATTTCCGTGATCTACGCATGTCCGATCCACATGCTATACTGTATCTGCCACCGCTTTATGTGTCCTTCCATTAATGTACTGTTTTGAAAACTTGAGCATACTTTTGATCGTAATAATTATAATTGTCTGTAAACGTTATCTAATTTTCGAACAGAGCTTTCCATGATTGGAGATCCTAGCATCCCAGCTTTCGGATAAGGGATCCCTGCTTTGGAATTATCTGATCCGGATATCTTGTATAAGAGTCCGGACTTAACCTTTTCGATCTCAGTTCGCTGTTCAGCATAAACCTGGGTATGATCCCGAGAAGGTGAAATTTAAGATTCGTAGCAATCATCTGGTTAGTGTCATGTTTTGTTTGGTAGCTTCCAACCGTTTGAAAATATCGTTTGTACAGTCTATACCCGAGATACGCGGATAATGGGGACCAGAGAAATCCGCGTATCTCGAGTTTCCGCGTATCTCGAATATTGCTTGACACATAGTTTATAGTTCCTGTTCAGGGATCCAGCATACATGCACATGTAACGAATAAATTTGAAAACGGTGTCGTCTTCATAACGGTGTCGTCTCGGTGCTACTTGATAATATTTCTTTTCATCGAAACACTCTCCAAACACTCCGTGCGATTGGTTTACCGGCTGATAGCAGCAACAAAATTTTTACTTTCACGCTGGTTGATGATATACATGTTTTCTGCAAAAGATATTGCGATTCATTTTGCGCGCTTTTTATTCGACATTGTTGGTCGCTTGGAAAACATCAGCAGTTAAAACGAACGGACACAATACAATGTTTATTTCCTTGAATTACCATAATCATGCGTGGGTTTGACAACGGAAGAACTCAATCAGATATCAATAAACTCATCATTCTGTCAAATTTTAAAATCCGCGTATCTCCGAATCCGCGTAAGTTGAGAACCGCTTATGTCGGGTAAAGACTGTATTAATGAATATCGGGATTTTAAGGATCCTGTGCCTTCATGGGAGAAGATTTACTCTGAAGATCAAAACAAACCTGAATACATCTAGATAGACCCAGCCATTGCTGTTCTTCCCAATTAATTTAGACATGTTAGCATTCCCGACCTTCCCTCGTTAGGTTAGTCGAATGATCTTGACCGAATGTGAAGATCCTGATGTTTAATGTAACAAGCGCATAGCAGATCGTGTCGGAAGATTACGCTTGGAACATGAATACTATATTCCGACATAGTCTTCAGGATTTTTGAGAAAATGCGTGCGGATGCGTCATTAAACCCATATAATTAATTTTTTTCTCAAAGATTAAATACTATTCATATGCATATTCTGCTGTTTGTATTTATTTTAAACCATTTTCTTTATTGCATTTGCCTTCATAATAAATTCATACATTCAATGTTATATTTTTTGCTAACGCAGAATAATCTGGACATTACATGCAGCATATAGAACAGCCAGAGCTCGCTCATAGTCCATTTATTGAAACAGAACAAAAGAGAATGATATAATGTTCCTGCTGGCTTGAGCATGCACTATTTTGTTCTACACTCTCTATTAACTGCTATCGTTACGAACTTGGATGACGGTTATGGATGTGCTAAACTATGCGGAAAATAAATATGCTTCGTCTGAATCTATACCACTCAGTCAAACCTACATCGGGAGTACCGATGTATATCCTTTCGCTACTGTTTGGGGAAAATGAATAACCAAAGCAAGAGAACAAACATAAACGTGAAGTTTCCGACTTTTTCGCTTCCTCACATCATATCTCTTTAAACGAGTAAGCCTAACAAACAAACGAATGCCTGATAGAAAGCTCATCGCTTGCGTCAAGCTGCTATCTGCAGGCTTGCTTGCTTAACTATACTTACAGCGGCTAGTACACCTGGCTGTCACGAATGAACGTTTACGGGCGTCGTAATAGTTTACGTGCGTTCTTGAGCATTCTTTTTCGTTTCTTTTAATTTGGCATCTGTGTATAGTCTTATGTTGGGTGAGATTTCCGAAAACAAACGAACATTGAGCAACATGGCGCTAGTTTCTAAACGAAATTTTTAAAAAGTGTGCTATTAAAGTTAGCTTCATTGACTTGGGCTCACTGTTTCATCGCTTAGACGCCGCGTATCCCGCAGGCGTTGTCTACAGTGGTGAAATTATGGTTTTTTGTTTTGTTTTCGGCAATAGAAAAATATACTTATACATATATTATACGTTATACTTTTGCAGTTTCTCGAACGAAACGCTCGCCTATTCGGCATCCTTGGACGATGCTGTCGTAACTTCTTCCTCTTGGGGCTTGTGTAGTTCCGTCACAATTTCTGTAAAACAAAAAACAAAACACAAAGATTAGTAATTTTTCTGACACAGTTATATAGAATATTCTCTTACCACCAACTGCAACAGTACCGGTTGCATCCTTTTCGATGAAATCCATGTTGATCAACGACAATGTCATTTTGCCACTCAATATCACCTGCGAGGATAAAGTGAGACAAACGATTAGAATGAGCACTCGGCTACCAAACACACACTGCCGGGCCCAAACTTACGGGTGCATCATCCTCTTCCTCGGAATTTTCCGGCTCGAGTTTTTCCACAGCCGTTTCAGCATCGGACACCAGAATCTTTGAATCGTGCGGTAACCGTCCATCAAGAACAATAGACCTTGTCTCTTGCTCTTCGGTTGAAGCGTTTGCCTGTCAAAAGAAATCCCAACAAACAGGATTCGTTACAGTTTGAGTTGGGGTTTTCTCTCTCTATCCATAATTTCCTTACCGTTTCCGAATGTCCTCCCATCGGTAGCAGTGGCGTCGATGGTCGGCTGAGACGCTTTCCATTTTCGCGCTGTGCCGTCACCTCCATTGCCATAACCTTTACAGTGCCACGTTCCGTGCTGGTGTCTCGCTTTTTCGGTTTCTTCTCCGGTGTGCTATTGGCGCTGGAAGATTCTCCACCAGACGTTTCCTTTTCGGACGATTCATGATCGGTCGATGTTTCGGCTGGTTTAATCGCATGCCCATTCGATACCTTTGCATGGTCTTCCTCTGCAGCGGTAACTTCTGCTGCCACCGTTTCTTTAACTTCCGATGCCGGTTCATCCTCGTTCACGTTTGTTTCCTGTGCCATATGGTCGCGTGACGCCACGATCAGCCGAAGTGAAATGGTGCCAAAAATGTACCACATTAGAATCATAATATTACTCGCATCCAACGTTTAGGGCACAAGAGGGCGTCGTCAAGAAACAAAAGCAAAAACACAGTAATGTTATCTTGTAAAAGGTTGAAAAGAAAACTCCAAAAAATTGCAAACCCAAAAGATAATGTTAGCGAAATTTTGGTAGAGAAGAAGGCGCACCTTTTACAAGGCGTGTAGCAGAAAGAAAACACAAATCGGTGGGAGAAAAAAAAGCTCCAAAATCATAAATCGTAGGATAGATGTAGAATAAATGTTATACTGAAATTTGGAGTAGTGGTAACAACAAGACAAATCACTCTCTTAATTGTGAAAACCGGGTTTTTGGGGTAGTGGTTTTGTGTGTGTTTCGTATTTGTATCGTGTTAGACAGTTGTCGGTAAACATCCCCAAAACGGAGAGCCTCCTGACTATCATTAGCCGTGTTTTTTTTTTCTCAAACGTCGTTAATAGCGACACTGGACCCCCAGAATGCACGGGAGAAGTGTCACTTTAACCGGTTTGCATTGCATTGCTTATCAAATTGACTCGATAGTTTAAAATTTTCGCTCCGTAGGTGTTTTTTTTCTGCTGCTCGCTTGATTTTGCAATCTACACTAAGTGGCTATGTGATAGCAGGAGGCTATAGAGTGGGTTGTTGGGGTAGGCTACTAAATTAAACGTGTGTCATAATCACTCGAACGCAAACGCAAATTGAACGGAGCTAGTAAGGGAAAGGGGTATAAATAAAATGAATTAAATGCGGTAACAAATACACAGATACGAAAGAAGTTTGTCTCTAACCTTGCTTGTGTTGTTCATCGATTGTTTCTTAATGTTATCTATCTTCATCAACTGTTCGTCTGCTGCGGTAATTAGACCTTGAATAGCCGTGACGACTGTTAATTAAGGATTTGCGGAGAGATTGCGAAGAAAACGTACACGGTATGCCAGGTATGCGTGCGGCATAATGGTATAAATAAGTGTTGCGTGTGTGTGTGTGTGTTCGTTTCGTACGTTCGATTGACGTGTAGGAGGACATTTTGGTGAATTAGAGTTAGGTGTTTGTTTGTTGTAATAATTATTTGTGTAAATTGTGGCAAAAACAAGGATAATGTGTAAATGGATGGTGGTGGGCGCATTTAGTTGGCGATGGTAGTTTATTGTAACATTATTGAATTCCAGACGATTTGGCAGAAAACGTGAAATGAAAGATAGTTCATATCAATTAGTTTAGCGTTCTGAGGAAGGTACAATCGACCAGTGTAAGGGAATTGCCCATTTTTTAATAATCGTTAACAAAAAACGGCTTCCTAACAAGAAGCAACCTCCTTGCAGCAAACTAGCGAATGGCAAACATCAGCAAACTATAACTAACGAGCCATGTTCTGCGTTTCGTTTAGCAAAACAAAAAAAAAGAAACAGAAAGCAAACTATCTCGAATATGCCCTTTATGCGTGTGCTTCTCAATGTAGCTATCGTTTAATGTCCATTCCAACGTCAACTGTTTCGTACGCATCAAAACAGTAGCGCATCATGTGCAGCGTAACATGTTCTTCAATGAAGATGGTGTGTATGAGCTGGCCAAGCTAGTCGCGGTTACGGATGGGCGGATATATGTGAGCAAATTGATTGATCAGTCGTTTAATGATTTCATTCCGGTACTCATAAAGCTTCCACTCGAGTAGCTTCTTAAGCGCGGCTTTTGACTTTAACAACACATGCTGTAGAAAGTCGATGAATCCACTGTATCACGTGTGTTTACTTCTACTTGATTAGATTGAACTGATAAGTAAAGAACGTATTTAAAGGAGTGCAAAGCACTTTTCACAAAACATTTCCTCGTGGACAACATCCATCAGCTCGATACCGAGAGCTAACTGGTGCGTGAACTCATCATGGCAGTATATCATAAGCTGTGTGTGCTTCTTTTAGTGTATTACGTGTTTCGGGTCGGTTCGTTTCCATCAAATCGGAATCATTACAAAGACAAAGGGTATTTTTTAAATTCAGTAAATTTTGTGGAAAATTATACCCAAACTAAAAGTTTAGTGCATTATGTGTCAGCATTTGTGCAAACCAGCTTACCGGATGCGGAAAGTGATTATACTTCATCGCGAGACAAAACGACAGTGTTTCCTCAACACGCAGAAGCATCTAATCGGTACAGAAAAAAAGATCTGAAAGAAGCGTTCCCGACACAAGAAACTGAAGCACCGGAAACTACTTCGTTATTATCGCATACAACAGCTGACCCTGAGTATACAAACGAAACAGATGATCCAGAGGAGACCTCTCCACATGAACCTGAAGCATCGGAAACTTCTTCAATGCCATCGCATACAACAGATGATCCGGAGTATACAACAGATGATCCTGAGGTGACCTCACCACATGAAACTGAAGCACCGGAAACTTCCTCGTTACCATCGCATACAACGGATGATCCGGTGTATACAACCGAAACAGATGATCCTGAGGTGACCTCACCACATGAAACAGAAGCACCGGAAACTTCCTCGTCACCATCGCATACAACGGAGGATCCAGAGTATACAGTCGAAACAGATGATCCTGAGGTGATTTCGACACATGAAACTGAAGCGCCTGAAACTTCCTCGTTACCATCGCATACAACGGAAGATCCAGAGTATACAAACGAAACAGATGATCCTGAAGTGACCTCTCCACATGAAACTGAAGCATCGGAAACTTCCTCGTTACCATCGCATACAACGGATGATCCGGAGTATACAACAGATGATCCTGAGGTGACCTCACCACATGAAACAGAAGCCCCGGAAACTTCCTCGTCACCATCGCATACAACGGATGATCCGGTGTATACAACCGAAACAGATGATCCTGAGGTGACCTCACCACATGAAACTGAAGCGCCTGAAACTTCCTCGTTACCATCGCATACAACGGAGGATCCAGAGTACACAATCGAAACAGATGATCCTGAAGTGACCTCTCCACATGAAACAGAAGCACCGGAAACTTCCTCGTTGCAATCGCATACAACGGAGGATCCGGAGTATACAACAGATGATCCTGAGGTGACCTCACCACATGAAACTGAAGCGCCTGAAACTTCCTCGTTACCATCGCATACAACGGATGATCCGGAGTATACAACAGATGATCCTGAGGTGACCTCACCACATGAAACTGAAGCGACTGAAACTTCCTCGTTACCATCGCATACAACGGAGGATCCAGAGTATACAACCGAAACAGATGATCCTGAGGTGACCTCACCACATGAAACAGAAACACCGGAAACGACTTCATTGCCATCGCATACAACGGATGATCCGGAGTATACAACAGAAGATCCTGAGGTGACCTCACCACATGAAACAGAAGCACCGGAAACTTCCTCGTTACCATCGCATACAACGGATGATCCGGAGTATACAACAGATGATCCTGAGGTGACCTCACCACATGAAACAGAAGCACCGGAAACTTCCTCGTTGCAATCGCATACAACGGAGGATCCGGAGTATACAACAGATGATCCTGAGGTGACCTCACCACATGAAACTGAAGCGCCTGAAACTTCCTCGTTACCATCGCATACAACGGAGGATCCAGCTACTTCGTTGAATACGACCGAAGGTATAATGATCATGCACAAGGATGACCATTACTCAGAAGAACCTGTTTACAATAGTACATCGAATCAAATAAGTTATTACAAGTACAAAAAGTGAGCTTTAATAGCCAGCCTCCATTGGTAACGGATTGCATCATTTTAATCGTGTCAAGGTGAGTCTGAATAATGTGTTACATACAATAACTGTGCAATATTTTAAGAAATCGGTAAAACTTTGGCAACATTAAGACCTATGCAATAAACGACTGATAAACCATTTGCGTACCAACCCAACCCATCCAACCTTAACACATGAAACAGAAGCACCGGAAACTTCCTCGTTGCCATCGCATACAACGGATGATCCGGTGTATACAACCGAAACAGATGATCCTGAAGTGACCTCACCACATGAAACTGAAGCGACTGAAACTTCCTCGTTACCATCGCATACAACGGATGATCCAGAGTACACAATCGAAACAGATGATCCTGAAGTGACCTCACCACATGAAACTGAAGCGACTGAAACTTCCTCGTTACCATCGCATACAACGGAGGATCCAGAGTACACAATCGAAACAGATGATCCTGAAGTGACTTCGCCACATGAAACAGAAGCACCGGAAACTTCCTCGTCACCATCGCATACAACGGATGATACGGTGTATACAACCGAAACAGATGATCCTGAGGTGACCTCACCACATGAAACAGAAGCACCGGAAACTTCTTCGTTGCCATCGCATACAACGGATGATCCGGTGTATACAACCGAAACAGATGATCCTGAGGTGACCTCACCACATGAAACAGAAGCACCGGAAACTTCCTCGTTGCAATCGCATACAACGGATGATCCGGAGTATACAACAGATGATCCTGAGGTGACCTCACCACATGAAACTGAAGCGCCTGAAACTTCCTCGTTACCATCGCATACAACGGAGGATCCAGCTACTTCGTTGAATACGATCGCAGGTATAATGATCATGCACAAGGATGACCATTACTCAGAAGAACCTGTTTACAATAGTACATCGAATCAAATAAGTTATTACAAGTACAAAAAATGAGCTTTAATAGCCAGCCTCCATTGGTAACGGATTGCATCATTTTAATCGTGTCAAGGTGAGTCTGAATAATGTGTTACATACAATAACTGTGCAATATTTTAAGAAATCGGTAAAACTTTGGCAACATTAAGACCTATGCAATAAACGACTGATAAACCATTTGCGTACCAACCCAACCCATCCAACCTTAACTATCAGTGTTCCAAACTGCCGTAAAATGTAAAAAGGATGATAAAACTAAGCGGCATGAAATAGTGTAACAAAAACCAAATGATATGAAGTATAACAACAGACAAACAAAACTGTGTTTAAATAACTAAGGACAAAAGAAAAGGAAACAAATTAGCTAACCTGGCCCTTTGGTATGTTGCCCATATTGGCGATTATTTTAGTCATAGCGCGTTCCGTTTCGTCCAATTTCTTGCGCAACAGTTCGAGTTCCATCAGCTGGTCGGCACTGTCGCCGCCAGCCAACGTAGCGCCCGACTGTGAGAGATTAGCTATCGAGAAGGACGAGCTTTTGCTATTGTTACCACTACTGTCGCTAGTGCTATAGTTAGCTAGATTCAAGGTGAGAAATTTGGGATTAGTAACGTTGCTGACACTGGTCGGTACTTGGCCAATTGTTGTAGTAGCTGCACTCGGCGAATCGGCGACTGCGACGGTACTGCGCTGCTCAACAGCAGCATCCGGCACATCTTGACCACCAGCTGCAACGGTCGGTCGGGATAGTGGTTGGTCATCTGCGACAAAATTGATACTATGTGTCTCACTGACGACACTGGCTAGTGTGGATGCGTTTGAAACGACTTCGGAGGGGCTGTTCGCCGTCGGTTCGGGAGCAGGAAATGCTTCAGATGATGGTGTCGGTGCGGGTGCGAATGATGGTGATTCAGTTGGCGGGGAGTCGCCGGAAGCAGGGGGATTAGTATCGCCAATCGTTTCGTCCAGGTTAGTAGTAAGCCCATTAGTGACGGTAATGGTCTGCATGTTTGCTTGAGTGCTATCTCTACTAGAAACCATGCTGTGCACACCGGATGACTTGGACTCGATCGCTTCAACGATCAGTGCAGCGGAAGCGGCCAATCGGGGGGGTTCTTGAGGAGATGATTCTTGCAACCCATTCGCCGGGACCATCCCATCGGATGCTCCACTATGAATAAGCTTTTCGGTAATGATATGATCAACGATCGATTCGATTTCGTTCACCACAGCAGCAGCTTCATTCAGCGTGCGTTCCACCAAAGCTTCCTTAGTAACGTGCTCCAGCGTGGTGAGTGAAATTTCTGAGTGCTTTTCCTGATTGTGCAGCTGTTCGTGACCTACTTCGGCAGCTTCCAACTTTTCATCGATTGTATCCATCACAGGGACGGCCGTAACTAAAGGACTAGGCATATTGCTGGCCGTCTTTGAAATGTTCGGCAATTCGACGATCGCTTCGTCGCCGGTAACCTCTGTGATGGTCATCGTGTCGGGCATGCTAGCTTTTTCGATGCTTATAGGTATGATATGCTCCTCAATTACCTTTCCTTCTACCACCTCATCGACTATGGCCGCTTCGTCATGTACTTCTTCAATTGAAACGCTCTTATTATCGTTACTCTCAGCTGCAGCTGCACCAGATAGGTTTCCCGGCTCGACGGCCTTGTGAGTTTCTTCGAGCACTGTTTCCACTTCTACCGTCGGTTGATCGTTCAGTTCGACAAACACGGGTTCACTCGATGCGTTACCGATCGCCAGTTCCGTCGTAATTAAGTCTTCCGAAAGGGTTCCAGCTTCTTCCGATGTCTTCGATACAGGCTGTTGCTCGATGACCACATCGTTCTGCTCGCCATCAGCTGCAGCTGCACCAAACTTGTTTCCCGCCTCGGCTGCTTCAATCGGTTCTTGGTTTACAGCATCCGCCGCTAGAATCGCCTCATGGACTGGCAGATTCTTTGTCTCGACGAATGTCGTATCCGCAGAAGTGCTATCGGTCATCTCGTCCGTCGCATGCAACACATCCGCGGTGGCATTGGATTCATCTGATTCTTTCGCCTTAGGCTGCTGTTCGATAACGGATGCTACACTCAGTGATGTATCTTCACTTATCGAATCCATCTCACCGGCATCCTCCTCCGTCAGTGTTTGCTCAACAACTGCTGCAAGCTCCATTTCATCCATTGTCGGCTCCTGGGCAACACTGTCTGGTTCATCGAACGTTTCTTGTGACACAGACGCATCGGTAACTTCCGTTTGCTTCGCGTCTTGAGCATCAAACCGCTCAACCACAATGCCATCGACAAGCTTTTGCGTTGCAGGATCGTAATCTGGCAACTCTGGGTACTGGTCTTGCTGTTTGGCGAGTTCCTCTGCTTGTTCCAGCACTTCCTGCACCAGCTGTTCGGCGGCAAGAGTAATATCTTCAACAGTTTTGTGAACCAGATCCTCCGTATCAACCTCCAGATCAACTGCATCCGACTGTTTCGTAACTTAAATCGTTTACTTCATACACTGCCTCGCTTTGAGGAATTTCCTCGGTTATAATTTCTTGACTTTCCTTATCGTTTTCAGCTTCAATGGTCACAGGTTCAGGTTCAGGTTTCTCAATTAGGTTATCAATTTGTTCGTTTTCTTGTTTCGAATTAGCGACATGTTCCGAGTCCTGCTTCTCTTCTGGTGCCACATGTTCGATCGGTGTGCTGGTAACTTCCGCTATCTCACGTTCCACTTGATCCGATGCTGGTTCGGTACTTACAGCGGAATCTTCAATAATCTGTGGTTGGTTTTCTTGTTCACTGAGCGATTGTTCAGCTGGCTGTTCAGATGCAACACTCGACGATTGCTCCACCGACTGATCAGAAATAGCACTAGATTCGAAAACTGGGGTTTGTTCCTGCAACTGATCTTGCACTTCTTCGGGTGCAACGCTTTCAGCAATTGTTTCTACAAGCTTCTCGGGCAAGACTTCATCAACAACTTCGTTCTGAACATTTTCCTTTGTTTCGAACTCTGCCACTTCATCGTTCGAATTTGGTTCTGTGACAAATGAAGCTACATCTGGCTCATCAAACGATTTTACCGTGATCGATTCAGCTTCCGTCGTCGGTGCATTGGCTGCATTTTGTGTTGACACTTGTTGAACTACGATTTCTTCTTCAATAACAGGTTCAGGGACATCTACTTCGTTTTCCGTTGGCTCTTTCTCACATGGTTTGGGTACGTCCTCAGCGGGGATGAGGATGGGTGCAATCGCTGCAGCTTGTGTTGTAACTTGTTGCACTAGGATTACTTCTTCAATAACCGGTTCCACAATTACTTCATTTTTGCGATCTTCTGATACGTCCTCGGTGATGTTCTTTACAGCACTTGAAGCTCACAAGGATGACCATTACTCAGAAGAACCTGTTTACAATAGTACATCGAATCAAATAAGTTATTACAAGTACAAAAAATGAGCTTTAATAGCCAGCCTCCATTGGTAACGGATTGCATCATTTTAATCGTGTCAAGGTGAGTCTGAATAATGTGTTACATACAATAACTGTGCAATATTTTAAGAAATCGGTAAAACTTTGGCAACATTAAGACCTATGCAATAAACGACTGATAAACCATTTGCGTACCAACCCAACCCATCCAACCTTAACTATCAGTGTTCCAAACTGCCGTAAAATGTAAAAAGGATGATAAAACTAAGCGGCATGAAATAGTGTAACAAAAACCAAATGATATGAAGTATAACAACAGACAAACAAAACTGTGTTTAAATAACTAAGGACAAAAGAAAAGGAAACAAATTAGCTAACCTGGCCCTTTGGTATGTTGCCCATATTGGCGATTATTTTAGTCATAGCGCGTTCCGTTTCGTCCAATTTCTTGCGCAACAGTTCGAGTTCCATCAGCTGGTCGGCACTGTCGCCGCCAGCCAACGTAGCGCCCGACTGTGAGAGATTAGCTATCGAGAAGGACGAGCTTTTGCTATTGTTACCACTACTGTCGCTAGTGCTATAGTTAGCTAGATTCAAGGTGAGAAATTTGGGATTAGTAACGTTGCTGACACTGGTCGGTACTTGGCCAATTGTTGTAGTAGCTGCACTCGGCGAATCGGCGACTGCGACGGTACTGCGCTGCTCAACAGCAGCATCCGGCACATCTTGACCACCAGCTGCAACGGTCGGTCGGGATAGTGGTTGGTCATCTGCGACAAAATTGATACTATGTGTCTCACTGACGACACTGGCTAGTGTGGATGCGTTTGAAACGACTTCGGAGGGGCTGTTCGCCGTCGGTTCGGGAGCAGGAAATGCTTCAGATGATGGTGTCGGTGCGGGTGCGAATGATGGTGATTCAGTTGGCGGGGAGTCGCCGGAAGCAGGGGGATTAGTATCGCCAATCGTTTCGTCCAGGTTAGTAGTAAGCCCATTAGTGACGGTAATGGTCTGCATGTTTGCTTGAGTGCTATCTCTACTAGAAACCATGCTGTGCACACCGGATGACTTGGACTCGATCGCTTCAACGATCAGTGCAGCGGAAGCGGCCAATCGGGGGGGTTCTTGAGGAGATGATTCTTGCAACCCATTCGCCGGGACCATCCCATCGGATGCTCCACTATGAATAAGCTTTTCGGTAATGATATGATCAACGATCGATTCGATTTCGTTCACCACAGCAGCAGCTTCATTCAGCGTGCGTTCCACCAAAGCTTCCTTAGTAACGTGCTCCAGCGTGGTGAGTGAAATTTCTGAGTGCTTTTCCTGATTGTGCAGCTGTTCGTGACCTACTTCGGCAGCTTCCAACTTTTCATCGATTGTATCCATCACAGGGACGGCCGTAACTAAAGGACTAGGCATATTGCTGGCCGTCTTTGAAATGTTCGGCAATTCGACGATCGCTTCGTCGCCGGTAACCTCTGTGATGGTCATCGTGTCGGGCATGCTAGCTTTTTCGATGCTTATAGGTATGATATGCTCCTCAATTACCTTTCCTTCTACCACCTCATCGACTATGGCCGCTTCGTCATGTACTTCTTCAATTGAAACGCTCTTATTATCGTTACTCTCAGCTGCAGCTGCACCAGATAGGTTTCCCGGCTCGACGGCCTTGTGAGTTTCTTCGAGCACTGTTTCCACTTCTACCGTCGGTTGATCGTTCAGTTCGACAAACACGGGTTCACTCGATGCGTTACCGATCGCCAGTTCCGTCGTAATTAAGTCTTCCGAAAGGGTTCCAGCTTCTTCCGATGTCTTCGATACAGGCTGTTGCTCGATGACCACATCGTTCTGCTCGCCATCAGCTGCAGCTGCACCAAACTTGTTTCCCGCCTCGGCTGCTTCAATCGGTTCTTGGTTTACAGCATCCGCCGCTAGAATCGCCTCATGGACTGGCAGATTCTTTGTCTCGACGAATGTCGTATCCGCAGAAGTGCTATCGGTCATCTCGTCCGTCGCATGCAACACATCCGCGGTGGCATTGGATTCATCTGATTCTTTCGCCTTAGGCTGCTGTTCGATAACGGATGCTACACTCAGTGATGTATCTTCACTTATCGAATCCATCTCACCGGCATCCTCCTCCGTCAGTGTTTGCTCAACAACTGCTGCAAGCTCCATTTCATCCATTGTCGGCTCCTGGGCAACACTGTCTGGTTCATCGAACGTTTCTTGTGACACAGACGCATCGGTAGCTTCCGTTTGCTTCGCGTCTTGAGCATCAAACCGCTCAACCACAATGCCATCGACAAGCTTTTGCGTTGCAGGATCGTAATCTGGCAACTCTGGGTACTGGTCTTGCTGTTTGGCGAGTTCCTCTGCTTGTTCCAGCACTTCCTGCACCAGCTGTTCGGCGGCAAGAGTAATATCTTCAACAGTTTTGTGAACCAGATCCTCCGTATCAACCTCCAGATCAACTGCATCCGACTGTTTCGTAACTATTTCCTCATCAGTTTGTTTTAATTCGTTTACTTCATTCACTGCATCGTTTTGAGGAATTTCCTCGGTTATAATTTCTTGACTTTCCTTATCGTTTTCAGCTTCAATGGTCACAGGTTCAGGTTCAGGTTTCTCAATTAGGTTATCAATTTGTTCGTTTTCTTGTTTCGAATTAGCGACATGTTCCGAGTCCTGCTTCTCTTCTGGTTCCACATGTTCGATCGGTGTGCTGGTAACTTCCGCTATCTCACGTTCCACTTGATCCGATGCTGGTTCGGTACTTACAGCGGAATCTTCAATAATCTGTGGTTGGTTTTCTTGTTCACTGAGCGATTGTTCAGCTGGCTGTTCAGATGCAACACTCGACGATTGCTCCACCGACTGATCAGAAATAGCACTAGATTCGAAAACTGGGGTTTGTTCCTGCAACTGATCTTGCACTTCTTCGGGTGCAACGCTTTCAGCAATTGTTTCTACAAGCTTCTCGGGCAAGACTTCATCAACAACTTCGTTCTGAACATTTTCCTTTGTTTCGAACTCTGCCACTTCATCGTTCGAATTTGGTTCTGTGACAAATGAAGCTACATCTGGCTCATCAAACGATTTTACCGTGATCGATTCAGCTTCCGTCGTCGGTGCATTGGCTGCATTTTGTGTTGACACTTGTTGAACTACGATTTCTTCTTCAATAACAGGTTCAGGGACATCTACTTCGTTTTCCGTTGGCTCTTTCTCACATGGTTTGGGTACGTCCTCAGCGGGGATGAGGATGGGTGCAATCGCTGCAGCTTGTGTTGTAACTTGTTGCACTAGGATTACTTCTTCAATAACCGGTTCCACAATTACTTCATTTTTGCGATCTTCTGATACGTCCTCGGTGATGTTCTTTACAGCACTTGAAGCTTCGCTAGCTTCTTTAAGCTCATGTTCCTCGTTTTGAGGCTTTGTTTCAACAGCATTTTCCATGGGCACCTGCGAGGACAGCTCAACAGATTCTTCAACCGCAACAACCTTTTTCACAACGATTCCATCGACTACCTTCTCGGTAGTGGGATCGTGAGCCGGCTGCTGTTCGCCGAAGCATTCTTCTGCACTTTCCTCTGATACGATTTCACTCGTTTCAACAGTTTGGTCCTGCACGTTTGGTTCCAGCTTTGCGGGTTCGTCGTCCAATGAGCTGTGGTCGGGAGTGATGCTCTCATTGGGCTTTGTAGCTTCCTTCTGCTTCGAGAGCTGCTCGTAGTCAATCGACAGTTCAGACTGCACTGAAGAAGGTTCGGCAGAGACTACAGCACTACTGACCGACGAAACGGCAACCGGAACAACGAGCTCACCATTCGTGGTGGCCGTTACTTGTGATTGGTCTAAAAATAAAATGATAAACAAAAATAGCAACACAAAACAAACAAACAAAAGGGTGGAGAGATACACAAAAAAAAACATAATAAAACTAACAACAAAAACCACACACCGCACGTAGAGCCCGGTTTCCTAATGTTTTGAGCTCTCGATGTGCATCATCTTAAATGTAGTGGAAGTAGATCGAGCTCTCACCCCGGATCTGCCCACATCCAACAACCAGCAAATTGTTGTTGTTGCCGGTGGGCAAAAATGCTGGGCGAAGAAAATCAACAAATGCACTCTGCAATGGGAGATCGGACACGCACTACCGGTCCAATGAGGCGTAACGGGGGGAAGGAACTTTCGAAACTAATTGGGAAGAATCGCACAACCGGCGCACGCTGGGTGGGTTAGAAAGAGATTGTTCCTTTCACAAACTAACAGTACCACAAGCTCGGGGAAGTATTTGGGAAAAAAAGAAACCTCACCGCTTCGTAGCTGCCAGAAGCAGCGAGGTAATTAAAGTCCAAAATTTTAAAACGTTTTCAACGTGAAAAGTCAAATCAAAGTTTAGTGGCTGCAGGCACAACTGTGACACATGTTTGGACTTTGGCAATGTTGCCCGGTAACTTATATGGGCGTTCTGGGGCGACCGCTCCGTGTCTGGAAAGTATTTTAAGCAATAATAGATATTGTATTTATTTAATAAATTTTGACCGCATGAAAAAACACTGTGCGACAAAATTGACAGATTACAGTGCTGCACACAAATAATTCTAGGGGGGGCCTTCTCGAGATTAAAGTCCAAAATTTTAAAACGTTTTCAACGTGAAAAGTCAAATCAAAGTTTAGTGGCTGCAGGCACAACATTTGACTAAAGATTAGGTCAATTGCAGCGTTTACCACCGCAAAAGAAACTATCCAATAAAGCTACAGCTATCAAACCATTACCATTAAGCCTACCATGAAGAAATGGGCAATAGATTTAAAAAAAAAAACTGCAATAATGCATTTTCTGGAGCGGAGACCTTCACTCCACACCAAGCCAAAATAAAGCTACGAATAATTAAGTTCGCAATAAAATCAGTGATGCACACGGAAGCACACCGTGTCTGTGTAACCTTGAGGCTACATTTCTTCCCACACAGTGGCTTCGCAAAATTGAAAATAAAAAAAAAAACCTTATAACAGCACGGCACTAAAATTGATCTACTTTACCGGGAGGGGTTTGTTTTTGTTGGTGCAATTAAATTACCAATTAGCAAGCATTTGAAGAGTGCAATGGGACCAACATTCGCACACATAACCAAACCAACAAAACTACAGCAACAACAACAACAAAAAATCGGACAAATACACACACTCCGTGGTGTCGGTGGGAAATCGTTAGCAGTAAATGATGGTTCGCGTGGAATTAACGGACTGGAACACTCGAAGATGGCGAGTGTAAAGCCATCCCCCGGATTAGCGGTAAGCTGAATGTGTGTTTTATTTTATGCTTTTTCTTAATTTTTTTCTTTTTCTTCTTTTAGTTTAACCAATCGATGAGAAATAGGAACCGGGATTACACGACAAAACGCAATCAAACAAACAACCAACAGAAGGAAACAAAACACACTGGAATTCTTACATTGTTTCGCTTGCTACTAGGCAGCGTTAGAGCGTATATTGAGTGAGCTACGAGATAAAGATGCGGACAGAGGACGAATTGCACCATGAACATCCACTTGGCAATAAGCTGAGAGAGGCACTACCTGTTTACAATCGATCCGAAAATTTACGAATGTGCAGTGCAGCTAAAGGGACATATTTGTAGATAATTTGCAATCGTACGAATTGCAGGACCATGGACGATTTAAAAAGCAAGTATTCATAGCATGTAGGGTGCCAGAAAATAGAGCAAGTGTTAGAGCTTTTGGACGTGTGTTGCTGTTGTGCTAGATAATGGGAAATTCGTTTCGTTCTAGCGTATTGTTGTACCACGTGCTAGAGACACGCGAAAGATACGCCACTGCTGCACTGCCTAGCTACAGGAAGTGGAAATAAGTCCAGTGTGTGTGTGTATGTGTGTATTTGCTATAGAATATGCGAGCTACGATCTTACTTGCGCCATGATCTTTCCAGGCTTTGCGAGCGTGTAATGGGAAAAAAGGAAAACTTCCACTGTAAGAATGTTTGGCATACACAAAAGAGGGGTAGATTGAACGCGGAATTTCCCCTCCCTCAGTACGATGAGAGATGAGATGAAAAGAAAAATAAATTAACGGGTCGAAAAACTAATTTTTGCCACATTTTTCACCCTCACCGTAGTGTAGTGTGTACGCGGCTACGGTTGCAAAGAAAAACAAAAACCAATCAAACCGCTACTGAAGTGCGATGAGATTTTGCAATCTCCACAATTTCCGTACGGAAGGTACGAAGATATGGGCGTATGAACGGTATGCAAACAGACCTGACCCGTTGAGGGAGCGGAAGAATAGATTTTGCACCAAGCAGAGTAAGAGTAATGAAGATCGAAGTGCTATGATGATGATGATCATGATGGTGGTTGGTTAACATGTACAGGAGTACGGAGCGGTGGTGAATCGGTTTATCGAGGCGAGAGGAATGGCGATGGCGCGATATTACGAGCCCAAAAGGGGCCCACGGATACGTGTGCGTTTTACGGTTGAGAATGAGGTACGAGCGATGAGCCGGAGGAGTGAAAGAATTGGAACCAAACTTACCCAGTTTCGTCGTACCGTCGTCCGGTCGCTTGATGTACTGCGCGGTGGTGAACACTTCGTTGCGGAACGCCGGATCCGGCTTAACCTCCGCGTACGGTGTAGCCGGTGTCTTCTTAAAGATTAGCTACAAAACAAGAAGGGAACGGAATTAGCAACATCGTGCGCGTGGAATACGTTCGGGAAAATGAAGGAACCGATCGCAAGCTGCAGATCGTTTCTGCTAGCTGCCGTTTTGCTAACTGTTCGGGCAGCCCAAGAGCCGAAGCGTGCTTACTTTCATGATGGTGTAGATGAAGAATGAAACTATACCGATGGTATAGAGTGGCATTATGAAACCCATTGAGTTGGCTGATTTTGTTGCTTGATGTGATCCAGCTCCCATAGGTGGGCGCATACCAGGTATGGGACCGGGCTGCAAAGGAAGAAAACAACAGACAGAAAATTGCGGTTATGTTATGGGCTGAGTGCAATTGCAGTAGTACATTTACGAGCAGTAAAACTAAATGATGGAAGGTTGTGAAATGGGGTGCAGTTGCTTAAAGATGGACCTGTGGTCCGAAAGGTGAGGAAAGATTAATAAACAGGACGATAGTTTGCTGTGTTAAAGAGGATCTGGATTCTGAATTAATCGGAAGTTTTCCTAGCATCCAGAGCAACAAACTTGGAATGAGATCTGATGAATATCTGGATTATGAATTATTGGGAAGTTTTCCCTAGCATCTAGAGAATGGGGTCTAGTACAATATATTTTTAAATCACTTTAACTTCGATTCACATTACACCACGAAACATCATCTCATCAACTACAAAAACTAAACTATTCCTATTATTATCATCCCAACCCTCTTCACTTCAATCCTCCGAGTCGTCACTTTTACCGATACGAATAATCGCTCTCTGTTCAATTTAATTAAACATGATGTATACAGCGTAGTTTACACGACTTTACATTTGCTTTACAATCATACAACCGCTCGGATAAACGCTTGTATGAAATCACGTAGCGCGAACAAAACACTGGCGCCGCTAGATCGATCATTCATCTGTGGAATGCGGTGTCTAAAGCGGAAGGTGTCTGCAGCTCCAATTCTTCACTAAAGCAAAACAACACCCATTCCAAACGGGAGACTTACGTTTGCCGATCGAAATGGTACAGTTTTTCTTCGCCTTGCACTGAACGCGATTATTGTGATTTGATTTCGATCAGTAAAACAACAATTTTGCCACTAAACTTCACCGCTAACCGAGCACAGCCTTTCGTGACGGCACAGGTCACTTCAAACGCACGACACACGGCCACGCACAATTCCAATTGCAGCTGTCCTATCCAGAAAGCGTAATATTCACTCCGAGCTCCGAGTAGCTGTGTACCGTCACCGGGAAACGATCGCGCACAATTGACGAGCGTTGGTTTTCCGGGGTTGGTTGCTTGTTTGCTTTTGAGCTCAGTCTGGTGCAGTTTTCCATTTGTGTTCGTGGTAGTAGTGTGGAGTGAGCGGTTTGGTTTGCGGTGGCCGAACGCTCGTCGTAAGATTGAGGGATGAAGAAACCTGTGCTGCAGCAACCGGCAGGCGAACCACACCAACACCAGTGGAAATGAAAGCCATCTGGCGGATCGGTAGTACGGAACCGATCGAAAGTCGCTACAGCCACGATTGGCACCCATCGCCCACACCATCGCCATCCCATCGATGATAAATGCGTTTTTCTTCGCGTTTGAATCTGCACACACACACATACACGCATCGGTTTAGCCTTCAGCTTTTGGCTATAAATTACATTGGCTTGCGGGATTGGTAACGATGACTAAAAATATTAATGCGATCGATGCGAATGGCAGGAGTACAGGGAACGATTTTATGTTCAATTTTTATTTGAGCTTCTTTTTACGGTTTTCAGTTTGATTAGGGTGTGTTTTTTTTTATAAAAAAAAAGATAAGATGAACACTATTAACGATAAATCTTAATCTCATTGATTTTCACCACAATGTAAAATAAGAACATAAATAAGCAATATCGAGAGATACAGTGATGGGCAATATGTTAAGACCAATCTATTTTACGCTTTTTTGAACTACTTTTTTGAAACTAATAATAGGTAGAACCATCGAAAAATTTGGGAAAAGCATCAGCAGCATCTCAACTTTATCAGAAACGAAATTAAAATAAAATACGACTTTAGAAAGGAGTTTCTAATATAATTGAGCGAGCATGTATTAAATTTTAAAAGTGTAAATTATCATATTGTATAGGAAGATTTTTTTAAAATATTGTATTCGTTGCATGGTATCATTTTGCTTTCTCATTTGCTTTGACCACAAATGTATCAAAGTTGATTTTCTGATTGTTGCCAAAATATTATATGTTTTTCTAAAATATTCAACAAAGTTCTACAGAAACAAATTAGTTGAATCGATGAATCTTAACACCGTAACCTCACTTTTGCGGTTTGCTTAAAATTTTATATAGCTTTATTACTTGGTCCGTCGCTGTATAATTACCGAAAAATAAATAAAATATCTTATCGATTTAAAAAAAATTAAAAAACAACTTAAGAATACAAAATATATTTCATAAAATAAGCAAAATATATTAAATTTCTAGAAAATAACCCACAAGTTGACCACAAAGCACATAATAAGAACATGAAAGCCACGAGAGAGAGAGATATGGGGCTGCAAATTTTTCACCACCCATTTTTGCGATTGATTGCTAATAAATAATTGTTATAATTGTCAATCGTTGTTTTGACGCTGCTTTCAAACCACCGAATGAAGCGGAAATTCACACACACCCACCGCCACACCGTCTACGGGAACCGCAAAAAAGGTGGAAAATTGTGCTGAATTCATTCGATTCCATTGCACTGCACTGCAGATCGGTCAATAGCTTACCAGTGCGCTAGGCTGTTGGAAGCTATTGCTCTCATGCTCCTATGCTCCCACTGCTCGTCGTGGTGTGTGTGTTTTTTTTTTGTTGTTTCCCTA
>KZ061787.1:0-35259 GCA_002091835.1 Anopheles maculatus
GTGCGAATGGGTCTCCATCAATGGAGGAGGAATTGCATCGGGATGGGGCGCATAAATCATAAGTGGAAGTTGGGGGGCTTCCTAAATGGAGTCGTAGTGCGTTAGAGTGTGTTGATTGATGGTGATAATGTTTACTGGAAGTAAACCCATCGATGATGTGATTTATGACTGCAGCAACTATTCATCATTTGTTTCACGGAGACAATATTGAACATTATAACCAAGATAAATGCCAAATAATGGTAACGTCGAGATCCTTCCTTCACTTGTTACAACAATATCTTGAGAAACTCATGTACAGAAAGCCGTCTGTCCAGAAACTAGTTTATAAATGGCCAGAACGCTAATACTATTCTGTGCATTGAAGACACTGAGTGGTCTCGTCCAAGAAGAGGTCTTGTTGAAGGATTCTATCTTTGCCTCAAGAACTAGAGCCCAGAAATATCAGATAATGTGATCTTTCTGAGCATGCCAGATTGTAGAAATCTATTTCTGAGGCTAGATTTTTAATTTATATTATTAACTATCATTATACATTAGACTGTAGCCTACAATGCACCACAGAAAAAGCTATCGTACCTTTCTATCGCATAAACCAAAAAGATATTAAAGGACACTCCATGTTAAACCCAAGCTTGTCCAAAAGGTGGCGACTTCGTTTTGCAATTTAAAATCGTTTCCATTTCCAGGACGTTTCCAAAATGTGCCAAAATGTGTCATGTCGAAGCTGTCTTCTGGCGCTCGAACTTCTTTCGCTGAACGGATGTGCCTTGAAAGAAATGTGTCTATACCCTCGAAATGTCGTTCTTCTTCGGCATAAACCTCGGGGCAACAACAGACTATCAGAGAGAGAAAGAACGAGAGAGCGCTGATTAAAAACAACAACAAAACCAAGCACACAATATTAACGTACCGAGCAAGAAATGGGACCAAGGAAAACGCGGAAGTGACAGCCGTCTTTTTTCGCACTTTCCGCGCCAGTTGGGGTCACCCACTGGGTGGGAAAATGGCGGTACGGGGAGGACCAATAAATTTGGCAAATCCTTCTTCTACTCTGTCGGTGAGATTTCCTGTTTCTTTTTTTTCCAGTCGCCCTGTTTGCCTTTTCCCACCGGGGGTCATAGAGTACACACGACAGAAACGTTTTCTTCGGCTGTCATTTGTCGTTTTTGCAATTATTAAAATTTCACCAATAGACCAGCGTTTTTGTTTTTCTTTCTCTGGCGCATGAATTGGTATACCTTTCCACCTCCGTTTCCGGTCGTTTGTGTTCGTAAAGCGCAACGCGGATAGACAAGATGACGTTTAATTAGTAGGACAAGTAAAACAAGGCATTCCAAAACAGTCGAGTTGGCGAATCGCGTACAAGGAGAGCACAAGTCAATTGAATTGATGTTTTGAGATTGAGAAACTGGCGGGAAGCGATGAAAAGTGGAACTGATTTCTGGGTGTTGATATGAGACTGAAGAATGTTTGTTTTGGAGCAGAGTATGGAAATTTTCATTGCTGCCGACTAAAATGACCTGTCTTGACGAGAATAAAAAACGATTATTAGTTAGCGTTGGACAGATGGCATTGAGCTTGTAGACATAGATTTCAAGAACCAAGTCCTACTTCAAAAGGACCAGATATTGGTGTCCATTTCCTCAGTGTAGGATAAAGACTTAAGTCCACTCTAACAGAAGATAGTTTTTAAGGCATCTAACTTCAAATCAAGCATTTATACTCATTGCTACTAATCTTCTTGATGAATCATGACTCATCTTCTATTCGAATCATTGCGAGGAACATTATAATACTAAGGAACAATGTTATAAGTCATAACATTAACACGAAACGACTTTTAGACCATCACATCGAACAAAAGCGTGTCAAGAAGCGAGTTCACCGCAATGACGGATCACCGCAATGACCTCAAATAATAGCCCCATTCCGTCCGGGGATCCATCCCGACCACCACCGATTGATTAGAAGACTCACCCCAAGATGATCCCGCTAGTCGCAGAAGGTTATCGGCAACTATGAACCGTCCTATGAATTTGTTTTAGCATCACGGACTCTGTTTGTTTTTGCCGTTTTTTGCTATCACGTTGATAACGACGAATGCCGATGCTGAGTACCATCCGCAGTGTCCTGATTTAGTGCGCGCTCCAATCAACAACAACACGTGCTTATCAGGAGAAGAAATCTTCTCGGATGTGCAACAGGGCGAAGCAAAACAAGGAGCAGTTAACAGCTAAACATGCCCATCTCCCTTAAGGTTGCAGCCATTGCGTTCGTGGAGTGCAGTGTTTACGAAACCCGGAGGTTTATGGAACGTTGTGCTAGCGGAAGATTTCAAAACATCGAACTCTTAATAAGCTAGCGAGCTGGCGCCACGATGGCGGACAGCTAGAGAGTTCGCCGTAATAGCACGTGGTACCGTTTTCAATCAAAGCAGGCTCCTCGCTAGGATGTGCTATGCATGGCCTCCTTCCTAAATCTGCCACATCCAATCGAAGATGCGATTTGCGTTGCGCATGGCAACGGAGGATGAAACGTTTTTCGCAAACACGTTGTTTCTTCCCTCTTTTAGCAGTACTGTTCCAGTGCGCTGGTGTTTCTCCCCTGGTGACTCCGAATCTAGGACAAAGGACTGGAGATTTCGTGTGCTGCGCAGCATCCAACATGGCGAAGCGGAACCATTTTGAAGGTACGTAGAAAAGGGAACGCACGTGGTGTCCGCCATTGCGTCAGTCTAAAATAACTACTGTCTAATGCCATTCTTTCCAATACATTCGTCCCTGCAGAACTATCGGTTACTTGGAACGAAATGTCTTCTTCCGGGAGGTTTTACTTTTTCCGGTCAGTAGTCGTGTATCGACCCCGGGGGTTAAGTATTTCGGTTACCTTCACACAGCGCCGGAATCAAACGTGCAAGCCGTATGCAAGTACTGTGTGAACCTCTTTCCTTAACCTCTCGGACGCACACATCCGGCCACCGCTACTATGCAATGCGTCAGTTCCTGAATGCATATTAAATCGGTGAACTTTTTCTTCACTTCAGCAGGCCCTTTGTTGCGTCCGCTTTCCGATAGGTCACACTTCTTTGACAGTCGCCCTTGGTTTTGGTTTTTTTTTGTTACCACGGTACTATATGTCCGCGTGCGACCGCCTTGCCGAGCGTTCAGGTATCAAATATCTATCACCTTCCCTATTGCGGCACGCCTTTCGGGTTTCTGTTATTCTAGAAGTGTTGGCCTTTAACTTCTTCCGTGCGATCTGGTTTCCAGTTCCAGCGAACACATTGTACGGGACAGTGTACTGGAATCTTTATTCTTTATGAGCACACGGTAGAAAGGTATAGAATTGGTGGTAGAATTGTTTTAAACATTACTTCTATTGGCTTGAAAATGGGTTGATTTTCATGTGCCACACTTTATGAATGTTCTTATTTAAATTTCAAATACATGTGTGTGGATGCGTGTCCGCAAGCCGAATTCTACTGTTCCCGGCCGTTTACTGACTGAATAAGCAATTAGAATCGATTTTAAAATTAATGAACCTCCAGAGTTCACAAGACTTTTCCTCTGACTGTCGTCTACAGTGTGTCAATGATACAATAGATGACGATATTGTTCGTTTTTGAATACTCGTTCCTTTAAATTATTAAAGATTACATCAAATAGTAATAATCTCAGCCAATATAATTATTTTAATTTTAAAACAATATTTTTTTTTTACCCATCACGTTGTCCAACCATGCTCCCATAGTTCGTTTGCAGCGTATACGCACAACCCCGTCAAGACACGGGGCCAGTATAGTTAAGTTTTTTTCCCGCACATACAATCTAGAAGCACACATACACGCAACGCGACGGGAGCAAAAAACGATGACAAATGTAAAGATATGCGCCACTGGGGCCATTCCATTCCGTCCGTACCCAAAGCTCAGGAGGTCGGGTCATGTCAGCTAACCGTCGGTTTTCTATTTGGTCGCACAGACAGACACAGACACCTCTCGCACCATCCTCACGCGGTCAACAGACGACAACAGAGCACACACGCAACGGAATCCGAACGTGGACGCGTGGTAGTAGTGTGTGGCCATTTTGGCAGTATTAAACGACGGAATGTCCCCCTAGGATGTTATAAATAAATTCATTTCCCTTCCGCTTTCGAGGAGTTCCGCCTCTAAGTCACACATACCTCGCAATTGGTACTCGGTAGAAGTTTGCCATATGGACACTTCTTCCTTCTGTGATCATCGCAAGTTCCTGCTGCTAACAGAACTCGTGTTGTCCTCAGCAAATACAATTCATAACCACAATTTCGCCGCAACCAGCAAGAAACATTGTATCGAAATTGAATTAGTAGATAAAATGTGTCCGTGCTAGCTAGTAGCGTGTGCCAGTTTTACAATTTGGCTTAGAACAAACTAATCTCAACACCCATTCGTTGGTGTCCGCATTGTGAAGCAACCCTGGTCAAATCAGCTTTCGTCCATGGCCGCGTTAGACTCGACTTCGGTCCGTTTATATTCGAAGCCTTACGAAGTCCTCTATAGAGAGCAGCGCACATGAGCGATGATACTCGTTGGCGAGAACCCATACTTGGACATCACCACCCCTGAGGTTCCCTGTGACAGTGGTGAGGGGTTCGACAATCTGTCGCCGGGATTTTGGAAGTTGCAGCCGGAGGAAACTTTTTTTGTCGCTCGCTTTAGTTGCGCTTGACCGTTGCAATCAGGCAAACCGAGGTGTGAGGAACTGAGGTTTAAAGCAAAGGGAACAAAAATTTAAATTTTTCCTTCCACGCTTCGACGACCCTCGGGAGGAGGAGGCAAGTAAATGCGAAGAAGGACAGAAATCAATATTCAATACAGTACCGAGAGAAGATTAGAATGTGCTCCAAAACCAGTGTGTCCCGGTGGCAGCGACGTCGGCTGTTTTAATTTGAATACATTGCAGTGTGGAGTGATGGTGACTTCGCTGGAAAGTGTGTCATCGTTGAGGTTTAACATAACCTCCCAAAGCGGCAGAACATCTGCTTCCCCGACTTTTCTTATCTAACCTCAAAAATTTGACCTCTAACACGACTGTACGGTTCTCGATTATCAAATTTTGGGTTAAACGCATCGCAGCCACGAACACCGATAAGCAGGAAAACCCTATCTTGTAGTGGTGTCAATTTTTCCAATTCCTAAAATCCAATTATCTAACCAATTGGCTTATCCGTGTGCGAAGGGACCATGACCATACTCGTTTGAGTTTAAGGTTGAGAAGTCATCGGAGTGTACACGCATAGAGTTGCCACCGGCGCTGACTCCTAACAGCAGCAAGCACCCGCAAGATATTGACTTCCCACACTCGGCAGGCCAGGTCTCTTATCGCGTTTCTTCCCGGGACACACGCACACACACACACGAAAAGCTACCTAATCCACACCTCGACGTACCTCGGGAACTTTGGAGCAGCAGCTGGTAAACTGATAAGCACCCGAACGGATCTCTAATCTTAAGTGACGTGGCGGGATAGCAAAAGATAAGCCGGAACCCGGCACCTAGGCACCCTCACAAGTTTCCCATTTACGAAGGCGTTAAATCATCGTCTGTACCCCGTTGTGGCCGAGCAACTCTGTTTGATAAGATGTTGTACAATGAAACGACACTCATCGATTGGGCCGGTTGAGCAGAGTTGTTCCATTTCGGTAAATTACTCATTAGTTTATCAAAGGGTCGAAAAGTGCGCCATGTTTAGGAAGGAGGTAGAGCGATAAGGTCGCCTACAAGTATGAGATGGGTGACGAGAGATTAAAACGAAGGCACCGAAATCGCTGACAGTGCGGCAGCATCTCGAACGTGCTACTGACATCCGAAATTCAATGTAGAATTGAAGTTGTTGGGATGACAATGTTGGAGTCAGCAAACAATGGCGTATGGTGTTTAATTTTAGAATGCGTACTCTCACTAATGTCTAAATCCGAGGAGCGCCATTCAAAGAGATGTTTCCACAATTTATGACCGCACAGAACCTCTCGCTTCGGGCTCCAAACCCTCTGTCCTCTGTTGTTGTCCTGTTCTGTGTTGATGCTTCCGTGAATTAACCAAGAAGAGAATGAAACAATCAATAGACGACAGCTCTCAACAGCATCAAATGCTCTAGATGACAATAAAATTGGACGCGAAGACAGCCACTACATTCCCAGGTCCCAATCAGGCACCTTAGGAACGGATATCGATTCTATTTCCGTTACCTCCAGAATAACGGTCTCTTGGCTCTTTCTGGTGTCTTGCCGGTACGATCTTTCGGTAAGCGAGTTTCAAGAAAATTGTTCTAATGATGTGGCCTGCTCCAATAATATCTTCATTTGCATTGTGTTGGAGCAGCAGCAGCAGAACGTGGCACTAGTAGCACGTGGTGTACTGTGCCGGAAACGATATTGAGTGACGGACTGTCACATCTTTTTTTCGAAGCGTCCACTGCCCTCTGGGACCGTCGTGGTCCATAAATATCGTATCCAAATTTTAGTTTCTGGATCGAGGTGGAATGTTTACTAAAATGAAGAAGAGAATTGGATGTAATAAAACCGATCACGAAGCATATCATTAAGCTTCGTTTTATATGGGGACATTTTGTAGTTGGAACTGTCATTACACTTGGTACCGCTTGATTTTAACTCTGCTGTATTTTAAAACTCTAATTTAATTACTAATCTTTTAGTGGTAAAAATGATAAGAATCACACTAATAGTACAAAGATAAATGTAGGCAATCTTTTCAAAACTCGTCAAACGAGTCTCCTCTAAGCGACAAACGTACATTTACTGTACCGTACAACAGGTGCAGTTGGTAGTAATGTAGATTAAGCACGATACACGTCTGTCGAACGCATTTACATACGTGTATAGTTGAAATGACACAGATACTAATACCTCCTCAGTCGATCAAAATGGAATCTTCTTGATTCAATCTATGAAAGTGCTGCTTTGTGATTGACTCACAGTCCCGACGAGATTCAACTTTCACGACTCAGAGCAGGCACAAATTAAGAAATAAAACAGATAAATTCAATGGCCAGAAAACATAGTAAAACACAAACTTAAAACTACATTTTCAATATTAACGCAGTTGTGAACGTTGGGAAAAACTTGTGTTGTGCTCAACCGTTATCCACACATAGCGTTGTGTGACAAAGACTTATGGGGATGTAATTTTCGCACCTGCCTCTCATCTGGACACTTCTTTTTATGTCTTTATTTCTTTGCCCATGACGAACTGCGACACGAAGGTGTGATATTAAAAAGGATGTTACAGAAAAATTAATTAACGAATAAATTTGTACATGACACATTCTCCACGTAGTGCAGTGCAGCTTGCAAAAAAGACGACATGTAGTTTATTTTTTATGCATTTGATTACTTATTTAAATAACATTAACTTACTTCACACAAAGCGAAAGTAACAGAAAATTAAATTAATCCAGCGTGAAGACAGCACACAGGCAATGGAAACACGAATTCGACTGTCCAAAAATGGCTATACACCCAAGAATAGACAAGAGCGTTTTGCATTCCCTTTTTGTCTCCCGCTTTGCCATGCTTTTTCCTCGACGCGCTGTAGATCGTTTTGCTATTGCCAACGCGAGGAAAGATCGTCAGAACTTTCCCTGGAATGAATAGATCATCTGTCTGGCGGGGTTTTCGCGTGGAATTCCGCGCTCGAATGCTCGAATCTGCAGTGCGCCAAGCTGTGGTGCCTGGTGACAACCGTACACACATCACATGGGCGGCGATTGGAAAACTGCAGCAAAGGTACAGTAGCGAAAGCAAATCCCGCACATCTTCTTCGGTTGGGACGCGCATTCTTGACTAATTCCGTGCTGTCGAAAGAGGCAGAGGAGTGGCCGCAGCAATTGCGCATTTTACAGTAAAACTTAATTCATTACACTATAAATAGTAATGGCAAATAGAAGAAGAGTCGGGCCCCTGTGCGCTATTCGCTTGAAGAGATTTGGAAATATGTAAGCATTTCGCTACACATTGCACACTGTTGCATGCAAGCCTTATTGCTGAAGAAGCCTTAGGTGGTAAAAGACTTCAAGTGTGGAGAATACCAAAGCGGGTACAGTAATGTCCAGGTTTTTATCTTCTGTAGTGTCCGTATTAACTTTACTTAATAGAAAAACAACTAATAATTAGAATATTTCCTCTGCTAACCGGGAACTAGTAAAAGGGACAAGAAATTCCGCAAAACTCGTCTGTAACACTTGTTTTCGATAAGGTCGTTTATGGACATCCCGTAGGTTTAGTGAAATTAATGTTTGCTATGTCGACAATTCAACTTCAAGGGTTTTTGTTAAAACATAGTCTTAATTTACAAATAAAACACAGCGAGTCTTCCTAATAGAAATTCGGAAGCATAACATTTGAGCCACACTGTCCCCGACAACTAGAAATTGGTCTGAAATCGAAATTCATCTCAGCAAATGTGGAAATCTCAGAAAGGACCCGTCCGTCGTATCTCACATACTGTACCGTTGCGTGTGATACAACTCATCTCCAACAAGCTCCTCGGCCCGACCCTCGGCTCCTCGTCCCGTAATCAAAATCCAAGTAACTCTAGATCACTTTCTCGGGGAGAAGCGATGGTTTGCGGCGATCATCTCGTATTTACCCTTGAGTCACACCGCACAACACGCAGTCACCGATCGTTGTGCGTTGTCGGGAAGAGTGTCACACCGACCGACGGCAGAGCGTTGATTTAGCACGCTTTGGGTCGGTTTTATTTCTACTTTATTTATAAACCCATTTAAATGTGGTTGATACTACGGCTGCTGCTGCTGCTGCCATCGGTGCGAACAGACACAATGGTCACGGAATAGAGACAGGGACGATACCACACCACCGTTTTCTAATTGTATTATTTGCTTTTCCTTTCCTGTGTTCTTGCTCTTGGCTTATTGGGTTTGGGCCGGTTTAGTGTGTGATTTTTTGGAGGTAAATAACGCACTAAATACATTCCACCTTAGCGTTGGATTAATATAATGCGGCGAAAACTGTGGCTCAAACGCAACTCAAGCATTCCAATAAATTACTCAACCATTTCTTATCAAACACACACGCATCGAACGATCCGTTCTGCTCTATCACACACATGCTTACATAGTCATACCGAAAAAAACGCAAACCAAACACGAACTGTTGTACACCGGCCGACCGAAGTGCAACAACACAGGGGAACAGGTGCTCGAGTGTGGTTTTTTAGCATGCAGATTACTGTTGCATGCGCGACCGCGAACGCGGCAACGCACCCAACACACATCGAACGCCACACATATCCATGATGCAGTGTGTAATTACTTTACGAGCCACACAAACCCGCGACAGTTGACCCTTTTTGCCATCTCCGCCGATCCCGGTTTCTCCATTCCGGGGAGGTGCAGCACAGCCGTTCGAGAGACGGGATGATAAATTATAGAGCGACTAGGTCGACCGTCGTACTAGGTACTAACCCCGTTTGGGATGGACATGGGGTAGCGTAAGGCGATTGGAATATATTGGATAGGTTCTTTATTAAAATGCAGATATATGCCTACTTCTCCAGATGGACGACGGTGCGGAGACGATCGGGAATGATTAGGTAGTCGACAAGCAACGAGAGAGCGAGAGCGAGATTAATGGATAGATGTGGCAAGGTACAAAGATACACACAACACAAGTAGGAAAACAGTGGTACAACTCCCTGATACAAATAGGTTTCTCATTTCTTCGAACTATTGCTCCTCCTGGCGAGTGCATTAATATTAAAATCGACTCCTTTCGGAAACCTATGGCAAGATAGCTCATTAGAAGACGCATTGTCCAGGAGAACTTTGTAAAGGTTCGGTTGGCTCTGAGACTACGTTTCAAATCATCTCCTTCAGAGATCTCTGGATACAATTATTAATGTTCGAATTCTACTGAGACTTATCCATAATAATGTCACAGCAATCTATTTAATTTCCCATCAAATTTTGCATTACTGTGTGGACTGTGGAGTTAACACGAAATTTAATTGATGACGGGACCATCCGCTAGAAAGATACCTACCAACAGTTGAGAGATCAAAACACGACGTCTCTCCAAAGACCTAAATTCTTTATTACATCACTTTCTTTCTGATGTTACATTAAGTGTACTATCACTTGCTCCAGATACTCCTTTGAACCGTGAAAACAAGCATAACATTTTATTTGTTTTGTTTCGTCATTTACTTTAGCTTTTACACTTACTACCCCCCGCATACAAATCGAGCGATTTTCCACTTTTTCCATGATCCATAATCTAGCGATAAAAGACAATTATTTAACTACCTTAGCAGTACTAAGAGCGCACCTCCATAAACCTGCAATAATGAATCTTATAATGTCCATGTGGCAATTAGCTCCACTCTGAAACACGTTTTTAATACCAGTTTTTTTCTGATAATTCAAATACAGACGCAACACGTGTTACAGAAAGCAGCCTAGGTTCTTTTTTATCGGTGGAAGGAACAAACATTCGACAAAGCGTTTAACAACGCGATTTAGTCCACCCCAACAACCACCATCATCATCATCATCACACCACCATCACCGTCCAGTGCGCACCGTGGCGAATCGAATAAACCAACAAACAAACCTTACTTAACGGTTGCAGCAGCTCAATTTTTTCCAAAGTTCGACAGCTTCTACAGCCCCGGGAACACAGCAGAGACACATTCTTGGTGACGCGAGAGATGGCACAACGACGACGCACCAGCACCGGGCCGCCACGGAGCAGCAGCTTACAGCATATGGCAATCTGTTCAAATAGATAGATATCCCGCTAACAACTCCCCTGGAGCGGCGGCTGCGGCCGGAGAAAAACTCCGGCAGGAAAAAAAGAAGACGTTAGTTACCCCGAGCCGGGAAAATAAACCCGAAAAACATGTGTTTACCACGAGGCGTTTAACCACACTTGTTTCGGGGCGTTTTGGCTTCTTCTGCTTCAACATCATCACATCATGTCTCGCTAGGGGAAGTCACTCTAATGTCTCCACCCGCGTGCGTGCGTATGTGTGTGTCCATCTAATCGACAGGAAGGAAAAATAGATACGATCGATTTCTGGATGCGTTTTGTTTCGTAACAAATCCGTCGATCGTAACACCGACAACAAGTGGCATTACGGGTGTGACTATCAAGGGATCAATTGTGATCATTCAACGCTAGCAAACAGGAACGCTTTAACTAACCCAGTTTTTTGAATGATTGTTTTGTCGAAAAGAAAGTAGGTGCTGCGGGCACAGAAGATCACCATCAAGTTTTACTCAAGCAAAAAGAAGTCTTAATTCGCTTAAATTAAGATGTCTTCGTCTGCGCCATCTGACTAGGAGGTGAAACTGATCTGTCTCTGATAAATGGTCAACAGAAGAGGTTTAGTTTAAGCCCCCCTCCGAATATCCATAAACCATCCCCACGAAGAAATGGGCGAAAGGGTGAAGATCACCCCAATGAATGTAACATACACACAGCACATAGTACGCCTCGTGCGCGCTTCTCGCACATCGCCGCCCACGTGTCCTCTTCTGCTCCATATTTCGCGTCTGTGCTTGCGCGTGCTCAAACCAGCGGAACGACCGAACCCTGGCAGTGTATATAATATGATAAGGCTCTTTCTTCTTTCTCTCTATTTTTCGATCCCGTTAACAAATGTTCGCCACTACTTTTTATTTTTTCTCTGCGCACAATCAGTCACCACACCAGCGCCATCAACTTCCACGCCCGACCAACGGTCAGTAATGAACGCGCGCAATGCCTTCGTGTTTCCGCTTTTTCGTTGGTATTGAGGATGGCTCTTAATGTTTAATGCGTGTTGTTTTGTACGTTGTCGTGTAGCTGTAACAAGCATTGAAATCGGCGCTATATGGACGTCTAGCTTTCGGTGTCTAACTTTCTGTAGAGTTTGCTTTTTTCTGGCCCCTGCACACGTACCGATGCTTTCTCTTTCATTTGCTTTGGTACAAGAGTGTGTGTACAAAATCGCATATTTAGTTCTTTTTCTGCCTTCAATAACCCTCAAACTTTACACATCAGTACATTTCTGCCCCCGGCTGGCGGCTCTTGCTGTGGTGTTACCGGGTGTTCTTTTTTAAAAACTTTTTCCTAACATTTATGGCCACCATAAAACAATAAATCCTCGCCACTCCACCGCAGCAAAATGCATGATCTTCTCTACTTCTCCTCGCCTGGTCTTGGTCATCCTGGGAAGTGTGAGTGCGTCTGGGTAGTGGGCATCATCTAATGCTGTAAAGATAAAGTGCTACAATTGGAAAAAGAAAACACATGGGAGAGTGTTATCGATGACAGTACAGAAAAATGCATTTTCCTTTCCTTCTGGCCACTCCCTCGTGTACTGGTTACATGGTTGTACAGAAGCTGCTTAGCTAAAAGGGTGTTAATTTTATTTTATACTATAATAATTGACCAACAAACAGTGTGTAAAGCGAAAATTGCATCAGCAGCGAACCCTTCATCTTCATCACACTTCACTCTTCAATCTGTTGATCCGCAATCATAAACGTTATCATAATAAGTTAAGTGGATAAGAGATTATGATCGACTTTTAACCCACCTGCGGTACATTTGTACAGGCGGGGCGCAACATGCGTTTTGCTTGAACACAGCGCGATTAGATAGTGAAAATACGAATGCTTATCATATTTTGGGGGTGCAGTTAATACAAAAAGGGTAGTGGTGTAATTTGTTGCTTTCATGTGGTAGTGTAGGAGGAGTGTATCGGAGTTTGAACAATAAATCACTTCACTGTATCTAATCCACGATATGAGAGGATAATATTATGAGCATAGTAAAAGATTCGTTGCTGTATAAGTAATTTTAGTTAAGAAGCGTTTACACATACCTCCACTGTCGGTTTATAACGTTAAACTTTCGAACAAAAGCCAAACTTGTTTAAAATAGGGGTAACACTAACGTAGATAGAAAATATAGTAGATTTTCAGCAAACATTACGAAATATTTTTACCTTACTAGAAATGAAATTCTTGCCCAGTTTAACACACTCTAGCTCCTTGAACATGGGCCAACGGGAAGGCATAATTATTTCAATTTGCCGTGTTAGAGAACTTTTCCCTAACAATCTAAAGTTTGGCAACAGGCATAATGATAGTTTCGTCTGTATATAAGAAGGAAGGTCTAAATTTTTAATAAACCCTACACTCGCCCCTCACGGTTTACATACTATTGAATTTATTGCGTGAAATTTTAAGGAATCCCCGACTAGCAGCTACACACACACCATTTTCATTTCCATTACCAAACTCACACACATGCGTTGTTTTGCGAAAATTCATATCCCATTGCCAAATATCATACTCCACACAACATAGGTTCAAGTCGTCGCAGTCCGCCGTCCGCCGTGTTGTCGTTGGATGGATACAACACATTTTCATTGGGACACACCCTTCCTATATGGCTCCATTTCACCACCGGGAAAGGAGGAAAAACAGTGTTGTTCTTACCACCAGAGAGCTAGCTATCTACACACACCTTGTTTTTATTTGTTTAATTTTCCCCACGTTTGTCATGCTGTGAAGAAAAGAAACGGCGCCGGAGCACATTTTCCAATATTGTATATGTGAGGAGGTACGTTTCCGCGCGTGGTTTTCATACCACGTGGGAGCACAAATTTCATCAGGAAAACGCACCGCTCCGCTGAGAAGAAATTCAGATTACAACACCACCACACGGGGCAAAGAGTAAGAGGAGGAACAAGAAAATAAAAACCATTCTCTGTGACGCGCCTTTTCCCAATCCCGCGCGCTGTGGTTTTCTTCTGGGTCTGGGGGTCTGGGTGTTGGTGTGTGGCATTTGCATGCGGCGCAGCACAAGGCAAACAAACACACAACACAAAAAGGGTAAAAAAAAAACGGTCTAGAGGTTAAGGATATATTTTGATGAGCAAACATATGGTTTCGTGTGTGAATGATGATTATGCTGATGATGATGATGATGATGGTGGAGGAAAAAAAAGAAAGCGAGAAACTACCATACCACCACCTCGGAGAGGAAAAGAATACGAGGAAAAACTTCCTTTTTCCTTCCAAAAAGCCCCGTTGGTCAAACAGACACATGCACAACACAGCAAGAGCACCGTGCCGGCCTCCGGTGCTTCAATATGCTTCCCTGTCTGGGCCCTGTGCGCTCATATTCCGCTGATAATGTCAGAAGGGGCCATCATCATCATCGTGATGGCATGCTCTATAATCATCATATGGCATTTTTCTCCAATAACAACCGGCAAAACCCGGCAATGATGACTTCGCTTTGTACGTGTGAGTGTGTATGTTTAGGCTTGACTTGTGGTTTAAGGTAGCGAGACACGATTTCACTGTTCTATCTTGTTGAGACCTTTTGCTCTGGATGGCAGCATGGTTTTAATTGTGGTCTTTCTTAAACTCTCTCTATCGTCCGTCTCTGCCTTTGGCCTTACATTGTCGTTTCAGTTTTTGTTATCGTTTTTCATCAATTATTTTCATTTTTTCACACTTGTCGATACCTCGTGTTTTATTTTCACAATAGTTAGTTAGCTTTCATCCATTTTAAAACATCTTTATCGAATAGTTGATCGAATACTGATTTGATAAAGGATATGCGCGTCCCAAGAAAGCTTTAGCAGGTTTACTAGATCCGAAATAAAATGGCTACGTGTGGGAAAACCTAGGGGATCATTAGTATTATGCGAATGTGAGCCAGAGATCCATTGTGGATTTTGTTCAAACTACTGTTCGGAGTTACTAAAGGATCAAAACCAATTAACAGAAAAACCTACGTTGCGAAGCTCTCATATACGCCTCTAAGTCCTCTTGATCTTATCGAAGGACCATGACAACCTCCCTCTACACAATCTAGCTTTTGAATTAGTCTTAGTATTATGGCGGCAGATACACTTCGTCAAATTCTTCCTGTGATAGCTGGCGGTTTGTAGTTCAAAGGGTAGGACTTGTATGGACTTCCGAATTTGATAGTGAGCGATTGTAGCGCCAGATAAGTAAGCTAATAAAAAAACTATAAACTGAAAAGTATTTAGCGCAAAATGTAACAAACCACACATCAATCCCGTTTAATGTGTCTTCGCACATTCTTCAGTAGCCGCATTATCCCCTGAGCAGGAATGATGGGAATTGGGGTAATTGGGGATAAATAAGACAACACATTTTTGTTTCTGGTCACTTAGCTTGGGCAGGCATCATTTAGCACTTACGGTGCAAATTTCATCGAATTTATTATCAAAATACGTAGGGGACACAACACGTGGGGACGGACATGCGCTAAGATGGATATTGTTACATTTTTAACGCTTGCTTGACGCTTGCTAACTAAATGAAGCGAAACAGACTTTAGCGACTAGGCGGTGGTGGTTTGGTTATTATTGGCGGGGAACAACAATCTCTTGTGCTTAAAAAGTTGGGCCGTTGTGGACTAAACGAATTTTCTGTCATACGAAACGCACAAGTCCTCTCTCTCTCGCTCTCTCTCTCTCTCTTGGTGTGTCGTCTTCTAACCCAATCTCTCTTGCGAAATACGACTAGGTAAATTTAAGTCGGAACCTGCGCGAAGAACAACCCGCGGCAAACCAAAATGATCGAAAAAGAACGAGAAAAACCCAACAAGTGACAATGCGACGGAAACGCGTTGAGTAATTTCACTCCCTCCTCGAAGAAAAACGCACAAAAATCTACCGGCCAGGTTTCATAGAGAATCATTTGTTTCAAGTTTCACGTAAGATCTTGGGGATCGTGGGACTTGGTTGGTTGGTTGGTGGTTGGTTGGTTGGTGATGGTGTGCCTAAATACCATAGAAAATGTGAGTTGCTCAACACACGAGCGTGAAAAATGCTTCTTCTTGTAGGCGAATCCGCCTCACTCACTACTAGGCACACACACACACCCATCAGTCACAATCACGAGTGAAAAATGTGACGAAAATTGTCACCAACTTTTACTTAGTTTTTCACGCAACAAGACCTTCTTGTTCCTTGTTGTAGGAACACGAGGTCACACAGGTGGTGGTGGATATGGTAAATTTAATGATCCTCAAAATAATACTAGATGCGTGGCGAGGCACAACACACAGGGTCATCACAGCCAAATACTATAGAATATAAATTCAATTTCTTCGCTACCTACTAAACAAATGTGACAAACAAATGATCGTTTTTTTTCTGTAGTAGTTAGTACAAATTTTGGCTAAATTATCCTTCTTTCGTTGTTTCGTTTCTACCCAAAGTCTTTTAATGAAGGGTTCCATATACCACCCCTTTCCTACTCTAACTTGATCTCAACTTACAGAGAAATACAAATGATTCTTGCTTAACGACCGTCCCTCAATTTGGATTAAAATTGTACAAATGGGGAACATACATCTCGCAGAATTATCACCGACAAACATATAAATCCTTCTGATCGTCGTCTTTAAAGACCAACCCGCAGCAGCAGCACAACAACCCTGCTGCTGGGGCGATAACAAACTCAGCTTTTCGGTTTAGAATTTCGTATTCGTATTTTGTTGCGCATTACTTTTTCCCGATGATCGGGTTGGGTTGGGTTTGTTTCCTTCTACTGGGAGGGAATCTAAAAAAAGAAAAGACGACGATTGTTGATATTGCTGTTGTTTTTAAAACGGACATTCGGACATGTAAACAATACATACACATCTCATCATCCCATCGTCAATATAATGAACTTTACCCATGTCTCTTCTCTCGCTGTTCCCAAAATATTTCTGAGCGACAAGGCATCGATAGACAGCAAACGCAAAGGTGGATACTATGGGGCTAAGTCACGACCCCTTTTAAGTAAAAAGGTAAAGAGTTTTGAACTCGAAATGGTACAACATTTAGTGCCAAAGAAAAATGATTCATTTGAGAAACAGTTCAATTTTTAGTAATGCTTGCTAGGCCCTGACCGTCGGCATATACGTGTGGCAGGCACGCGACAGTTGATGACATGAAGGAATCGGTTTTAAGACCCATCGAAAATGTAGCACAGGCTATCCCAATCGAAATAGTTTCCTAAAAAAATGTCCAAAATTACTTCCTCCTAATGTGGATTACTGGAATGTGGAATCATATGGCCCAAAGATTGGTTCTGGACGATTTCACAATTTAAATAAAAAAAGGTCCTTCATCATCGTCTGCTACTCGCATTCACTTCTTCTCATCAACGCTAGCTAAGGTCACTCAACAAGCTTTCCTCTCTCATTTACATGTTCTCCTCAGCAGACCCTTTTATGCTTCAGTCACCCTTTCCCTGACGTAATTAGCACCTGCTGTTGTTGCTGATGATGCTCCCGCTCACGGAAAGATCATTATTCGGTTCGCGTTCGTTTATTAGAGACAAAAGCGTGCGGCGACAAGCGAGTCCCTCCAAAAGCGATCAATAATATTCGAAGGACGTGAATTGCCGCAATTGTATTCTCATCATCGCGCACACACAAAACGCTCAAAATTGCACTGATGCATTGCGCGACCGCGACCCAGGGGCTTGTGGGCATATGGGCAATGAGTTGTGTTGTGTTTGCTATAAAGGTGTGTTCGCGCTCCTCACACTTGGGGATTGCAGCATCATCGTGTCATATTCGATGACCATCGTCAGTAAAAACAACAAGCTAGTTGTTGCTAGGTCAGGCGCAATAGCCAACAACCGGCACCACACAAAAACTGGTTTTCTTCAGCGCGTTAGTAGTGATGCCTTTTCATCCACGGCATCAATTCCCCAGAGTTAGAAGGTTACAGAAAAATGAACAAATGGGTGAAGAAAGATCATATCATATTAGGAGTACATTATTTGTCGCCTTCAGCCAAATTTCCGGTGTAGGAACGATTCAATATCTTTTCCCAACCAGCACAATAAACATTGTTTGTACTGGAGAAATGTGATCGTTTTTAAGCGAGTCCCTCCAAAAGCGATCAATAATATTCGAAGGACGTGAATTGCCGCAATTGTATTCTCATCATCGCGCACACACAAAACGCTCAAAATTGCACTGATGCATTGCGCGACCGCGACCCAGGGGCTTGTGGGCATATGGGCAATGAGTTGTGTTGTGTTTGCTATAAAGGTGTGTTCGCGCTCCTCACACTTGGGGATTGCAGCATCATCGTGTCATATTCGATGACCATCGTCAGTAAAAACAACAAGCTAGTTGTTGCTAGGTCAGGCGCAATAGCCAACAACCGGCACCACACAAAAACTGGTTTTCTTCAGCGCGTTAGTAGTGATGCCTTTTCATCCACGGCATCAATTCCCCAGAGTTAGAAGGTTACAGAAAAATGAACAAATGGGTGAAGAAAGATCATATCATATTAGGAGTACATTATTTGTCGCCTTCAGCCAAATTTCCGGTGTAGGAACGATTCAATATCTTTTCCCAACCAGCACAATAAACATTGTTTGTACTGGAGAAATGTGATCGTTTTTAAAATGGCCCCATTATTTAAACCGAGGAGGAGGACCGACCATCACAGTACGGGGATGCGGCGGATGGCAATAAGTCTTCACGTGCTCCTCTTTCAACGCGCTAATTCAAGGCTATTACACAGAGGGACCCGGTGTTTGAGTCAAGTGCCGTGGCCTCGCATATAAACTGTCTCCAATCGACCGGCTCTGCTCGGTCGCACCCCGAGAACCCCGGCGAGAAGGAACTGTTCTTCGTTCCGCAAACATCATCATTACTGACCATAGCAGCGCGCGACCGGTCGGTGCCTTCTCTCCCATCGTAGGTGCATATTATTGACTCCTCTCTTTCTTCGTTCTCTTCGGTCCAATGATGTGTGTGTCTCACGCGTCCTAAACGAGGATAAGCGATCGGGACAAAATAAAACCTCTTGGCTGTGGTGTTTTGATGTCCATTTTTCCACACACACGCTCACACAGGCTCACAAGATGGGACCACCAGCCCTCCACCAGAAGCTCCATACACCGGGGACAGGCACACCACCGACCGAAAACCATATCAATTTAACCAATTATGCTCAGCATGCGCGAGCGCGCGCCGGTTTCTTTGCGATCTCCGCTGTGTCCTTCTCCTCTGGTCCCCAATATAGACAACCAGGAGGGACGAAACGACGAAAAATACATCAGACAATATTATTTGATCAGCAGTATATGGCCGCTGCGGGAGGGAGACGAGTCTGATGGTTTTATGTTTATTTTCGTGAGGCAATTTTTTGATCGCTTCTCTCACCCTCTTTCCTTTGTGGGTGCCTGGCGCGCTTAGCGTCCAAAGAGAGTTATGGGAATTGGAGTCTTCGACTCGGCGGTGGAGGTAAGATTTGAAGTTTATGGTCGATCAGTCCTTGTTGTTCAAAGGCAACGCAACACACTAGTAATTGTTTTGTGTTGCACAAAATACAGGATCATTTCGTTTTTTGGCATTACAACTTCAGGTGAACTGCAAAATATATTATTATACGATTTGAGATTAAAACAGATGCTAATAATCACAATCACGCAATGATCTTCCGGTTTGTTTTATGCTGTCAAATACTTACCAATGTTGTAAACACACGTGAATCTGCCGTGTAGCTTTTTATCGACCACAACGATGGATTCGAAGGCAAAGGAATACTTGCCGCCGTAGAACTACACGCCGTGTTTCGTGTAACTCTCCGCCATTTAAACCATTGTCTCCTTAAGATGTGCATGGGCTCGGACGACATCTTTACCTGACAGTATTAGAAATATCCGATAAAATATCTAATGCTGCCCGGTAAGATGTGAACAGAAACCCCAAAGAGAAGAAAGGTGGAGCACAACAACCATAGGCAAGCAAGTCAGGGCCAGTTCTGCGCGCTGACCATGCGCATGCATGCATGTTGTAGGTTATGATGATACTGCTGCTTGCTGCTTTTCCGATATGTGATCACGACACGTTCACAGTCTGCTTTCGCACAAACGAAAAACTTGTCTTCGTTGCCCTGGTGATGCCACGGATTCCATGATTAGGAAAGTGGGCAACAGCAGCAGCATCAGCCATCATATCATCGTCGTAGAGGCAGCAGCGCGGGTATCGATTTCGAAGGGCGTCGCGAGACCTCCGGTTGTAGAAATGTCACCTTCCTAATATCGTCGCGCCCGCGTGTGTTGTGGAACGATACGGAAAGATACACGTTGCTGCTCTCTTGTTGCTGGAACCACCAACCGAGTTCTGGATGGCTGGACGCGCTAGTAGTTATACTCCGTTTCCGATCCCTCTACCTTACCAATAGAGTGAGGGTAGCAGTAGTTTCGGTAATATGATCACTCTCGATTCCGATCAGTTATTTGCCGCATACACATACGCACGCACACACAAACACACGCGATACAGGGTAAAAAAAACTTGAATTTCAACGACGCGAAAAGGCGCGCTCCATGGCACACTCGATTGAACACACAAACGAGCCTCATTCTCTGTGCGCGGCCGGACGCGCGCTTGCCGATCATCAGAAGCAGCATTATGACAGTTCTCTTCTTCGTTTTCCACCCTCTGCATTATGACGAGCGGTGGTGGTATGACCAAAAACCGTACACCGTATACGGAATTACGCGAGAAACACACGCGTGCTTAGGTTAAGTGCTATTCTTTTATCAAATCAGCGCCCACGCGTGGCGCGTCACATCGGGAAAGTGAGGTTAGAACAGAAAGGATATCGTGCTTCTCTCAAGCTTTCTTTTCCTTAGCGCTAATACCTCAGTAGGTTTTGGTTTGCCACTTTTTGGCTTCAGTGACCGGTGGTTCACAACTGTGTTAGCAACCGACGCCGCCTCCTTTACCACACATATGCATACTACTGCATCACTTCTCGGGTAATTCTTCTGGAAATTGTACTGCAACTACTACGACTTGTGCATCCATGTTTCACTGATAGTTTTATAGAAATTTCTTGATAAAATGTCTCCTTACAGATAGACGGCACATCACCACTACTCACTCAATCAACCGCACACGCGTGGTGTTCCGAACACCGCTAGGTCCCAAGTGCAAAGTTTGTCTGTGTGTGACGACGACGACGACGCGGCGCTCTTATCGCAAAATTGCCAACGCAGCGCCAAAACCAAAATGGATTCGCGCAGCCCTCTTCCTGTACACTGTCTTCCCCACTACCGTGCTCCATCCTCTGTTCCTTCCCTTCCTATATCCCATACTTTGAGCCTTCACCACATACATCGGGAATCAGTAGAATTGCACACACAGAGAAACATCGCTTTCTTGTTCTTTTTATCTGTCAAGCGCAAACTGACACATCGTGGTTACTTTGGTGCTTTGCGCTTCGCCAAAAAACTGACCATGCGTTCATTCCTTTTGTCGAGATATTTCAAGTTTGTTCTTGTTCTATTGCTCGCACACCACACCACCACCGAGAGCGACAAAAAAAACAGTGCCCCAAGCAACGTGCACGAAAATGTTCAACAGCAATAGATTCGAAAACCGGTGGAATTGATATTAATTTCCATGAAAGCCAATTCAATTGAACTGTGAGCGATTTAGCCTGTGTATAAATTCGCATCCGTACGCGGGATACCAGCACAAAAGCTACGAAACCGGACACCACTTCTTGCACCGTAAGTACTGTTGATAGAATTCCAGACACACAACGTGGCACGCACTGGCTGCCCCCAGGAGAGGGCACACTTTTCACCGCAACTTCTCGATCGCTAATGGTACACACCAAACCCGTTGAACGCGCGCGAAACCATCAGCCGCCAGTCAGTCACTCTCTTCATCGCAAACGAAATCACGGGCCCGCGGTCTATCCTTCCACGGGGAACTTAACTTGCTGCGGTCCGGACCGTCAGCCAGCCAGCAGCAACGACCAACACTTTCTGAGGCGAACAGCAGCGCAGCAGCGGACCGCACGAAACACCCCGACGAGTAGCGTCGTGAATTTGAACAATAACTGACTTTTGTTTCCGAGTAACTCCAAAGGAAAATGTGCTTCTTCAACATTCAAATTGCATCCCCTCCGGTGTGGCCCTGGCCGAGCCCTATACTGGCCGCGTGGGAGTGAGCGAGAAAACAACAGCACCTCTGCAGCACGGGAAAGCAAGCAAGCTGTATGTGTGGTTGGTGCTGTAGAGCGGCGCGATAAACGAGAGAAAGAGAAGAAGAGTCCGGATGGCTACAGCAGGAGAAAGAGATGTGCGATGGCGCAAGCGCATAGAAATGTGATTGAGAGAGAGCACTAGCGTGACGGTTGTATGTGAAAGTGAGAGCAAGTTGGACAATGTTTGGTGGTGCAAGCAATATTCTGATAGCACACACAATGCTATACCCAGAAGATCTTTGGATAGGATCGTTAATACGAATTCTTTTTCGGGTTTAATGTTTCACACTGCTAATGCTTTGTGACATAAAGAGTTCTGTATGTTTTGATAAATCACAAAAAAATACTCACGCACGTTTCCTGCATTATCCGTGTAGAAAGAAATAGCTTATGTCTTGTTCTTGCGTCCTTAACGTGCACCAGTGGGAATAGAATGGATGGATGATGCTGTCTCCCTCACGTAAGGGGAAAGGAAGTGATAAGCTATCGTGTGTGAGGGCGAATATATTGTATGTGAAAGTGAGAGCAAGTTGGACAATGTTTGGTGGTGCACGCAATATTCTGATAGCACACACAATGCTATACCCAGAAGATCTTTGGATAGGATTGTTAATACGAATTCTTTTTCGGGTTTAATGTTTCACACTGCTAATGCTTTGTGACATAAAGAGTTCTGTATGTTTTGATAAATCACAAAAAAAAACTCACGCACGTTTCCTGCATTATCCGTGTAGAAAGAAATAGCTTATGTCTTGTTCTTGCGTCCTTAACGTGCACCAGTGGGAATAGAATGGATGGATGATGCTGTCTCCCTCACGTAAGGGGAAAGGAAGTGATAAGCTATCGTGTGTGAGGGCGAATATTTAGCGTGAGAAACTGCAGGAACTAAACCCGTGATGATTCGTCTAAAATATGCTGTTATGGTTGCTTTTTCCCTATTGTTATCATTTCAGACAAAAGTTTTTGGCTAGTTTGCTTGGTTTGCTCGAAACAAGTACGATCATGAAAGCAGATCTGGGCTTGGCCGAACTTTTTGGGCCACATTGAAAGGGCTGTTTTTCCTGGTACATCTAAACCACGTCACAGGCTATCTGTAAGTAGACAATCCAGCCCAAGACTCGTGATCAGAAGACTACCAAAAATTCTGGAAACATAAGCTCACACACAGGTGCTGCTGGGGTTCTGGAGTTTTGAAGGGAGTTCCTTAGAATCCTGCTGGTTACGAAGTTGTAACTTTTTCCTAACATAAAAAAACAACAACTTCATGCACGCTTGCTCACACACAAAAAAAATCGACAACATCACCGGCCGTCGAGTGATGGGTAAGATACGTCGATCTACTGCTGGCTGCTACTGCCTCGTCCGGTGCCGGTCGTAGTGTGTAGTGTACCGGGGCGGGAAACGACGATATAGCTGTCAATCATTCTATAATTAAGCGATTTCACGCCATCTCACCGATGCCTTCTCTCTGCCACACGCTGGCGCACGCACATTCAAATGGTAATTCCGTGCCTTCCCGATATACCGGCTACTAGACACAATGTGGACACACGAAAGCATGCGGATCGTCTTCTTGCTCTGCGAAAGCCTCGTTCAGGTCCCAGTTGCTTTGCGGTGGGACCTTTGGGAATGCAAAGATTCGAGATCCAAATCGTTGTAATGTGTCGATTTGGCGAAACACCTCGTAAGATCAATGTCAGTCTGTTGATCACGATCCTTACCAGAAGACGGTGCACTTTAGCCGAGCAGTTCCGGCGTTGGCAGAAATGTCGCGCTGCTAAGAGTGTACGGAAGATGTTTTTTCACTTCTCTTCCAACAACGATGCCCCCCCCCCATCCTTCGCGTCCTTCTTTGCATCATCTGTTCTAAAAAGATACCTTTTTGTTGCGGATGTTCTCGGGACATTGGCTGGCCGCCGAAATAGCGGAGCATAATCACAGAACGGCAGCACTCGTTCGAAGTTCCAAAAATAGTATTTATTTGGTATTCCATTCCTTTCAGATAGTCCGCAACTGCCGTATTTTTAAACTGTCACATCTTGCCGCTTACTACGATCTGCAGCAGCTTCATCACCGTCTCCCGGTAGTCATTTGTACGCGTTCGCCGATGTGTGTGTGTGCCTCTCAAAACCTCCTCAATTTGTCTCCCAAACGGGAAAAGGATGTTTTTCCGCCTCACTCGTCGTCGAACATCGATTAGATCTTGCATGTCATTGAGATCCGCCCTGTAAACTGTAGCTATCGGAGGAGAGCCAACGCGTTGCGACGGGCCGGCCTATCTTGGACCGCCGTGATGATTCGTCTAAAATATGCTGTTATGGTTGCTTTTTCCCTATTGTTATCATTTCAGACAAAAGTTTTTGGCTAGTTTGCTTGGTTTGCTCGAAACAAGTACGATCATGAAAGCAGATCTGGGCTTGGCCGAACTTTTTGGGCCACATTGAAAGGGCTGTTTTTCCTGGTACATCTAAACCACGTCACAGGCGATCCGTAAGTAGACAATCCAGCCCAAGACTCGTGATCAGAAGACTACCAAGAATGCTGGAAACATAAGCTCACACACAGGTGCTGCTGGGGTTCTGTAGTTTTGAAGAGAGTTCCTTAGAATCCTGCTGGTCACGAAGTTGTAACTTTTTCCTAACATAAAAAAACAACAACTTCATGCACGCTTGCTCACACACAAAAAAAATCGACAACATCACCGGCCGTCGAGTGATGGGTAAGATACGTCGATCTACTGCTGGCTGCTACTGCCTCGTCCGGTGCCGGTCGTAGTGTGTAGTGTACCGGGGCGGGGAACGACGATATAGCTGTCAATCATTCTATAATTAAGCGATTTCACGCCATCTCACCGATGCCTTCTCTCTGCCACACGCTGGCGCACGCACATTCAAATGGTAATTCCGTGCCTTCCCGATATACCGGCTACTAGACACAATGTGGACACACGAAAGCATGCGGATCGTCTTCTTGCTCTGCGAAAGCCTCGTTCAGGTCCCAGTTGCTTTGCGGTGGGACCTCTGGGAATGCAAAGATTCGAGATCCAAATCGCTGTAATGTGTCGATTTAGCGAAACACCTCGTAAGATCAATGTCAGTCTGTTGATCACGATCCTTACCAGAAGACGGTGCACTTTAGCCGAGCAGTTCCGGCGTTGGCAGAAATGTCGCGCTGCTAAGAGTGTACGGAAGATGTTTTTTCACTTCTCTTCCAACAACGATGCCCCCCCCCCATCCTTCGCGTCCTTCTTTGCATCATCTGTTCTAAAAAGATACCTTTTTGTTGCGGATGTTCTCGGGACATTGGCTGGCCGCCGAAATAGCGGAGCATAATCACAGAACGGCAGCACTCGTTCGAAGTTCCAAAAATAGTATTTATTTGGTATTCCATTCCTTTCAGATAGTCCGCAACTGCCGTATTTTTAAACTGTCACATCTTGCCGCTTACCACGATCTGCAGCAGCTTCATCACCGTCTCCCGGTAGTCGTTTGTACGCGTTCGCCGATGCGTGTGTGTGCCTCTCAAAACCTCCTCAATTTGTCTCCCAAACGGGAAAAGGATGTTTTTCCGCCTCACTCGTCGTCGAACATCGATTAGATCTTGCATGTCATTGAGATCCGCCCTGTAAACTGTAGCTATCGGAGGAGAGCCAACGCGTTGCGACGGGCCGGCCTATCTTGGACCGAGCCCGCGTTGTCGCCTCGTCAAGATGCGTCGTGTGTGATGAGATCTTAATCGATCGAATGATAGATGAGTGCAGGAAGTTGTCGAAAGCCGAAACTGAAGCGTTTATGAGTGTGGCAATAGAGAACTGGGGCTAGCTCATATAAGAGCACATAATGGAATGCTTTCATTCTAGACCACAAAATTTGAACAGTTTTCCGTGGAAGAAGGGAGCTGTAAATTCGTCCACGGCTGATAGCGTGGCCAAATGAGGGACTTATTGCTATGGACCACATTACGAAGATTACGTAATTTGGAAACAATGATGCAACAACGGGTACTCCGATCAGTCTTAAAACAGTACGGTCTCTGGAGATGCTGCTAGAAATATACACACAGGACGGGTAATCTTCATCCTTCGATAACCTTTTCCCCCCAAACGGGGGTTATCACCAGCCCAACAAAGCACGAACATTATTTTTGCTTCCACAGACTTCCAACTGTGCTGATGTGTCTTGCGGTTGGGCTAGGCGAATGATGGTCCGAAACATGGTCGGATGTCGTGATTCGACTATGACGTTAGCCATCTAGTGTGTCTTATTCTGCCTGACCTTCTCTCGCTTGCAATAGTTATCACTCCAAAGTTATGGTTAATTTCGCAAAATCTCAGCATTCTCGTAAATCTGGCTGCAAAGTTTACAAAGCAAGAGTTTGTCGAGAGTCGCTGGACCGACTGTTCGTTTGATAAGTGCATCATGTCATAATGAGCTGCCTGCAGTTCATGACCTCTGGTTGATGCACGTAGATTGTTCGACTAAGCTGCTGCCTTGTATCATAACTCTGCCTCTGCCTAGTAAGGTCCAGAAAAACTTGCCCCCGAAACATAAGCTGCAATGGAATTCACTCGTTGAACTAAAAAATGATGATTAATTGGCTTTACGCTTGGTTAAATGTAGCATTCCGGCATCGTGTAAAGTTCCGATGGTGCATAACTGTAACGCACTCTTTTTTTTGGTACGTATGTTCGGTAGCATGTTGATTGGGAGTTTGCGTTTTCTAATCACCAACCGAACAAGGCAATAATCTTCACATGTTTTGTTTTCGGACCAATCATTCGTCACTACGCGTTAGTTACACCATTTAACAAACAGTAAGCACGGGGATCATTGTGCTGATTTTCCTCCTTTTCTGATACTTTGATCCGCTTTATATGATTTCTTAAAACATCGATTCTCAAAGGCAATCGCGTTTTCTGTCGGTCAGCATACTCATAAGCCACATGTACACACTATACCCCATCATCATGATCATCAGCTGCGTCCACGGCCAGGGCCTATTACCTCTAATGGCTTTTTTTTGTTCTTCTTCAACGGCTCGTTTCTCGGTTGGTGTCTTCAAACTAACGTGACGCTATATTTAGTACCGATTTGGCTGCCTAAATATGCGCGATTTAGCGCTGGCTTCAAGCGATCGAACACAGCGCTGCAGAAACCTGATCGACTAGCTGATACGCTACGGAAGCGTGTGTCTTTTTATACGTGAACAGACTAATAAGTGTGTATCGAAGAACACATGTGTTTTTGGGCTTCATTTACTCCCAATTTTGATTCTAACAACAGATAGGCTAAATAGCAATAAGCTTTAAAATGCGTCTCCCCAATTTGTTGGTGGCTTAGGATGCACTGCAAGAAGTCATCCACAAAATAGTTCATTTGTCACATTATTACTAGCAAATAATTTTAACTGTGGTATAATGTACTGCCTGTGACGGACAGACAAAAGATACAACAGACGATCGCCGATCGCCGAGTAGATACAACCAAAAAACTCAAGTTACGTTTCGTCTGTCACGGGGCAGCAGTCATGCGTCAACTCTAGGGGGGAAGTTAAAACCCGGTGGCGTTTTTGCTAATGTTTGTGTGCTTCGTTTTGAAGTGATTTGTAAATAAATTACTGTTAATTGTACACTACCGTACTCGCACCGGACACAGGATTGGTATTGCAGCTAAATACGAGCATAAAGCACATGTACAATTTCGTGTACGTACAAGCGTCATTCAAATGTGAGGTTGTTTTTTATTTGTCCTCTGCAGGAAGCTTATGTACGGTAACTTCTTAACCGGTTGCTACCTTGTCAGTACATTGCATTACGTTCAGAAGCATTACAAATCAATAAGTGTGCTGTTAATCTGCTATTATCAATTCCCTTATGACGCAATTGGTCCTAGCTGACACAAAAAAGCAAGTGTATAAGCAATGTTTACACAGCAATAATGCACAAGTACTTCATTTTTTTAAGAAAATGAAAGCATTAAAAATTTATCAAGCAACTTATCTTGGTCTTGGTGAGTAACGCTTATCCGAGCAGCCTTTCTGTGCCGATCCCCAAGGTGGCCGAATTAATCAATTTAATTACCAACTCCCAAACACAACACATCCATGCTGTGTGTGTCCACTTGATGGCGAAAGGCGCGCGATTTGCACAAACTGATTAGTAATCCAAAATCAGGCAGAAAAAATCAAACAAAAGTGTAAAAAAAATCCAATTAACCTAGCCTGTTTCGCCCGTAACGTAGCTCCGTAGTGCGTAAGACGGCAGCGAAGGATGACCCGTGCGATTTGAGGTTAATGATAGCAAACGGTGAAGCCGTGAAGTTGCAACAGGAGAGAGAAAGAGTAAACTGAAAGCCGTATGCAGCAGACAGAAGAGTCGAAGGACTGACAGGGCCCTGACTAAACCCTGGTGGTGTGCTCAACGAGGTTAAATGTTACCGATGGAGTCGAACGATCGAGTATGGCAAAAAATCATGAAGTAATAGCAGGTTATCTAACGCAATCCTTGAGATGGTGATGCACTATCATAGATGCGACGGTCAGTGTCACGACGACTTTTGAAGGTAAGCAATAGAGAGAATAAGACGTCTACAAATCATCCAAAAAAGAAGAATTTTGATACAACTACCAATTAGGGCAGTTAACAAACTTTTTCTACACAAGACTTTTTTATGTCCAATGGAGTTGTGTCTGTAGTTCTATTTACATTCGAACACCATTTAAATGTAAATGTCAATCAATAACCAATGTGTCCTTAGCTAGAACGAGCAAAGGCTCAGCCCACGGCTAATGGCTCTTCAAAAACACCTTTGGGACGGATGGGATAAAAACCGCATTTGCTGCAAATGGCAAAAAACCAATTGCAATTTGTCTCGTAAATGCGAATAAAAACTATCCTCAGCGCGATGGCTTTCGTACGAGAAGCATCTTTTTACCATGGGTATACAGCTTGTAGGACGGTATTTCTCTCAAGGCCACACGCTGTCATCCATTCTCGGCTATATTGAAAAGCTGTGTTTTTATGAGTGCTGTGGTGTGGCATGAACCTTTGCACACTAGAAATCAATATGGATGGAAGAAAATATGCTTTGTTTTAGACTTATTTCTTCTACCCTACCCAGATACAAAGCTACACACTTCCTACAGACGACGCACGAAAGCAAAAAACTCGCCACGATACAGGCATTAAGGGACTTCTTCGGAGGACACGGGCCGACTTTTCAATAAGTTAAAAAGCATATAGGTCTGCTCGACAAGCACCGCACCACGATGAAGTCAATATTCCATTCAATTAATCTGCATTTAATTAACAAGTTGAATACCCTCGTTGCCATGCCGAGGACCACCCTTGGGAGCCATTCAACGATTCGGTACTGATGATGTTAGGACTAAAACGGCATAACCGAGGACGTGAGCTTTAGTGAGCCAAAAGCGAGAGAGAGAGAGATATGGTAATTTCATTATCGAAAAATACGAGTTGGATGTAACTGTTTAAAGCTGCTCAATTACTTAGCTAAAACTAGTTCTTAATATTGAAGCACAATGCGCGATCGAAGGAGATCGGCAATAGCTAGATCTCTTGTAATCGATCTGATTAATCATGAGGCACAACTGCCTGACATTACAATCGGATCCAATTGCAACGGCTTCCAGAGGTTGGAACCCATAAACTTTCCACATAGAGCTGTAGAACACATACGCACTCAAACATGCAATTCCACTTGCCATCCATTCTGGGGCGAGAGGGTAAGAAGTTAATTATCAGCTAGTGTTGCACCTGGCGCTGATCCCAAGATGCCAAGTGGATGCATTAAGTGTGTGTATGTGAATAGGGAGAGAGAGAGACGGTTTTGCACAGACGCCATGTTGATAGAATTGATCCCTTCCTCATCCCATCTTTGCCGGCCGTTTTTGTTCCTGCCATTTGCGGGCAAACCGGCAACCGGTAACCCGTTGTCCTTGTACAAATCATCCGAATGCTGACACATTATCCGTACGGTAGCGTCACGCGCTGCGTATCCACCGCGCGTATGCATAACATTTCGACTCTGCCAGGTGGCGGCTCGATCTAGAGCGATCGTATGTATCAGCTGCTACTCTGGGCCCTAGATCGAGTTCCTCCCGTTGTTGGTGGATAAGGTGCCGTTTGAAAGATCACAATATTCCGCGGCCTTCCGATCGCATCGAACTATGACCACTCGGACGAGATTTATTACCTCTCAGAATGCAGTTTTAATGGTGACTGGTAATCAAATCACTACTCACCTGTCATGTTATTAAGCGTAAGCGTTGGGATTAAGTCAAACGCACCACCGGCACCACTATCAATAAAGTCAATGATTATGAAGTTCTGTCGACAAGAAGTGTAGATCTTCCTTACCTACTAGCTGCAAGGGCGCAGCTAATTTTCCGACCCGACGCTAGCCGCTGATGGCGTTGTCGGGTGCCGTGTTAATACCAGCACTCGCACTCGATTAATGCATACTACTTTTTCCTTATTTACAGCCTTGCTTTTCCTGCTTGCTTGCGCAGGGGGAGTTGATTTGCGTCCCTGGTCCAGGCCAGGTGCTGTGCTGCAAGGTTCCACGGTTCGCAGAGTGTATGCAAATTGACGATTGGCAAAAAAATAAGCCGTCGGACGTGTCCGGACGGACGAGAGCGATTATCGATTGACTAGCAGCACCAGCAGCAGCAGCAGCAGCAGCGGCGTGTGGTTTTCGAGTCGGCATTGCATCCGCTGGAGCGCGCGTGGTCATCAGGGTAGTGTTGTACAACACACACACACAGCACCAGGCTGCGTCCTGACTGCTGGGTCCCACGGTGAAGTCGAAGACCGGCCAGTTCGAGAAGACTCAGCCAAGGCTCTCGCATTAATGGGCAAATGGGAAGACGTGCAAGAGGTACTGGTTTTATTGGGCAGTGCGGGTTGATTGGATTAGCCACAGAGAACCTGTGTCCCGTGTGAGACGCGTGCGGCGTTACGCGCTCGACATGTCACGCCACCTGTACCGCTGCTGATGGGGTTGAGAGTTGGCGATGGTCCAACACCGAATGCAAGGATCGATGAACTCTCTCGGGTTACACACACACACACACGCACACGATGGCGGCAGAGCGCTGATGCCAAAACGAGGTGTGGTAGCTGTGCTGATGAGATCCTGGCACAGCCGTTCGCAGGCGATCCTCTTCTTTGGCCTGAAAATGAGCCTGCAATTGTCAACCGGGTGCACACACTAATGGACTTTCACTTACCCGCTGCCAGCTCCGTTTCGGCACGTGAACGCCCATCCCAACCTGTCCGTCCGCCCATCATCAATCCGCGGCTTCAAGTTCCGGGCGCGTGGACAGGCGAACTTGAGAGGAAGCGGCTGCTGTCTGTTGGGTAACATTCCCATCACGGCACGGCACGCACGAAATGGTGGAGGAAATTTATTAAATTGTTGCCACCGGTGTGTCGTGTGAGTGTGAACGTGTGGACCTTAAAGTAGCAGCAGCTGGCGTCGTTTCGCTGGGTGGGTGGGATTGCTTTTCATCGTACGCACGCGAGGAAAACATTGGTATGCCACATTTCCCCTCGGCCAGCTCGTGAGTGAGTTTTCCAAACTGGATGGGGGTGTGTGTGTGTGTTCGGACAGGGAGTCAAGCCTCAAGACAATTTAGGGCGAGCGTGGAACAAACAAACGGAACAATGTACAACGAAAGCTGGTGCTGGTACGTCGAAAAACACACTCACATACTGGACATTACTGGCCGCACTGTTACGTGTGTGTGCTCTGTGTGTTTTTTTTTCTTCCCCCCAAACGCATCGCTTCCTGCGCTCCGCTGCTACTACCACTACTGACCTCGGGCAAGAGAAATGGACGCTTTCGCGAATAAAAAACGCATTTAGCTGCACTTTCTTTAGCTGCAACTTCCACACACAGAGCCAAGCTGTTCCACAGCTCCCGGGCTCATCCTTCGACAAGGTCTCGCCTCTTCGGGCATCGCTGTCCGGCATCGCTGTGTGTGAGTTGCGTTAATGCACATTCACATTCCCGCTTGCTTCGCTGCCCGCTATTGCTGTGCGACATGCATCAACGGTTCTGGCGGATGGTTGATGTTTGGCAGAGCACACTGTGGAGCAGGCAAAGGCTTTTATTTCTTCCAAATCAAACAACCGAGGCGTGCGCGCGCGCTCGTGTGTGTGCAACATGGCGTTGAGAGGGTACCGCAACGTTCGCCGTTCCTTCCAGTTTCTTCCCATCCGGAGGGTATCGCGGTTTTGCTGAAAGCCACACCAACGGCATCACACGGAACATGTACTTGGTGGTCATGCATACACACACGCACACAGAAGGCCAAAACCGCATCAACCGCTCTAGAGGTTCGTGCAAGCGTTCTTGCTTCTTCCTGCCATGGGGGCCGGTCGGCCGTCTTGGTTCGGCGTGTAGTGGCGTAACAGTGTTGACCATATGGGGACATCCACTTTTGCTTCATCTGCTTCGTTCCCGTGCTCATGCTGTGGCGTGCGTTTGGCAAACGATTCTTTCTTTACGATTGTGTGCTTCACATTCGGAACCACCGGGAGCTAATTTTGTGGAATACGTTTCCCCCGGTGCCGTTTTTCTGCCGAGAACGGTTGTTGTGAAGGAAGGTTAAAAATTATGTCATTCCATCGATTTTATTCGTTGCGTATCGCGTTTCGAACAAAACGAAAACATGGAACCGAATAGTTCCCTTTTGGATGGTAATAAATTTTAAATCATTTAGAGGGCCGATTATCATCGGTGCTGATCGGTGGTTGTTTCTCATCTATCAATGTTCTTTGCTGTGGTTGGCTGGTAAGGGAACGTGTGCGGATGATGGTTAGCAACTTTGTAATGTGAGAAGTGCAGCGAGTGGGAAACAAGGGCAAGGAAAGATAAATGAAGAGCCTGCAAAGTGGACGGCCACAAGGGTCTTCCTCCTCCAAGGGCTTACCGTCCAAGAATCTATGTTGTCTAGAAGAGATCCCTGAAAAAATCATTCAAAGGACTTTGTCATCCAAGGGGCTTCATTGTGAAAAGGATTCGAAAAGCTTTAAATATTGATATCCAGTTGGGATATCGTCCAGAAATCTCCTTGCCTAAGCGTTGTTCGAACGATTGATTACGGGTATAAGACGTACCTCGTCGCTTGTGCCTGCTCTTGATCGCGGAAGAGTCTCTTGAGATATTGATATGACATTCCAAAGGTTATTATCACACTACGCTTAGCTATGTTCGAGATAGCGTCAAATTGACAGATGCTTCAGTATCCTGTTCTTATAAGTATGGACTCCCATATTTAGGGAGATTGAAGAAAGGATAATGCTACTAAATACAACGTTTTTCTAGCTAACAGTATTCGATTGAATGAAGCGAAGAATATCGTTGGTAACAATGTGACGTAAAGTAGGTTAAATCTATCACTCCAATAATCCATATTCCGAACGCACGATCTGTATCACCATTAGCACAGGAAAGAGAAACAGCTGAACAAAGCTTTCGTTTAGTTTAGTTCACATTCGTTGGAAATGATACAGCAACGCAACTGTGCTAATAATACTGCCACCACCGGCGCGGCCAAGAAGTTGCGTTACCACCGAATGCGTTTCGTGAGCCAACCACATTACAACAGCGACCTTAGCGATCCACCTTTAAGAACTCTATGCCTGAACCGATTGCCTAGCGTGCCGGGCATCACTCAGCACACGCCGCCCGAAAGATCGGAAAAGATAATACTTTGTAGAAAACAGGGGAAACATCTTTCGCTGCGCTATCGAATCGCTTTGTGGCCGATCCAACCGCGGAAGCGTGACATTTGACCAAACAAGCGCAAAGAAAACGAAAAAAAAAAAACCCGAAATGCCGGAAACAGCATCGATCGCCACATGGCCGCCTTTAAAGGTGACGATGTGCGGCTGCAGACAACGCGGGACCCACAGACAGTTGCAACAGTTGCACGAGAACAACCTCCTAACAACTTTCAAACAGTGCATGGAGCAGGAAGCCACAGGTCACAGTGAGGCAAGAAGGATGCTACCCATTAAAGGAGCATCAGCCTCTCGGTGTGCAATGTCCAGTTAGCGGACGGCTTAGTCGCCGAAGCAGCCGAAGGTGTAGACTCAAACTTCCGGTGTTTAAACGAAAACGAGCGCAAAAGCGTGCACGGGCAGGAAACCGGAAATCGTTTGAACCGTTTGACTCGCTTTCCGGCACGCGCGTTGACAACATTTTCGGTGTTTCGGTGTTTGAATTTGACGAAAGATGGAAGCCCCCGTGAGCGATCGACGAACAAAACGAAACGATCAACACATCACACAAGCTGCAGCCTGTTTGGAGGGTAATGGTTTTCAATTGCAGCCGTAATCAAAAATGCATTACCGATTCGGGGTAAAAGTTTAATACTTGCAGGATTCTGCCGGGTTACTCAGGGGAAAAAAAACATGGAGTTCCTACGAGTTCCCTAAGAGTTGTTTACACAGGAAGATAAATATCTTTATAGGCAATTTACAGGTTATGTTTGCTAGATCCGTGTCCTGTTGTGAGTTAGGTGCCGCCGTATTTCGGTCGTAAAACTTCACTCGATGATAGCCAAGATGCGCCATCTACCGAAGGTATTAAAGGTAAATCCATAAACGGATAATAAAAATGTTTCGAAGTTAACCAATAGACCCGTTATCTTTGCAGCGAAAATGGCGAAAGCGAACGCCCGGAGGACGTCGATCGCCAACAGCTTGCCGATTAATGAAGTGAAAATTGTGAACGAGCTATTCAGAGAAAAGCGTGAGTAGAAACGATTACTTTTATTACCTAAAGCGGACGGTCTAATGACAACTTGTATCCTGCTGATAGTCATGTTGTTTAATTATGAATAAGTATTGCATATACTGGAAGTTAAATAGTTTCTATTTTTTGTACGGTTATGTTTAGTTTAGTTTATAGTTGATTAAACTTTTAAATAGACATCCCTATACAAAATGTCAAACAGGTTCCTAATCAAAAGAATGCTGTCCCTGCAGTGGCGGATCAAACTGTTTTGGGGCCCTGAGCGGTAAGGAAGTTGGGGCCTGCTTCTTAAGTTGCAGAAACGAGGCCCTCTTGAAAAGTATCCCGGTACCTGAGGAAATCAGGAGGCCGCTTACAAAATCCTTGTAGAAAACGTCGTGAGCGGGGGGG
>KZ061787.1:35393-134785 GCA_002091835.1 Anopheles maculatus
CAAGAGCACAAGCGAGTTTCAGTAGAACCAAGACTAGGATATGGTTGCAAAACACAGTGTCCCCGGTCCCAAACCCGGTGCCCGATGCGCGTATATCGATTACAATTAATTTCCATCTTTCATCGCTTCAACACTGGCTTGCTGCCCGTACAAGATGGGCCCGTTCTTCGGCTGCCTTACGGCGCATACGAAGACCAGCAGAGACACCAGCAGCGGGAGGTCGTCGATCACGTGCGGACGTGTATCAAACGCTATCACTCATGTCCTCGAGTCCTCTCTGTCTCAAGTCACAAAAAGTGGTCCATACTTAACCAGTCATCATTTAAATCATTCCTGCATGTGTGCGTGTGTCTGTGCTTGCTTTATATAGACGGCTCTCTGCATCATGGACGCTACAATGTAGGCAATAAGCAGGCCAAGCCATAGTTTCTTCATTCTGTCGTGTTTGCTTGCAACATAAGATCTAGGTGGGCTTAAGCCAGAAAGCATAATGATCTGAGGTCTAAAGAGAAAAGAAGTCAGAAACGCTGTCAAGAAAGGATAGACAGTGTTAGTCGTCCAAATCACCGATCATGTTAAATGATGGCGTAGTGTGATAGAGTTTTTGTTTTGCGTGTGCTACACATGGTTCTACATACAATAAGAAGGTCTATTTTGCAACAAGAGTGCCTGATAAAGTGGGAATGAAATAAGACAAGTGCAATAAATAATTTTACTAAGCATCTCATTCTCGAGGCCGGAATGACTAACAGATGCAGGCACCGGTCTATCCAGTACCGGAAATGGTTACAGTGTTGTGCCCTTGTCCTTCTATTCCATTCGTATCTCCTTCGCCTATATACTATAGAGTGACTAATAGCGAGTGTTACCAAGCTAAAACACAGTGACAGTTGTGTCAATCTGTTGCGTTTTTTGGGAAGACGACTAAATACGAACCCTGTTTTGAAGTGGTTTGAACTTGTAACACTTCCAGTCGTCCACCCTGTAAGTATCGATGGCAACGGCATTGCGTCGAGGGCTACTGAAGTCGTCAATATGCTTGTGCCTATTTCTGTGGTTGTAGTGACAGTTGTAGGGTTTCCAGATATCACTGCACTGTAATTGCGGACGTGAGGTTTCTTCTCCCGATCACGTACTGTATGGATGCATTGGTGCTGATTTGTAGTACCGAAGCAGTTATATTAATCTCTTTTATCTGGAATTTTACTCCAATACGCCATGTTCAGTCAATGAAGTTTTGGATGCGACTGTAAGTCCCGATTCCTCACCGAGAATTGAAGTGTAAGTTCATAAATCAAGCAAAAGGCGTTGCAAGATATCAGTGAGGTTCGGTCCGGAATCATCCCTTGTCAGAATCGTGTAAGCTACCTGTAGTCTCTTCCCCGGAGGCAAGGCACCAAACACCGGTGGCCGTTTGCGGTAAATGATAGGGTGTGTCCATCGTGACTGTACGCTCGAGGGCTATGTTTATCCTCGATTTAGCACTTCCAACGATTCGCAGTCGGTGTAATCGTTCCACCCGTTTTGATCCTCGATTCTGGAAGGATTCGGATTCGATTTTCCCTTTAGAGGGAAGAGTTGGCTTAGAAATTCTTTCCCCTCCCAAGGAACAAATAATCACATGCTACTGACTTACCAAAAATATTGGAAAAGCGAAGAAGGAAGATGCCAATAAAAACAGCACTGTGTAGCTATCCCATTTTGAAGGGCAAAAACTCACTATAAAAAGAAAACCCACCAAAACCACGCGTAAATGGCCAATGTGGCCCGACAGCCGACTTCTTAATGAATGCGTTTTTTACGTTAATTGCAGCATTTTTTCTTCGTTTTTGCTGCCTTGAAGTTAGCTGAACGCAAATGTGAAGAGCCTAGGCATGTTTTTTTTTTTTGATTTTCAGTCACGAGTGCTTGACTCGAATGAAATGCGACTCATAACGAGAGACAGAGAGAGAGAGAGTGCGAGGATTGCAGTTGTTGTTGAAGGCATCACTTCTTCGTCTTCAATGTAACGCTTCAAAAGCAAACGAATTCTCATCGAGCGACAACGTTGATCAGCATTAATATGAGGCGAGCTTTGAGACTTGTCAGCGCAAACATCATCCACAATGCTAATCTTGACGCGAAAACCAAAAACCACGAAACAAAGAAGACAAGCATTTTTTTTATGTAATGCTGTTCCGTGTCCAGGGTCCGAGAAAAAAAACAACAGTGCGGTGCATGCGCAGTTGCACTTTTTTGACAACATGGGCAAGGAATTTGCATATTTCAGCAGGCAAAGCACCGGGTCTGACAGGAAAACCTGGGACCCCTGGAGGGTCAGATAGCGAGGGAGAGCGAGAGAGATGGGTTGAGTAGGGAAGACATTCGTTTTTGGATGTTGCGTTTAGTTCCGTTGGCATTGAATAGGAGCTGGAGCCAATGAAGACATTCAGTGCGTTACTGGTAACATTAACTTAAGAATGTTGCGACATGATACACTCTACTGATACTGGAATTTTGTCTCGCGTTCTTGGGCAGAGTGCATTGGCTATTGGGATTGGGATGTTAATGCTCGTTCCTTCTTTTTTTGTTGGGGTGTTTGTATCAATGTTTTCCCATGATTAGACGTTATGGGAGTCTTCATAGATCTTGGTGTTGATGATCCCCCTTATCGAGCCTTACGTTGTGATGTTTTGTGTCCTTCCACTAGGGTAATCTAGTTCTAGGAGGCCATAAAAATCAAACCTTAGTAACTGGCTAAGACTTTATACCGAACAGATACAAAATTAAGATGTCTAATTTAAAGCCAAAACAAACCAAATTCCTGGGAATGAACACACACACATCAGTCAAAAGAATTCAAGCCTCATCCTCGCTAGAATTTCGCGTCCCCATTTCTGGATGCCCGAACAAGTTTTGTACGGGCCATCTCTTGGGAGTGTGCAAAATCGTCCGTTGCAAAACACACTAACAGTGTTCTCACGTCAACCAAGAAGAAGAACTCTTGCTGCGTGTTTCGTAAAACGAGTTTTACCAGTTAAATTTTAATATTTTTCCCCTCCCACCAGGTACGGTTGTCGGTGTCCCAGTCCGGCGTGCCAAGAGAACTTGTCGTCGTCGTCGTCGTCGTCGTCCTGTAGTCTGCTATAAGGGAGCTGTTGCACATTTAGAAAAACCTGCTCAACATACGGAACCTGCCGGCGAAGAAGGAGTGGAATGAGTTTTGATAAGTTCTGTGTGGAAGACTACGCCAGCAACAACAGTTCCCAACCACGCACACACACACACACGCGCACAAGATCACGATCATGATGATGATGACGTCCTGGAAATGATCGCAAAACGTTTATTGCTTCAAGCTTCCAAGCCTCCGCCGCCGTGATTAACGCGCGTATATTCAAATGCAGCGCTCGTTTTTGGGGGGTTTTCTTTTCGCCCTTGGTTTTGCCTGCTTGTCCAAGCGATCGGGACGCATCCCTAAAGCGCGTAAAACAAATTTCCCTCCGAAGGAAAGAAAGAAAAAGCGCGTGAGGACCGCGTCTGACGGTCGGCGATTCCAAAAACGGCGCACAAGAGAGAACCTGTTGGTACGGGAGCGGCACAACTTGTTGCTGCGATATCCGAGACGGAAGCAGGAACAGGAGGAGAACGTGCGTGTGTGTGTGTGTGGGTTACAACAAAAGTGAGACAGGTTTTTTCAGTTTCTAAAAAAAGAGGTACGAAAAAGAATGAAGAACGAACGAACGAACGAAAAAAAAACGCACACATAACGTTTTCTTCTCCTCCAAAGTCCGTCCTCCTTCGAGAGCGAGGCTTTCAATTCCAGATGCGGTCAATGACATGGCACATGTAGAACGAAAATCTTGTTTAAATGCCACGCGAAAATGAGATCTCGAGAGCAGCTTAAGATTGGGGTGGGAAGGCTTAACATTTTGAAAACGGATCATCTATAAAGATCTAGTTCTAATGTCATCCTGAGGAACCCACCCAACGCTCAAGATCTCCGGACTGGTGGTAACTTAATTTCCTGATCGGTCAAGATTTGTCACCGGATTTACGCTTTTAAAAAGATTTCTCTTTCTCCGTCTAAATTATGACAAATTGAGGTGAAGTTCGCGAATGGTGGTTGTTTGCCTGTCAGACACCGTAACTCCTTAACTTCATGTGTCCAGTTTTTTGTTGTTGTTGTTGCTTCCTCGATTTCATGTACGATTTATTTCACTAATCACAAAGTGAAAAGCGTTTAAATGGTTAAATACGCCATCGGCACCTAACCGCTGGCCGGGGAATTAACGTTAACGCGTGGTTGCGCACACGTGAAACATTGGAAATTGTGGTGTCCATCGGCGAGATAGGCGAAGGAACTATTATTAACGGCGGCGATAAAGCGTGTCTTGCGGTAGGAAAGTTTGTAACATCACTTTGCCGGGTTTTTCTTCATTCGATTCCCGATCCAATCGCATGCCATGTACAACCAAGGGATCTCACTAATCGGGTCGCTTAATAAGCCTGTTGGCCTGTTCTTGCTTTGGGTGTGTTGTGTACCGTGTGTCCGTTATCTGCTGGGTTTTCATCGCTTGATGAAGTGTCGCTTCTGCTGCTTGTGCTTGTGTACCACCCATTTTAAGATAATCGGACGTACAAAACGATCATCTTGTCCGATGTCATCCTACGCGCGCGCGCGCATCCCCCGTCTATACTGCAGGCAGCATCAGCAGCCGTATGCAGAATAAATCACCACGGAAGATTCCGTTTGTCAGTTCTTTATCTTTGGGGGGTTTTCATTTTTTATTCAGCCGCCGACAGCACACTGGTCACAACCATTTGGCGATAAGAAGCGACCGGGCCTCTGAAGCCTTACAGAAGCGATCGCGTATGAGAATGTGTGGTGGTGTTTCATTTATCAAACTCCATGCCACACAACCATCCCGAGCGAGGAACTCGGCGTGCTCTGAAAGGCGCCGGCGTTGATGTTTTCTTCGTCCGCTCTCATGGTGTTTGTGGTTCGGCTGCCGTGGAACAAGCGTTTTGTGACTGGCAACCGCTATTTATAACGGCATGAAAGCGGCAAGGGTCTGATTGCTGTTATCATTTACCCGAGAACTACACTCCTATACAGCTGGAACTCTATGAATCTTCAAAAAAACTTTACTTTTTAAATAGTTTCCGTCAAAAAAAAAAGGAGTTGAAGATCAAGGTCTATACACTAGACCAGGCAAGCGAAATGAATATTCCAGAAGACCTAGGATTGAATGGATGATGAAAGCTTCTTGTAGGGTACCTCTCCAAAACACCTGACATTGAAGAAATCACACCAAACCGTATCGTTGTCCCTCCTCAAGTGATGTCATGGATGATAAGCTACTCCAACACCAAACACTCAGACTTTTCACCCGAAGAATACGCGTTGGCCACCTTATCGTATCCAGGCGGGTAGTAAGTAGCACCTGGTTTTTGTTTTATGACCTAGGTTTACTCTAGATAAGAATCATTCAAACGGGTGCAGTGAATATGCCCGCGTGTGACGAGCAAGACGACTGACTTTGTACTGATCGGGAAGCGAACGTACAAAAAAAGGTAGCTAGAGTTCCAAAGACAACAAGTCTCCTTCGAGAGTCATCTTTTAGGACCCCTTAAATCTTACTTTTGTAGTGCACCATTGCAGGGTTAGTTTTACTTGGTTGTTTTTGGGGTGTGTAAATTTGAAACCGGAAAAAGACACTTTCGCTTACTAGTGAGATTGAACCTACTGAGACTCTTCTTTTCTATATACAGGCGAGCTAACCATGATTCGCTTGATTGTTCATTCATTGAAGTGTTCCGACTACAACTGATAAAGTCCTTGAAGACAAACGGCGCCAACTCTTCTCGGAGTTCTTCGTAAGACTTTCGTGCGTTTCAGTCAAACCATCTCTGGGATCTTTAACATTCTGGTTGAGCAACCCTGTAGAAGCCTGCTCTTATTTTGTATGCCTCTTCCAACGCCTTAACCCAGTTCTAAATGGATCCATTCTTCTTCGCCGATCTTGCGATCGCCGCCTGGGGCTCACTGATCGCGTAAAACGGGGCGTGTGCGATGTTGTGGATTTAACACGGATTTTTATGGTTTCTTTGCCACTCCCTTGCTTGATGTTTCGCGAAGCCCCATCTGGATCTGTGGTTTGTATCTGGGAATGGATGTCGATCGAGTAGTTGGTAGGCGCGGTTGAGGGTCTATATCGTATTGGAGAAGCGTGCACAACACCGCCAGCAATATCAGATAATACCATCCAATTACCTTCCATTTCTTCGCTTAGTCATCGGGAAGGAAGCTCCCGCAACAGCATCAACAAAAAAAAAACCTCGGGAACTCGCCCCAAGGGATTGCTGCTGAAGTTCGGAGGTGTTAATTTGCGCTAGACCACTCGACCACAGCCGTAGCACACACGAGTAAGGGAAGAATTTGCCTTCCGAACGGCAATCGAAGCGGCATCAATTTTCACTCTCATCTCGGTTCGGTTGGCCTGTTTCCAACGCGATGTGTACGCTACATACGCTACGTACGCGATCAGCCAAAGTCTTCAAGGGTGCGTTGGATGCCATTGGGGGATGCTTCATCAAAAACGGCCAAAGTGGTCGGTGATTGCATGCTGCCTGGGCGGCTGCCGGTACTCTATAATTATGCCCATCGTACTTCTTCTCCCCGCACGCACACACACACACGCACGCACGCCGCAGCAGCCTTATGCCGGGGATCGGTTCGCTGCCCGTGGTCGATCGGATGTGGCGCGTGCGCGGATAAGCGCCCACATTTATGGGCGATTTTCGATGGTTATATTGGACCTACTGACTGGCCATACTTAAGGCATGCTTTTTTTTAAGGCATCTCGATATAATCTTATCCCCTACGAGACGAGAGCGCGCGCCTCATCGGAATCGATCGTCGTAACGGCAATGGACGCCCCGCTTGTTCGTGTGATTAACCTGAAGGCGGATAAAGTTACACGGGCGCTTTGATTCTACCAGGCAATCGGTGTTGGTGAAATGAAATCGAAATCACACCGCCATTTACCGGTGGCTCTCTCTCTCTCTCTCACGCTCTCTCTTCCTGACCCACCGTCTTCGTCTGCTCATAAAGACACGCGTGCGCCATAATAGATGTCCGAAAATAGATCATGGTCTCCTGCTGCTGCTGCCGAGAATGCTCACCGTACGACAAAGGCAGAATTGTCACAGGCCCCAAAAACATTCCACCGTACAAACACGTCTGTTCCGTACACTGCCTCCCCGAAGATCGGAGATCACACTCCTCCCGGACGGGATATTATCTTTCACGCAGGTATTTACTACCACCGTAGTAGTGTATGTCCCATTGCCAACATTGTTGTATCGCGTCGGGACGGTAACTCTTTTCCTCGGATGTGCTTCGCCGTTCTTACGATTTAGAGGCTTAAGATTTATCTGCCAGAGCCAGGAACACTCCAACACACACAGCCACCGACAAGTCGCGAGCAGGAGAGAGACATCTCGTACGTAAGGGCAAAATTTAAAGCTGTGCGTTAAGTATTTATTGCCGGCATTATTATTGGGGATGGTGCGTTGTGTGTGTCGGCGGCTTTTGCTACTTTGAGACCGATGCTGGGAGACTTTGTTGTAAATGGAGTAGATGGATGCAGGCAAGAGAGTTACGGAGCTTAATCTTTCGGACACGATTTAGTAGTTGGTAGGCAATAGGAATAGTACAAGATGGAACAAGATGAGGATTCTTCAAGAATTATATCTTCAAAAAATGTTTACTAAAATAAGAGCGTAGTTTTTAGGACAAAGAGATCAGTAATATGTCGATTTCGTTAATATTGTTTGAGAGGTCTCCTAGGCTGTATCTCTCGCATTGACTTAAGTCATTTTCCAACATCAGATTATGAAGCTTGAAGGCCTCTAGGTAATATCTAGGTTAAACGCTTGTGTCAAACTCTCAATCGCTCGATATCTCGGACTGTAGGGAGATAGATTCTTAGTTTAATGCAGACTCTATTGCACCATCCTTCTGCAAGAGACTAGGCCTCTTCATTCCGAGGTTACATCGCTGTATCCTGGTATCAAGCAGGAGACGCTCTGTAAGGTCTTTTATTTCCGAATCGATCGCTTGTATGCGAGGACTTTAGACGGAGTTTCTTGGCACTATTGGCACTTAATTCTTCTGTGCTCTTAGACACAATTTTTGCGCTGTTTCAAGAAATCCCTGTAGAGTCTATGAATATTTTTGGGTCGAATTTTTTACCATGGACTGTAGGCTTTAACTCTTCAACCACTTCCATCACAATTTAGAGGTAAATGACAACCAACCATCCTCATTTATATTAGAAACGAATTCCAATACACGAAGACTCGAGGAACACCATCGATTCGATGGTTCGATGTAGGAAGCGCTGGAATCTATTTCTGGTGAACCCGATTTAAAGAAGCAGCTTGAATGGGCGAATATATTTGCATACATCGAGCAAGAGGCGGCGCTGTTGGGTTGAATAATTCAAACCAAAGCCACTGCGCGCCCTTCCAAACAGAGCCGAAGTCGTCGGGACAGCTTATATGAGCCGAGACGTGTGTGTCCACACAATATTATGGACGAGTTAAAGCGTTCTATTTTTAGCAGCAAGTTCAACGTAGAGTTCATTTCTTTTTAGACTTAGTTTAAAAAACAAAAAAAAAAAACGTTGGTGCTGTCAAAGTCGCAGTGAATCGAAATGTCAGATGAAAATTAAAAATCGTTACTATTCTCTCGTTCTCTAGAGTGTTGAATGATAGGCACAGACTCCAACAATGTGACCCTTTCCGATCTGATAGTGTAATCGGAAAGCATAAATAAAGTAGATGAAGTGTCAATATTTAAAAATTTTAACGTAATTGTAAGCCTCTTATCAAGCTGTTTGCATTTGACTTTCGTTTCACATTGATACTTTGCCGATTGATTGGAGATGGTCTAGGATCAACAACTAGGATTTGAAAAGAGGGTTCCACAATTTAATGTCACTTAAAGAAGTGTTAAGACAAAATTCTTTTATAATAACTAAAATTAAAAGCATCTTGCACAATCGCCGATAACAACAGCCACCAAAACGGCTACAGTGGCCCCTTGGCGGTAACCTTCTACTCTCACCCGGCTCGGGTTATCACCGGGCAGTGAGTCCGAGTCCTGCTGATAGACGCTCATCGAACCGCATTAAGGGAACACAATTTTCGATGTCGGTTCCCAGGGTCAACTCGCCGGACCGATCCGCCATTGCTCGGTGATAAGCGAAGATGCACACTGCGCCCAAGCATTGCTGCTGATCGTCTCTAGAATTTTAATCTACCCATAAAGAACCACAAACCAACTAACCTCAAAAACATGTCCGATAACACGGTTCCCACAATGTTGTTTAGCGAGTTGCGGAGATGTTTGATAAATCAAGTTTTCCCACGACGGATCATGATCAACGCACTTCTAGTACAATACAAAAATAGTACACTACACACTTAAGTAGTTTTTTAATAATGAATACATATTTTATTGAAATTTTTACCATTCGTCTTCATTCCGCCCACAGTCGTTTGCCTTTGTATGGTAGTTTTCTGTGCCGTTTTCTGCCTTTTTTGTTTTAACTTTACATGTCTTCTTGTTTTTTGTCCTTCTCCTCTATCTATCTTTATCTCTCACTATCATCCCACCTTGCAACCTTCCTATCCTGCTGGGTTTTTTTTATATATAGTTACATAGCTTTCTTATCGTTTTGTTTGTTGTGTTGCTTTGTTTTGTAAAGTTTTGTTTTTTTTTTATAATATAATATATAGTTTTCGCTTTTTTCTTTCGACTTCTGAGATTGGTTTCAGTTGGTTTTGTGTGTGTGTTTTGTTTTTCTTGTTTTCTATTTGTTTTGCTCTGTTTTATAAGTTTCACTGTTAATGCTGTTACTTGTTTTGTATTTCTTTCTTGTTCTCTTCATTGTCAGCTTTCGCTGTTTTCTTCCTCGTTTAAATAGACAGCACTTATACAGCACATTTCTTAGAATATATACGTGTGGTTTTGCCTTCCGTGTTCTGTCTTTGAGTTGTTGCCGCTCGGTATTATTGTTTGCTTTGCTGCTTTTAATGTTTTGATGCAGGTTTACTAATGTTATGTTTATGTTTTGCTGCAACTGTTCGGTTTGTGTTGCAGCAGCTTCCCACTGAGGTAAATGCAACAGCGTGCGTAACAGAGTTTTCTATTTCACTTTTGGTTTTTCATCTCTTCATATTTAGTTTGTTTGTTTGTTTGTTTGTACGTATCATGAGTGTTGTTTGCATAGCTCGAAAGATGAGAAAACTAAACCGTACCGAGTGAAGTAAATCGTTTGCTTGTATCATTGTGGTTCGGGTTTCTCCTTTCCATTACATCATGGTTTGTTTTTGTGTATTTTTAACATATTGTTTTGTTGCTGCTCTGTTTTGTTTGTATTTAGCACATTTGTTTTGTCAAAGAAGCTTTATAAAAATAAAAAGCTTTGGTTATCGATTTCCTTCTTTCTTCTGTTTATATTTTATTTCTTTATTTGCTGTTCAGGTTTGTTGTTTGTTTTTTTTTGTTCTTACTTTGCTGTGAGCTATTGTGTTGTTTCCTTTGTATGCTTATCTCTTCCCATACACTTGTAAAGTTGTGCTTAGATATTTAGAGATAGATAATTTTCTGTACATTTGCTGTCTTCTTTCCTTTATATTTCCTTTCTTTAATGGGGGGTTTTCCCTCTTTTTTATTTTGTTCCTTTTCTTTCTCTCTCTCTCTTATTAACACAGCTATATACTAATGCTTATATGCTTTGTTTTGTTTTGCGCGTTTCTGCAAATGATTAATGCAAAATCAACAATTTAGGGGTTGTTTCAGGTCAAAGATTGTTCACTTGTACAGGAATTACGCATATCATTAAACGGAGGGGAGGAGAATGTACTGTTATCGGTCCATTGAACTTCTCCTTTTGCGCATCCTTTTTTCTTGTCTTCTTTTCCACTCTATTTACACGCAGCTTTATAATAACAATCACTCAACTCCTTTCACATCCTTTCACGCATCTTTTCAGCTCGTACCGATTTGGGTTGGTTTTTTGTTAAAAAGAATTGGAGAAAATTATCTACTTAAACGTATCAATTTTGTTACTTAATCTAATTTTAATGAAACACATTAACACAATCAGTCAGTACGAAAAAAAGGTTCATTATCGAAATTTTTTTTTTTTCATGTTTTAAAATTACGCTAAATGTTTCTAAATTCATGAGAGTTAAAGTGAGTGTAAAACAATTCGTTTATAATGAAACAATTAGTTAAGAAAATGTAAAAAGTGTAACATTTTTCCCCAATTTTGACAGTCGCTTTAAACATTTTCACGAAACGACCAGCAATGAAAACAGCTTAGGTTTAGAAACAGCACGATAAGGGAGTAGGACACTGAACAAGCTAAGGGGAGTTTGTGTGCGGTTTTAGATTAAGAAGTTACAATTTGGTTGGCTGTTTCGCCACTGCCTAGCACTCTACCTCTACCACACTACAGAAGCATTAAAAATGGGGGAAGAAGTAGTTTGTTGTTCTCTTCTTACCTAATTTTGTATCTTGTTTTACCTTTCTTCACTTCATCTTTTCTTCCGGTTTTTTGTTTTGTTTCCTTTGTTGTATAAGTTGTTTTTACGCCAGTCTAGTTTTGATGAGTTTCTACCTTTTTTTTTTGGTTGTTTTTATTTTGTTAGTTTCAAAAAATTCTAACCATCTTTCTTTCCTTCCGTATCCAGTTCAGTCCTTTCAGTGTTTATGTCGCCTTACAGAATATTTTAGGTATAGTTTTGTTTTTTTTTTCTTCTCCCAATTATGTTACAGTACTTTGCGTTACCAATTATATATTGTGCAGAAGAATTTCCTTTTTTTCCCGAAAAAGTTTCAATTTTGTGTGGACAAAGTGATGGAAAATCGGTGTGGTTTTGAAATGAGCCCGGAAGAAAACAAAATGCTGCCGTCTTCTACCCACGGAATCGGTACGTTTTGAGTTGTTTATGGCGCAATATTTACCATTACTTGATTAAAATAGCTTAAATTGGTTGGACTGTGTGTTTATAAGTGTATTTTTGTATTACTTTTCCTCTTATTTTCAAAAAAATCGGTAGCTTAACAGTAGCTACATACCATCGCTACGATTACTTGTTTGTTTTTCTTCTTTCTCTAAGATGCTACTTAGACTTTTAACTCCAATTGGTTGTGGTTGTGTAAGGGCCGTATTTGTTTTTACTTTACTTACTGTGTTTTTGCTTTTTGTTTATATATGTTTAATCCTACTATCAAGAGCACCGCAATCAGTCATCTTTCGTTTAATGTTGCCCGTTATTGGTTGGGTTTTTGTTTTTGTTTTTGATAAATAATGAATAAACTGAACTGAACAAAATAAAAAAAAATTATGAAAATGATGGAAAAAGTATAAGAGGACAAAAACATGTTTAAAAATTAAGAAATAATTAGCAAAAGGAGTAAGAACAAGTAACTAAATGATGTAAGAGGTTGAAATTAAGAAAAAGAATCAAAACGCCTTAAAGTATGCTTTTCGAAAAGCAAAAACTTGTTATACATCATAACAAACGTGAAAATAAATGAAAAACTGTGTGAGCGAACGAAAACTACACAAATAACGAAGAAAAACAATGTAAAGCAATCAACTTTCGTTTGTTTCTTTTCCAACCGTTACCACCTCTTCCTATGCCCGGTCCAGTCTCATATTCTTTGTGTGTTTGTTTTTCTTGTTCAAAAATGTTTTAAATTTTAAATATTATTTTTACACATGTAGCACTTAAGAATAATCTTTCTTCCTCACAAACACTTTTTACGATTTGTTTCCTAACTTTCGTCAGAAATGTATCGCTTAGAATGGGTTTACACAATTTTCACGATGGAAAGGATGTTTTGGTGGTTGATGTTGTTGTCGATGTTGTCGATGTTTTTTTCTCTTTCTCGCCTCACAATTTGGGCAGCGTGTAAACCTGCGTGTAATCGACGGTTAGGATCGGATTTAGTTTAGGTTAGGAGATTGTTTAGCATTTCGCGTTTCCACAGTTTGGAAAGGGAAGGGATTTCTTGTGCATTGTAGCGCGGAACAACACAAAGGAGTCGGACAGAATCAGCTTCTACTGCGCTTAAACGGTGCGTCTTGGATCTTTCAGACAAAGCAAGAGCTTAAACATTACACTACGAAAGATAGTTTAAAGAAGAAAAACATCCTAAACCTCACTGTGGCAGTATTGTTTATGTTTTATCGCTTGAAAATCGTTGTTAAACCGAACGTATATGAACACATTTTGCTGTGCTTTTCCGCCAAAAGGGCCTTTATTAAAAATGGAAGCTAAATCTCGTTCCTTAACTTAACAAAAAATGAATTACTAACAAAACATGTACAAATACCTCACTAATTTCGTTTTCAAACGGTATTGTAAACAAAACGCGGCAATCCATCTGACAACTGACTGCTCGAAAAATGCGATAAAATACGTTGATTTTGAATCGATTGCGCCAAAATGTATGCAATCCACACACCGTGATAGATTCACATTTTAACAGTTTTGTCCAATGGGCTACATTTTCAAAGAAACAAAGCCCCAAATTCTGTCCAATCTCATTAATGGCAGTGATGTTTTCATCTTATCTGGACGCAGAAAGCCAAATGTGTTGTTGTATGTTGTTTTACATTAATTTACTCTTAATCTTTCCCTCTTTATGCTGGATGTTATTAACATGTTGTTGTATTTTTAGGTAAAAATCGTCCACTTTCCACGAGCGTTTGGGTCAGTAGCAGAATTGTTTCGATGATGCACAGCATTACATCTAAATATCACACAAATATGTTGCTGCCAACTGTGATACAACGCCTAGTACCAGCGATCGAACGCGCGTCTTCTGGGTGGAATAAGATTGAAGAAGTGTTCCTATCTGGTTGTAAAATGATCTTATTTACTTCCGCTCCTTCCTAGCTTAGCTTAGTTCTCTCTAAGTATGGATTAGTAGTGCAATTTGGAACGGGTATTATAGCAAGAGTAATCGCTTTAGCGTTCGTTCTTGGGTAGCTTGATTTTTGTTCTTAATTTTTACGTGCCGATACGAGATTTGATGGATCATTTCTTCGATAATTGTTCGAACTTGTTTTACTGAAGTGTGTGTCTGTGTGTTACGCTAATTATTCAACTGTTCATCATCGGCTCATGCTGCTGCTCTCTTCCATAAAAGCTACACCTTAAAACTGTTTTCTCAATATCATTTAACCGTTTGTGTGAGTGTTTTAATCATAATCGACAGCCGGCCCAAAAAATCCATCGTACGTCGTAACGAGGTTTAATGGTAGTTGATCGGGTGTGTATGTGTATGTGTTTTTGAAGACTTTTTACTCTCCCGCCCACAGCCCTTTGGTGGGCGTGATGGCAATGTTTTACAAATTTTATGTTTATTCTCATCTCCATCGTCTTTTCTTCATCTGCTTTAATTTATGTTATTACCTTAAGCTTTGATGGTAGCATGTTGTGTATGATTAGTAAATGTGGTTTTGCTTAGCAAACATTTTCTTATCAGCACACTTATTACACACCAAAACACGACCTTTGTTTTTACATCGTAACTATTGCTACTGTGTTGTAAATCGCTTTGTTAGATTGTAATCGTTCGATGGAGTGAAATGTGGGCAATTTTCGTTCTCTCTCATTTTTTACATAAGTGTATGCTGTTAAGCTTATATGTAACTTTCACATTCACACACACACACGAACTTCAGCTTATGTGGTATCCATTAATGCGTGTATAATGTTACTGGTAGTCCACTATGTTCCTATAGGTGTATGATTCTACGGTTTCGAAACGGCAGTGTTATTGGCCCGAAGAAAAAAACTTGTCCACCTTCCAACCTTTCGCTGCACTCGGCAAAATGCACTCATAATACATTTAAATTTCCATGTTTATTTGGTGTACTTTTCATTTTCATCCAATGCGCCCGAGGAAACGTTCGATTCGATTAAAAGAATCGTTAAAAGAAAGCCCAGCACTCTTGCTTTCAATCACCAATGTTCAAAATGTCCATTCAAATACTCGCACGATGTTAAATCATTCTCTCAAATATTAGTAATGCTTTAAGGATAGTTAGATAAACCGGTTTTGAAGAGGAATATTTGAAAAAGCGCCTGAGTGTATGCAATCGCGATACAAATGCAGTTTGGCATTCTCACTCATAGATGGCGCGTTCGAACGGCGGCTTTTCGTTCCCAGCACAGTTTTATGGCACAGTGGGAAAATAAGTCATTTTGTACCAATTCAATATAAATTTCTTAATACATAAACGATAACTGTTATTGTTACAACAAAAAAACCCAAAAACCAAAGCATAAAAAATGCATTTGAATAAAAAAGAGATATTTTATTACAAAAAAATAATAAAATAATAATATAGCAATAATAATAAAATGTAACACTATCCGATAAGGTCATTAATAGTATTTGAGAAAATTTTGCACATATCCCAGTTCAATGCTTAAACACAATTACACAAAATTACACTAGGCGCGCTCCTTCCCATAATGCTGCTGTACCTGCTCCTTTCTTCCTTTCCCTTTCTAGCATTTGTTTTTCCGCCCACTGCACAGTACTGTTTTGTTTTGTCCGGCTTTCTCCATTTTTCCACTAAACCTAACACGCTCCCATTGTTGCTCGACAACATTTTTCCTCATCGTTTTACAATTGTGAAGATACGTTTTTCTTCTGTTTTTCGCTACATTCTTTTAAAAGCTGTACAATTTTACACATAAAGCTTGTGTGGTGCTTCATTCTTAAACTTGTGTTTGTCTCTCTGTTTAATTTTGTATACAATCTATTGACTCCCGGCCTCAGCAGATGCGTCATTGGACAGTTGCAGTGTAGTAAGTAAAGCGCTCGCCATTAAATCAGCGGACACACGGATCCACGGATGGGCGGTGTTTTTGTTTGGAGAAATAGTTTGTGTGAGATTTTGTGTGTCGCAAAAAGCATGTGTAACAACAAGGGTTACAAAAGTTCCAACTCACTCACCCAACTATTATCAGGTGTAAGAGAGGACTACATTCCGGGTATCATTCTCGTATTGTGAGGTGTTTGCAATTAAACTTACGCTTCTTACTCATCCGTTTTGTCTCTTGAACGAAACCGTTTTCGCATCAGTCCCATATTTCCTTTGCGTCTTTTGTTCTGATCCATTTCCCAACATGCCTATCTAGGGTAAAGTTTCTCGTTTTCTTCCTTTCCTTGTCCTTGTTCGTTTGTATCTGTTTGCATAAAATGAAAGCTGCTGCACTATGTAGTGAAAGGTAAAGAGTTTCCTCTTTCACATTTGTTTTCTCCTTTGCTTTTCTATTCCGCAACAGAAATACATCTATTGTTTTCAAACTCTTTTTTCTCTTACTTTTTCCATCTGTTCTATGTTTTGTTTCTATATGCTTGAATGTTTGAGAATGTGTTTCCGTTTGTTTGTTGCAAAAAGGTTTCGAGTTCCTGCACTGTTTGCGACTTTTGTTTGTTTGTTTGGTTAGGTTATTTAGGTTATGTTTTGTTTTGTTTGTTTTTGTCAAAAGGCACCTCCGTTTCCGAAACAGAAAAATAAATTCTTCAAACTAAAACGATCACCTTTTTCCACATTCTCTTTCTTCATTGTTCTTCACACGTTTTCATGTCTTGTTTTCTTCTCCTTTTTTTTATTTTAGCGAGCCAGCTACTTCACTTTCGCGAAATTTAATGCACTTTACCTGAACTCATAATGGATGTGCTTGTTCCCCTTGTTATGTTTTTCGTTTTAGCAAACCATTTTCTAGTTAAGCTTCAACATTTAAGGAAGGAAAAACAATAAATTGAATTAGATAATTTTTTGACGGAGGCAGAGACAGACTGAGACAGAGAGAGAGAGAGAGAAATATATATAGGACGGGACGATATGGATGGTAATAATTTAAAATTTCACTATAAACAGGCGGGTTTCGCTAATTGGCTACAGAACGATTCTCACAACGATTTTGGCTACTAACAGATTTAATAATTTGCGGTTTAAACAATTGAATTTATGCATAACCTGTGGCTAATTAGGGGAGAAACAGGGATTAAGATTCGCGTGCAAGTAAAACGGATATGTAAAAGAGAGAAGTAACAGAACTTTTTAAACAGAGTTCAAACGGGATTTTGTGCTAGAGTTGTGTGTAAAGAAGAAATAATAAATGCATGTTTGGTATAAGCGGTTTGCCCGATCGCTAAACGCTTCACTTTCTACTAAATCGGTTGTGCTTCATACTTCAAGTAGATTTGTTTGTTTGGTAAAGATTGCAAACACCTTTTTCCTCTCATTGCGAAATATTATCGTTCTAGAGCCCATGCTTGATTGTTAAAATGACACTTTCCCTAGGGCTATTAGCGTTTTTGTTGTATACCGAGAGAAAGCTTTTCCGATCGCTACCACTTAGAGCACTTCGCTAGGCTTAATTCTAACTCTGTTGCTTCCTTGTTCAACTCTGCTCTTCTGGTTTACGGCATTCTGCTGGTCCTTTTACTGCTCTTATTTATCTTTTTTTATCTCTTTCTAACACACACTCACACATTGCACCAGCTCCTTTCCCTAGGGCTATTAGCGTTTTTGTTGTATACCGAGAGAAAGCTTTTCCGATCGCTACCACTTAGAGCACTTCGCTAGGCTTAATTCTAACTCTGTTGCTTCCTTGTTCAACTCTGCTCTTCTGGTTTACGGCATTCTGCTGGTCCTTTTACTGCTCTTATTTATCTTTTTTTATCTCTTTCTAACACACACTCACACATTGCACCAGCTCGTTATTTCTCTAAGCTGGCAATGTGTTTTCCTTTATGCGTGTGTGCAATCTGTCATTATAGTTATATGTTGATCGTAATAATTAATATATGCTTCTCTTAAAAATTATTAACAAGTCACAGCCAAACGATACGAAAGAAGGTTTCCGCAGGACACACACACACACATACACCTTCGCATCATCGCAAACCCTTTACGCCCACTTTTCCCACATACACACATAACAAACTCCCGCACGACCACTTGGGATTACGGTTAGTGTACTAACATGGGGAACACTAGCACACTCAACGAACCGAACCAAAGCTCGAAAGTAAATCAGGGAACGAAACTCTCTATTTGTTTGTTTGTTTGTTTTCTTTGCTCGCTGTTCTCTATTGGCAGTAAGTAACTGTGTGTGTATGTTTGTTGTGTGTCGTCGGACAAAGTCTTGCAGTGTTTACGCTAGCAGTAATTACACACAGTTAAGTGGTAGTGGTTTGTTAGCAGCAGTAGTAGTAGTACTGGTAGTAGTTCCTATTATAGCAGCGCTTTCTAGCTGGCAGTATTTTCAAAGATCTCCCACTCTGTTTTTTCGTACGTGTGTCGAGTGCCGGAATTGTTAAGATGCTTGATGTGCATGTGGTTTGCGCCTTCTTTCGTACCTATTTTTCCAAAGTAATAGTAGTACTAGCAGTAGTAGTAGTAGTAGTAGTAGTAGTAATAGTGTTGTGTGTATTAGGAGAATGCTCCCAACGAATTCTGTATCAGGTGTGTGTGTCTCTATTGATTCCCCTTAACTTATTAGTATCGTTACACCCTAATCGCTTAAATACACACACACACATTCTCGTTCACACTCTATCCGAGCCGAAGACTGGAGAGAGATACCCCCGCATCCGATGGGTAAACTCTCCTTCCCTAGGCACAACCCTAAACCCCGGTGGTGGTTCCTATCTAAAAACGTTCTAATCCTTCCAACTTACCCACTATAGTGTTAATAGTACTTCATTATCATTTCTGTTTTTACCCCCTTTTTTCACACCATATTCACAACACAGGTTTACGCACAGCTCTCCTAATAGAAACTTCTTCCTCCAGATAACTGTCTCCTCCCTTTCGTCCTATTCTATTGCAAACTTCCCCAAATTCATTATTCTCTTTACATTTCATTTTTTGCATTGTGTGTGTGTTTTTTCCAAATTTGCTCATTACTCATTCCATGCAACAACAAGGCTAGAAAAAAAAGTGTACAACAGAGAAGAGAACGAGCGCGCTCTTCTCTAAATTAACTAACTTAACTAACTAAAAAACTTAGAACAATTCATTTTACATCTTCACACAATTTGCCACTTTAACTGTACAATTGTATTATTCTGTATATTTATATGTATAAAGGGAGAGGAATGAAATATTGTTGCTTCTCTTCTGCCACGCATCAAACACACGCACACACATGGACAGTGTATGTGTTCGAAAATCGAGACTAATTCATGAAAATATCCCTAAGGATACGCGTAAATGGATGATTTGTTTGTGCAGAGCAAATGGCGTTCCAAATAATGTGCCGAAACACACACACACACACGCACACATACACGCGACGAGTGGATGATAAACGGTAAAATAAATTAACTCTCTACGATAAATAGAATGTCGTCGTCTGGGAAGACGCTTGCTCCGGTGTTCGCCCCGTCGTTGTCGTCGTCGACGTCGCCACCGTTGCCGGCGCCATCGCCACCGACGAGTCCTGCCAGCGGATGGTGACTGTCAAACAGTACGTCCCCGGCCAACGTGTCGACGACGGTGACGGTGCCGACGACCGAGGGCGACACCGTGCCCTACGCTAGCTATACGTGATCGAGCATTCCGACAGTGGAGAGCAGTCCGTTGCTAGTACCACTACTACTGCTGCTGTTCGTCGTGTTACTACTACTGCTGCTGCTGTTGTTACTACTATTATTTGTGCTACCATTACTGCTATTACTACTGCTGCCGCCATTCACGGCCCCATTACTCATCCCCACGTTAGTACCGACGACGGGCGACGTATGTGCACTCACGCCACCATTACTGTGCACCTGCTGCAGCTGACTGGGTGGTTGCGGTTGTTGCTGCTGCTGCTGTTGCTGCATCGAACCAAGCTGTACAGCGGTGTTCGGCACGACGACAATGTTCGACGAGGTGGATGCCATTGAGGAAGCGTTCGGATTGTCCGACTGTTGATGGTGATGGTGCTGATGGTGCACAACCAGCTCCTGATGCCTGGTTATCCCAACCGGCGGTATGTCCTGCACGTCCCAGATCTCCTCCAGGAACCGGGGCAGCTTGCGGTTCTTCAGCTTGAGCGAGAAACACATCTCCGAGTTCTGGTTGCCGAGCGTCCGCAGCTCGGTCAGTATGGAAAGGAGCTTGGCGAACGTGACGCTACACTTCGGATCGCCACCGTGACGGTTGAGGATGTAGACGCGCAGCGTGTCGATGTAGTAGCTCTGGATCGTCTCAACCAGTTCGGCCTTCTCGAGACCGGGTCGATCGGAGAAGATGACGATCGCGGTGAGCAGCGCGTACTCGACGTTGTCCACCGTGAGCGTGTACATCTGCCGGCAGAAGTGTAGCAGGTCCTCGATCGTGTCCGCCATGCCCGCCATCTTGTAGGAGTCGCGCGTATACGATCGGTTGTTGGCAAAGAGGATGGAGTCGGTTTCGGCGTCGTACCGGCGGGCCATTCGCAACATCATCACCTCACTGGAGCACGCCTGTTGGGAGAATGAGAATAGTAACCAATTAATTATTGCAAAGAATTAATGTAAAACACGCTTGAGGACATACTTTTAGTAACGTAATTTGATCCTCCTGCGGGATCTTGGTAAATGCTGGCAGTCCTTTCGCGAACTCGACGATAAGTTGTACTGTGAGAATGGTGATTTCCGTTATGTGCCGGAAGTGGATTTCGTGGGGATCTTCTTCCTCATTCGGTGAGTTCTAAAGTACAAGAAGAAACAAGCGATGTTACGATAGAGTTTCTAGAAGAAATTTTTCCAATTTCACGACACTTACAATCATTATCCTCTTGAGATCTTCCTCCGACGGTTGTTCGTACCCATCCTGGTACCAGATGAGTTTGTAGATGACGGCCATCTGATTAGCCGTCAGCAGAGGTATATTTCTTTGTCGGTTTTCGTTCAACAGTTTCTCCGGCAGTAGCTGCGTAATAACGAATAACCAATAAATAGCTGTCACACTAGCACCCGCAAGCGCACATAGAGAGATACTTACCGGTATCGCTGCGGTGGGCGGTGATTCACACTTCATTAATACCGGCAACAGCTCCGACTTATAGCTGTTGCTGTTCGTTGTACTGACAGTGGTGGAAGGGTTCGTCTGCACCTTGTCCTTTTCCTTCTGCGCCTTTTTCTCCTTCCGCTTGATGGCGCACTGGTTTTCGGGCACGACGCACTCCGGCCGCATACCGACCGCTAGACACTTTTTCAACCGACACTCCTGGCACTTGCGCCGCATGTACATGTCCATCTCGCACGCGTGCCCAAACTTGCAGCAGTAGACCGCATTCTTGGTGACACTTCGTCGGAAGAACCCTACAAGAAGGAGAAAGGACGTGCTTTAGTAAGATCGGCCTTGTTGGTCTAGGACCGTAAGTCTCGTTGTGATACACAATCATCTACTTACCCTTGCAGCCTTCACAGGTAAGCGCATTGTAGTGATAGCCAGATGCCCGGTCACCACACACGAGACAAAGTTCCTCCTGCTGTCGTGGTGTTGGACCCTTTTTCTGTTTTTTCGCTTCACTGCCATCGCCAGTATAACCGTTCAGACTGCTCGACGGGGACAAATCTTCACGTCCTGCGGATGGAAAGAAATTGGAGAAGGATAATGCTTAGTCATTATGTTCATTTTCGGTCAAAATAATTAAGATATTATCTCTAGTGAGGTATCATCTCTTAAGGGCACAGCGCTGGAATAGATCCTTCTTCTGTAAAGCCGCACGCGAATCTCTTCCAAGAAGAACAATGTAGAATTAAAATGCAATGTGCAATGTTTTGTCATCGCAGCGAGATCTTCACTTTGGGGCTTGTCTCATCAAATTCCGCACACAAAATACATTAGACGCAGAGCATATGGACACAACATTTGATGCACTTGTTGGATATCTCCTCAAAACAATCTCACTGACGGAACTATTTGATAAGAAAGTGCACGCGAAACGGAGAGAGCGTGTTCCAAACAAAAGGTTCTCAAACGTACAACCACCCGAACCCCAACAAAAACCACAAAGCGACCACAAACCCTCCCTGCTCCCACAAAAAAATTGTTTTAATTACTCTCGAAAAATGGTTGCTCTTGAACTCGTTTCTTCTGTCACCATGTTTCTGCCTGCTGTACGCACATTACACAGTGTGACCCCCACTTTTTCTGGATCAACTCCCGGGACGGGCTTTTGCGTGACAGTTTTCAGAAATTTAAGAACATCACACCATCCGTTCGGCGTGTTTGTGTATGTGTGTTGGTGGTGTGTGGTTTATTATACGTTTATTACTGCTGACAACGTGCGCCCGCGAATGCAGAAAATTGCAGTTGTGGTAAAATGCGCTCCCCGAGAAACGTAATCCGTACCGAAGAAATAAATTAAGTATGACGCTGCCTAAGGTGAGGTGAGCCACAGGGTAGAAGGGAATGCAGCAGCAACAACAGTAAAAATCTCATTATATCATGCGCAGATGTATTTATTGTGTCAGTTTGACGTTGCGCATTATTAAAAGGTCTCGCCCCCTAAGACCCTCTTCACTCTGCCTGTACGTCAGAATGCGTTTAATGTGCAATGTATTTCGCGGACTGATTTTTGGAGGAGATTTTGAGCAACTCCCGTACTTATAAAGTGCAGAAAAGCATAACCAGCACACAATCGGAAGAAATCTGGCGTTTCTTGGGCACCCCTGCAGTGTGCTGTGTAGTCAGCTACTTCTACCCTGTGCCGGCGGGTGTTCCCCACCGGCTGACGATGCAGAAGCTTCCAATTAATTACAAACTGAATCGTATATCTTTCAGCCGCTGACATGCAAAGGTCGGTTGTGCCGATGGATGGGACTGGAATTCGGTGTGTCTCACCAGGAAGTGTCCATCCTTCACACGGTTGCTCCGACATCATTCCGACAACCATTCCGACGCGATTGTGAGGCACGGTTTTACACCAAATTAGTGACACCTACACAATCTGCCAAATCCCAAGACTCCGGTTGACCGATCGACCTAGAACCCAGAGGCGGTTATTTATTAGCCTGCGGAAATCGTGATTTCGATTTCGGGACACCATTATATTGCACACGCAGCAGAAGGAATGCAATTTTGTCGTCTGTCACTGTGTCTGTCTGTCGTCGTTTGGGGACACGCACATTAGAAGCGGCAAAAGAGAGAGGGACAAAGAGAGAGAGAGAGAGAGAGAGAGAGAGAGAGGGACTGCACCAAAAATAAAAAAAGTCCGGAACCTGATCATCTCTGCGCGAGAAGCGCACATTAGAAGAACCGTACCGAAAAGTTATCTCGAAGCGGTTGATACTCCACTGGTAAAGTTCGTGTTGCACATGCGGCGAATGAATTATGGCGACCATTTCGATGGGCGGCAGGAGAAGAGATACAGAAAAAGCGTTCCATACTCTACACAATCGCACCATCGCGGATCTAGGGGACAGCCCGCTTGTGTATAAAGCGTGGCGGTGATGGTGGCGCAGCTTTTTTAGATATGCGATACATAAATGTGTCGTCGCGGATGTTGCATTCCGCGAAAAGAAAAAATGCATTTTATTCTCCGGAGGGCTAAGACAACAACAGCGCACAGAAAGGCACGCACTCGCTACTCGTCGAGACTCCACGTCGTTCCAGCTAATCACGCACACGGGATGAAAGCAGGATCAAGAAGCATTCCAGAAAGAAAACTGCAGCATCCTAACAGTCTCGGATACGGAACATCACTTTGGCAAAACGCAAACATCACGCTGAGACTGTTTCGTCGCGGGGATGGAGTGGACGTTGCGGAGCGATGGTGAAGGTGGGAATTAAAAATCTTCCATAAATCTCCACCAGGGGCAGACAAAATGTATTGCCGACACACCGAAGCACTGGGCACCTTTCACTTTTGGAGGCCGTTCATTTTGCATTTTGCCATGTGGAGCCAGTATTTTGCATGTATTTGCGGGAACTGTGCAAGAGCAAGATGCTTTGAGAACTGTTTTTGAAGTTCTTAGGACGATTCATCCATTTAGAACTTATTCTCATCTTATCGAGTAAGTAGCTCGTAGCACGAAATTCCACTGACTGTCCACTAACATCCATTGTTGACCAGAGCCAGAGAAGGCGGAAGATAAATCGCAAATCCACCAAAAAAAAACCCTAAATAAGTATTGATTTAAATTACTAATCAATCGCGCACAATGCGGTCCCCCATACTCCACGGCAGGAAGTATCCTGTGCAACGCGACTTCTATCGACTGCTGTTTTCCTTGACACGGTTCATTGCCTTCGGCAACGCGGAAAGACTTCTTACGCTAGCTTTAATAAAGATGAGATGTTTTGAAAACGACAGAACTCGCCAAGGGATACCAGCACGCCCGAAAAAGCAGTGAAAAACCCAAAGGACGCTGACCAGAGAGCACGGGTTGCCGATTGATTGAGCGCTGGAGAGTGAATGTGTCTGCTTATGCATGTACGTTACCTTGAAAATTGAATTACAAAAAGGGGATAAGGAAGGAATTCGTGAGGAGCGGCGAGATTTGTTGATTGCGTGAGCGATTCCAACAGGATAAATGCTTCTGTGTGGCGTGGAGGCAGCGTACTTATCTGATATCGAACAAATGATAATGAAGTTATGCAGATAGGATTTCAGTGGAATTACCCACGTACGGTTCATGGATGTTTAGTGTCCTCTTGGATTTGTCACCAACAGACCAAGATATCTAGAATGATCTGGATGCTTGAAAGTATTTAATTTAACATGTATGACTAGCAGGAGACTAGCTCATCTTGGAGGGTTGCTCTAAGCTAGCCATAACTGGCAAGATCCTTGAAGGTCACATACACCCCAGAATACTGCTACAGTGCATCAGGGAGTCATTCATCACACCCGCAATGACGTGCTTATCAGCTACGTAGTTGTTGATCATGGATTTCTCGCCTGAAGGTGAACGCCATCACCGATCTCCACCAGCCCAAGTGGTGGAATGTCTCCACCAACGCGATCATGTAATCTTGCCCCGCTGCTAACCTAGCGGCTGCGTCACTGAGTGGCGGTGAGAATAGTCTATCTAGAAACTACTAAACTGTCAACAACAACAACAGCACCAACGACCTAGTGGTGCATGAGAGCAGTTCCATTCCAGTTCGGTAGAGTCCTTTGCGGTTGAATCGAAAGCGTTCCCTAGCTAAACGTTAAATGTCCGATGACGTCAGCAGTCAGGTCTGGTAGAACTAACGAAACCGGACGATCGGCGACCGGAGTAGTGGTTCAAGTGTTGCTCACGATCACTGTTTGAAATAATCTAATGCACGCGGCCTGGAAAGGCACGTACGTACAAGCGCGTACGGAGTAGACAGTAAATAATGCAATAGAAGCTCCAAATGCGCTAGGAAGCTGGGTGGGCGTAACGTTATAGCATTGCATTTTAGCACAAACTTCCAAGAATAAATAACCATAAACAGCTGATGAAGTAAATGCACTGCCCACAAATCTACCCCGTAAGATGGGAGTGATATTTTTTTCCCTTCCCAATTAATCAAATGATACCAAACGTACAAGAGCAGTCCAGAATTCGTAATTATACAAATTTTACCACACAAAATAACGCTCCTTCGGTGATTTCCCCAATGCGCATTGATCTGATCGGAGGGAACTTCTCAAAATTATAATCTCCATATTTATGACTGCGTCCAACGAACCCGCACGAACAGTAGTTGGGGGGCAAAAAAAACGTAATGTGACACAACTCAACGGACTAATTTGCAGCTCATCTGTTCGAACGAAGAAAACTGCTGGCCCAGGTAACGTTCTTACGTGGTAGATGATCCGTTCCTGAGAATTTTGCGCAACACACGCAAATGCCAAAATATCTTCGGCTTGCCAACCCCTCGCTGTTCTGCGGAGCACATCCGGACAAGCATTTACGACTCCGATGAGTTATTTTATTGCGCTCATTTATTTCCAGAACACAAAACACAGAATAACGCAAGGATTTTGGGCGTATTGATATCGGCCGCGGTATAGGGACCCCTTTGCGAAGATGCCATGATGATCTATTGAACGGGCGGGCATACTTGGAGAATTCCAGCTGATTATTGCTGTGTCGCTACGGCGATGAAGCTATATGACGGTGGTAGCCGAACCTGAAATGAAGGCATTAAGCTGATCTGAGGTTCGCCGAGCTTTGTGGTGAACTGGTTTTTCCTGGTTCAACCTGATCTTGCGAGAACTAGCTAGAGAACCCATATCTGCAAGTCTAATAAATCCATACAGCCCTCGTTGCAGCGGCGGTCATTTACCGGGTGTTTAGTGCCTGTGGATCATTTCTTACGGTGAACTGATCTTCTTGTCCCCGGGGAGGAATCGTCCAGAATCCAGAACCCTTAGGAGGTAAACGATTAATTTCACCACCATAAACGCATCTGTGAGCCGCATGCTTCGGTGGAGCAGCGTGTGTTCTGGGTAGCCTTCGTTCCGTAAATTCTTGTTTCAAGAAGAGCAACAATGTTGCACCAGATGCCACGGCTTAAGGTAAACACACGCACGAACAGGCATGTGTGGTGTAGAGTATACTGATATTCTATTGTATAATTTAATGACCAAGACGATGGATCGTGCTACCGTTTCGTGACACTCGGTAGAAGTTTTGCGTGGAGCTAAATCCACTCTGAACCGGTTCTTCCGGTGCAAAATGAGATGTGATCAATAATGTTTTTCTACCCACCTTCACATACTTTTGGAGAAGAAGGTTTATTCCACCGCTAAAATCAGATGGTATTAAGCTGACCTATTTCGGTTGGATGGATCCACCAGTTCTTGGAAAATTAGTCACCTTAAACCGTATTAATTAAAATTTCCAGCATGCAGGCTCCATTCCACGTACATTCATCCATGCAGAAATAGCTTGTACCGTGTGCAGTGCGGCACTGCCATCCATAAATGCATCATCGGTCGTTTATGGTTCATCTCATTCAATTTTAGCATCGGCAATAAAACTCGGTGACTTGGTGAGTCCTCACACCAAGTACTCCCCGGTTTCGTTTTGGTTGTATGTCACACGAAACTAATAATACGCCCGCCTTAAGTGGCAAACCACAAAAAGGGCGCTGGGGAACGAACTACACCTTTTGTCTGTACTCTGCGTTGCTGTGTACACTCATACGGGATTGTGGCGCCCATCGATGCATAAGGGAGCATAAATGGAGGAAAAAAAATCAACGAGCTCCCGCAGTGCACATGTGTGTGTTTGTATGTAAAAACGAGTCTCTCGCTCTCCCTGATTTTCGAATGCACGACGAACCACCCCCTCCAAATAAAAAGCAAACACACAGCAAGAACAACAACAAAAAAGTACGGTGAAAATATGTACACACGCGTCCTGCCCGACTCGAAAAATTACTGTCATAGGTCGCGGTGCAGCCAGCCGCCAGTACTTCCCCATGGACAACGTACAGGCCAGAAGAATGGCAGCAGTGGTGGAAGTGAAGATAGCGGCAGAAAAAATGTTTATATGAGCACGATGAAGATGTGCGTTACCAACCGTGGCACCAAACCGTATACACAGGCGGCCGTATGGCCAGAAGAAAGTGAAGACACACCAACGACGAACGACGAAAGTAAGCAATGTGTAAAGATAACCGTTTACCCAGGGAGCTACCATGAAGAAACAGGGCCAGCAGTGTGCTGTGAGTATAAAACAAAGAATTATCGATCCGCCAGCGTACCGAGAGAACTCGGCACCGTCTTCGTTCCTGACATGCGAACATGCGGGTTTTGAGTCCCGAGCACGCAAGTAAGTTACTGGGTTTCTCGTGTGCACAACACACACTTCTTGGTGTTCGGGTGCGTGCGTGTGCGGGCGAATAAAATGCGACCAACTGGGGGACAGCGCAGTACATGGACGGGGGCCTGCAACTAGGGTACGTACGGGACGGTGGTTGATAGATGCATCTAAAGATAGATACCGGTCGTATCCGTGGGGCATGGGGACATCTTGTCCCATTCTGTGCAGTGCAGCAGTCAGCACAGAGCATCACAAGTCATCGTTTTCAACTACGAATCTGGACTTCTGGAAGTGGCCGGGAGTGTGCGAGTTCCAGGCATGGGGCACAGGGTGGATGATCTCCACTCATGACGCCTGACTGTCGACGGCTTCTTCCCGCTCGGTAGAGAATCGGCACTCTTCTTGTTCACTGCGAATGAACATGACAAACGTTTGCAATGGTTCGCTCTAAAGATATCCTATCTTCGGGACACACTCAAGAAATAACCCTCACCGAGAAGCGGGCGTGTGTGTGCCCGATCCACCCGGCCTAGCGGGAGAATCTTGAAGGCAATAAAAAGTCGCAAATGTGCGTGTACACTACCCATACACACACACGCATTCTTGTTTGGGAAGGGTTTTGTAGTACCCAGTTCGTGCAGCTTCATTATCATCATTATTTATTGGAAAACGGGAAGAACCGAACCCCGCTTAGAAGTCGGACACATTTTTTGGAGTCCGCTTTTGTTTTGCTGACGCATTAAACCCGATTGAGGACATAAAAAGCTTGTTCCGATTGGTTGTAAAATGGCTTTTACGATGAAGTTCGGCTGAAATTAATTCATTAAACTAGGAAGAAGGGACAACTGATCAGGAAAGAAAAGCCATGTTTATGATGGTGAAGATCCTTCGGAAATAACATGTCCCCGAAAAGTGCTTCTCCTTCGCTTGCTTTATGCTTCAAGAACCTTAACAACTTCATTCCTTCATCATGCAAATCCTGCTCAGCTAAAGCTTTAGCTCACAAGCGGCGCGGCTTGTTATTATTAACAGCTCTTGTCACACTTGATTGCACTGTGCAAACTCACGTTCTCTCGTTCTTCTTCCCCCATCTGTGTATGTGTGTGCGTCTCGCCTCTTCTTAAACCTCCGCCCTAAAGGGAAAAAGATAGGCCAGACATGGCCGCCTATTTCTGCCATCGGGTAATCTACAACCCACAAACTCAGTACCACAGTGGCCGCTATGCAATTTATCATCGTTGCCTCGAGCGAAACGTCACACAGAGGAAAGCGAGGTACATTCAAGCGGGACACTCTCTCGCTATAGAAACAGTGCAACAGTGACAGTTCCCGATGGTGTTGTGTGGTAATGTATATGGCGCAGGCCCCTGCTAGAAACTTCGTAGAATGAAAGAAAATTGTGACTTGTAAGGTTTTGGATCAAGGGGGGGGGGGGGGGGGGATGTTGTGGTGTTTGGTGGGGGGGGGCGGGGGGGGGGGGGGGGGAGAATGCATCGTGGCGGAGGACCTCCTCCTTGTCTAATGGATTTCAGATGGCATAGAACGTCCCTATATCTGGCGGGTGAAAAAAGTTGGGTGAATGGGAGGTCTTCCGCAACTGAAGACTATCCCCTCCGCAACAACACACAACACACTAGCCACGATTGAGAAGATTGCGCTTAAGTGGAAAGTGAAATGGGAAGTGCACTCACTCGAACATGCGCGCTCGAGAGTACCAACCACCACCACATCACGACCGACGCCGACTACGACGACGATGAGGGCACTGTGCGTCCTTGACTCTTGTCGCTTGCGCCAGAATGCACTTCTACCCCGACAATGGGACGATGGGGAAGAGGGGATGAGGGAAAAGCACGACCTGTACAGTGTTCTGTGGCCTACACACAATCTCTCTCTCAGTCGTCCATCGCTGTTGCCCTACCCGCATGAACATCCGGGCAGCAATTGAACGCAGCAACAGCAGAAGGAATCGTCGTTCCTCCGAATGGAGGGCGAGAGATGATCCGGGGCCGGAGCGTACCATGAAAGTGAACCTAAATTACAACTCGTGCGTCATGGATGCTGAGTTGTAGGGTGTGCTGCACCATACCACAGCACAACTTGCTGCCGGCGGGCAATTCGATACGCGAATTACGCCGACAGAGTTCACTTGAACGGTACAGTACAGGATGATGCAGTTACGAGGTCAGGATGTGGCGTATTTTGGGAGCATCCCGTTTGAAGGGCACTGGCGTGAGTGAGGTCAGTTCCCTTTTTCGAAGGCAAAGATGAATTTGGATGAGCAAGGCTTTGATCGTGACTTGATCCGCAACACACGAGAGCGGAAAAGCTATTTTTACTTTTCAGAAAATGCCGAGTGTGTGTCACAAGATCGCCTAAAAGATCGTCTTGGAGATCCAAAGTGGACAAGCACCGAGAACTGACCGGACCGGTCTTGTCAATTTAGATCTCCATACGGCTGCGGCTGCACCACACACACACACGCCGCATGCGTTACGCTCACGAAAGGCTCAAATTAATCGATTTATGTTGCTGTATGTCCACAGGAACTGTCCATGATAGCGAAGCGGCTGTGTGTCTTGCAACGCTGCAAGAAATGTTGCAACGGCTAATGAGTGATTTGGCCAGGACCGGTTGCACTGGCCATAAGTGTCGTACTTGGAGGTTTGTAAGCGCCCGAGCGTCTCCACCACACTGTGATTGACATTTTTCCGCCTGGTCCTAAGACGTTTTGCAGCAAAGTTGTCACGATCACGATCAGTATGATGATATGGTTTCGAACTTGGGCAATCCTCTGAGGCTCCGCATCTATTCTAGTGGCGAGTGAATGTTGAACGCATTGCGTCGCCTCAGAGGTACGGAACGGGGACCACTTTCGCAAAGTCATAGTCCACCCAGACACTTTTTCGTCATCTAGTTAATCCATGTTTCCTTTTGCAAACTGAACCGATCAGCGTCCTTGAATTAGACCTTTTAGATTTTCTTGTTGCGACAAAACCTTCCTATTGGACATGATGAAATTTAGTTGGTGAAACATCTCGCTAATGTGTTGTCATATGCCTCCAATAAATATTTGCATCTTTCTGTCAATCCTGGTCACATCCTCACCAAAACTAACATTCACTTCACAATAAAAAAAAAAACCGATAATGTCATGTCCGGAAACCGACCGTAGCCTGTAATAAATCGTTTTCCCTGACTTGAATGTCGATTCCCCAATTTATGACGATCACTCGTCACAACTCGTCACACGGCTTCGCTCCAATCACTCAAACGGGGCAGTAAAACCGTCGCCACACAACACACGGCGCAACATTAGAAAGCGAAAAGAAAGCGAACGGTGTTGAGTGTAGTTAATAAAATCAACATCACTGCATAAATGTGCGAAATAGAAAAAGAAGCGGGCTTGTTGATTGATGCTAAAGTTGCAAAATGAAACGGAAAGTGATGGCATGATGAAACGATGGTGAACACGAGTGCCTACTGATACCGAGACATAAAACAATAATTTGCAAACTTGTGGCTTAAGACGCTTATAATTAAAAAAAAATGTTTTTTCGGGCTAATAAACAATTTCAAACCCGAATCATAGGAAACCGGCAACCGCTGTTAATGCATCATTAAAAACAATCGTACACAAACCTGAGGGCGATTCTTCGCCACACAAAACGTAACGAGAGATCACGCTCTTTCAACGGTGTATGCAAAAAAACATAATTTAGAGCAAACAACCGCGGCCACTTTTAAACAAGCACATCTGCGTGCATCTGCGAGACGCACTCCCCCATTTTGTCCGTGGTCACAAAGACGTCAAAAAAGTTTTGCAGTGCACAAAATATTGTATGCCCACACCACCCGTGGCTAAAATTATCACTCACGAAACATCGACTCTCACTGCCACGCCTGACATTGAAAACTGGCGTGCCAGATTCCCTACGGTTGTTCTCAGGAGTTTTTTTTTGTTGTTGCGAGCTTCTTTTTTCGTACGACATTCTATTGCGAATTTTGTTTTTGATAGATTTTTTCAAACAACTTAACAACAAACATCAAAAGATGGCGAGCGCACGCTTTCGCGGAAGCTATTCGGCGACACGCAGAGCGTGCGAGAGGTCGAGTGCAATCAATTAAGCGGCGAAATTGTTGCTTTTCGTTTGGCGATTGCTTTCAAATGTTTAAAATCGTTTTTAAATACTTCACTGTTATGATCTTCCGAAGTGAGGAGGTGTCATTTGGTAGGTTCTTATGACATTTGTTTACGTCACTGTGTACAGTGAGGTTCAGAAAAAGGAATCTCTTGGACTTTACGAAATTTTATTTGTCCCATTTTATGAATTTGGAAGTTCGGATCCATTTTTAGCATAGTCCACTGTACTACTACCTTAAAATCCTGCAATACCGGACGAAGCAGATCATCATGTCGCCCCATTGGAAAGAGGCATCAAGCAATCCAAAATGCGACACCTTCGGTGACATCTCACGCTTCAAACGCTTCCGAATGACGGCGATGTTTGAATGTTGCTGCCATAGGTTGACACGTGTATTTATAGGGGCACAAGGCTCTTACGCGACGAATGACGGAGTTTCGACCGGGAACTGGGCCGGCTACAACAGCTATGATAAGGATCACTTTTCAATAATGTGCCCTTAAGTGTTGCTGCTGCCGGGAATGTACGTACAAGAAATTCTACAGTAAACACATTAAGATAATCACCAAACGGAGGCCTTCTCCCACTTTCCTACTTCCTAGCAATTAAAAGAAAACACCCCAAAAAGAGACCCACCAAATGCACTTCAAGCCGAGGGGGAAAAGATATCCGACCGAGGTAAGAAAATGTGAAAAGCAAAAGCGCATAATGAAGTAATTTGATGATTCATTTCAAGGTTGTAACATTGAAACACAACACGGCAAGCAAGAGACACACAGACGATCCCAGCGATTGACAACATGGAGGCTTAATAGAACAGAGCATCGGCATTGTTGGGAAGCGTTTTCTTAAGAGCGCTCTGTGTGCCCTCGCCGAGATCTTGAGATTAGCAAAAGTACGCGCAGATTTGTTTTCCAGCGCATGATGATGAATTGAACGCTTGTTTTCTTGCCCAACAGAATGCCCCCTCCAACAAGTGCAGCGCGTAAAGGGAGCATGTTTTTTTGTAATAAGCGCGTAAGGTTATGGTCAATGTCTGGGTGGTCAAAACATTACTTATCTGACAGCCACACCAATCGGACAATCTTTGCATGAGACTGTGCAAACAGACAGTGGAATTTATTGTTGTTTAGCTAATTAGTTTTTCGTTCTCTTTTTTCTCGGTTTTGCAAGAAACTCACCAAAGAAAGAAATCATAACAAATTAAAGTGCAACATGGAGGATACAACAAGAAGCAACAAAAAACAAATCCTCACATCCTACACATTTGCACTTCATTATGATACATTTAAAGCACGGTGGGGAGCAACATTCGCAAAACGGAAAGAAAAAAGGCATGACTGCATTTCTTAAAACAACAACTCCCTCCAAAAAGCCTTTAAAAGCGAGGCTCAAACGGATGAAGCTAAATTGTCCATAACTTACAGTACGTTATGAACGCTAGTCGATGGTTCTGACACACTTAATACGCTGGATAAATGTGATAAACGAAAATTTTGCGTGAAAGTCTACATCACCTTTTCGCGAGTGGAGTGCAAAACAAGAAACGTATCCAAGGTATTCGCTTTTTTCTCTCTGTTTTGTTAGAATAATTAAGATAAAAAATAAATTTAGAAGCTTCTTCAATTTTAGTCAGAATTTGCATACCTTAAGGCGTAACCGGGGCGGCCCGATGGTTGATGCGACAGCGGCGCCGGTCTTCACACGACAAGATCGGGGTTCAAGTCTCATCTGGGCCGTTCCCCCATAGGTAGGACTGACTATCCAACTATGTTGTAACAATAAGTCTAGTAAGCCAACAATGGCAGGTATGACCTAAGAGGTCGTTAGTCCAAGAAAGAAAAAGAAGAAGGCGTAATCTTCCTTTTCGATTGAACTATTCCGAAGGTTCTTTAACTTCTTTCACACGAACATCAATTCAATGCATCATCATCATTATTATTCTAAAATGTTCTAAAAATTGCATACCTTAAGGCGCCCACCTTCATCGCATCATCTTGATCAAAATATGTCGATGCATCCGTTAGCTTCTCTACCACGAACATCACACATCAATTCATCATGTTCTTCGTGAAACGCTAACACGTTCAATAAAATCATCTAAACAGTTAAAAGACCCCAGCCGTAAACCCGCATGCCAGACCGATGAGGTGTTTGTTTGTTGTTGATTGATTCTTAATTTCTTCCACTTCCTCCCGGTTCTGTCTTCCGCTCTCTCTCTCTCTCTTTCCTGGAACAGGCGAGGGTGAGGCATTTCAAGTCCACCGCGACATTTTAGGATCGCCAAAAGTGCATTGACACTCCGGCCGCCGAAAACCAGTCGCCCCATCAGGGTTGGGGTGTTGTTGCAGCGCGCGCTTAGCAGCAGCACCACCCCACCAATACCTCAACATACCACCACCACCTTCGTCTGCTGCTTGCACCGAAAGCAAATCAGGCGAGAAGTTCAGTTTGGTTGCACATTTCGTTTTTGATATCGTTTTGTATTTGAGTATCCGCCAGTGACGAGGCGGTACATAGTGGTAGGGTGAAAGGCGAATGGTACGCGGCACATAAAATGGCCACTAAATGAGAACATTAAACCGGGCAGGAGAAGGTGCCGGTCTTGAGAGGGAGGCCCGCTGTTTTTTTTTATACAACAAAACAGCTAAAGAAATAAAACAAGAGATCCGCACAGAAACGCAGTGTGTAGTCAATAAAATATCCTACGATATATTTCCAAAGGATATTTTTAGAGACCCGATTTGGGATGCATGCGATAGGCGCTGTTCGTGGCGCACACGAAGCCGGAATCACGACGAATCACATGCGGCAGTGCAAATGCAGGTTTGTTTTTGTGGGACTCTTGTTCCGATCGTTTTGCTTGCTTGCTTTCGTTGTGATTTTAGCAAAACTTCTCGCTCGGTGAGTTGTTTTATTTTGTTGCATTTTTAAGTGCTCACCCAGACGGTGGAGAAATGTGTCTCTAAGACCTGGACTAGAAAAGGACGCATTCTGAAACCTTTTTTTCTTCTTATTGCTCCAAATGCAACTCCTTCGCTAGCTTAGCTCTCCAATAAATTGTGAATAAGAAGTTAAACTGACGACCGCTTTGATTTATTTTTTCTGTTGTTTAGTTCTTGTTCCGAAATTCACTAATGCTCGACGGAACAGCGAACAACCGTACGAAAAGGGGCACCAACCGAAAGCAGTGAAACAAAAAAACAACAAACCCCATCTTTAATTGAATCGTTTGTATGCGCGGGCAGCAGTGCTGCAGCTAATGCCACGCCTCGCTACGACGTTGACGACATTGGGAGGCGAAGCCGGGGCCAACATTTGGTTCGAATGCAATTTTTTGACAGGCGCACGATGCCCGGCAGTGCGAGCGCGAAAATAATGCTACGCGCCTCGGGAGGTGAAGGTGAATGCAACTTTAAATAATGCAAAACGGTCGGGGCAAGTATCGCATTACGAGCATTTAGAATGAAATTAAAGCCAAAAACAGAAGACGATGGCGCAGTTCCGTCGTGTTCGTGCTTTGGGAGCGATGGTTGTTGCGTATGTTGGTGTGTATGTGATTAGAAATCTTAGCGAACACACACACTGCGTGGTTGTCGTGTGGAAAACTGGCTACCGAAAATAAAACACATCAGTTGTCCACATCCGGATACGACACTGTTCAAGGAAATGATCGGTAATTTAGCGTGTAAAAAGCATCCATGAAGTTTGCCAGTATCCTGACGTCAACCGCGTGTTCGAATGATTGAATGGCAGCCAAAGTTGTGGTGCGCTTCGAGGTAACCACTCGTAACACTGGTTCGGAAGCAGCAATCATCACCAGAAGTGGCTACCGCTTTGCTTCTAGGTGAACGGAATTTTCGATGCCATTTTGTCGAGTGGAAGGTGTACGAATGCGAGAGAAAACCCCCGCTGGTGTAGGCTAGAGAAGAGATTGCCCTGAACTTGACGGAAAATGAAACAACACAGCATTAATGCACCAAAGCGTGAAGAACCACGTGCTTCGGTTGTTGTTTGTTGCGGCTGATGCGTCAGAAAGATATATGGTACCACATCGGTGTAGCGGAAGAAACTCCAGCCAAGGAGACCGACAAGTCAATTTTGTAAAATTGTACACACCGAATCAAAACATCTGCTCACTCGGAAAACGTTTGTGAGGAGGTCATACAGGTGGAAAATAGAATCAGAGTAGCGCAATTAGATGACTTTCCAAACTCAATGTCTTGCCCACTTTGGGTGGAGGAATAGTTCTGCTCGTTCCGTGTGATAGCGAAAGGTGCACGCTGCCGGTAACGTTTCTAAGTCAAACATGCGAAATAAAAGGCTCCAATAAGCTTGGAAAGAGCTACCGAAACTACAAAAACATCAGGAATGGGAGACCTTCAAAATAGCAATAGGCACATAAGTACGATCCAACAAGCTTCATGCCGGGGAGAGACCCGTCGAAGGGCCTGTTTTGTACATATATGCACGCACTAGACCTCCGGTGTCTTTAGATAAGATCGATCGAAATGGACGAGAGCTGACCTTGAATCGAAACTCGCCTCTTAAAACCAGGGAGATCTAGGCTCCAGCGGACTTCACTCCTCGCCATTCACCGTTGGAGATTGCCGAGCATAGGCCCCCACAGGTCGCTCCATTCAACCCTCCTATCCTCCACCACATCTCCAACCAAACTCGTCCGGAGGAAGGAAGTTATAAATAATCGAACGAAAAGTAAAAGGAACTTCACCAAAAGCACACAACACCCGGACTGATCGAGAAGGATGTGTGGTGCACGAACGGAGAGACTCGGTTGGAACCTTTATTCGTTCCACATTTAGTATGTTTTTTTTTTTGGAAGCCAATCGACGAAAGCCGAACTAAATGGATTCCTTTTTTTCCTTCTCGCCTCTTCGGAGCATCATGCTAACAACGTGTACCTCCAACGAAAAGAAAAAAAATCTTGCAAACTCATTAGCCAGGAAAGCGTAGATAAAAGCGAATGGTGTGCTACCATCTCGCGTAATGATTGCGAGCGAGTGGGACTGGTTCGCGCCACCCTCCCAGCTTCATCCGGTGGTCCGATGGAAGAAGTTTGTATGCTAAATTGTGGTTCGATCTCCGTAGATAATCGGCCCCCCCGAAAAAAGGGCGGAAGCTGATCATAATGTTGTTCTATAAGGTTGGGAGGTGTGTTGATGAGCAGGTTGCTTGCTTTGTGGTCCCTGACCACTGATCGTTGGCGCGTAGACGTCAGTTAAACTTTGACATTTGCTGGTCCTGCCTAGCACTAACACACTAAGGCGTACCACAGCGAGACTGGGGTACTGTGGAACGTAAATCGCGAAGACGGAACAAGTCTTTGCACAGTCTATGCGATCATTCCACTGAGTAGAGATGGAATGCTGCTTTATGAGCGGACCTCTTCATCATATACACTGGGAGGCACCACCCGTCATGCAGCAGAGAGACTCCATGTTTGCAAAACGAGACGGAGGAAGCCGTCCTATTCGAAACTGGTTTTCAATTCGTCTCTGATAAAGGTCTGCTTGATCTTTCGCCTCAAGATCACCCTCCCTTACCGCGCCAGAGCTTGTGGTGCCCTTCGTGTGTGAGGATTTCTTCCTTTACACTACAAAAGATACTACGCTGCTCTGGAAGTTTCACTGACGCCTCTCGTTGGTTTTGTGGTAAGAATAATAGCCAGCCCCAGAGAAGAAGATGGAGGAGTTCCGTGCGGTGCAGGGCTGCCTGCCACTGCAAGTTTATGGATTGATTGAACGAACGCAGCCCAACGCGATCAACAAGCTGGGAAGAAAAGTAAAAGCCTCCCTCCAGTCGCGCATAAACTAGACTCGCTCGTTCACTCGCTTGCTTCACCAGCGTACCGAGGCGTAAAGCATTGACTTTTAAAGCCCCCCGTTAAATTGTTGCTGCCTTTTTTTGTTGTTGTGTTATTAAGTTACTGGCCATTCTGCGTCAATAAAAAAAGACGAGAATATTTAATTTTAATTACAACTCGAACTAGTTTTACGACCAGATCGCCAGCGAGCTATGACGTACAATGAACGGGTAGGTTGATACCCTTGCTGTGCAGAAGGGAATAAAACGTTGGTGGCTACTATTCTGCAATTCTTGAATCCACCAACCTCAATGATATATCTCGCGAGTTCATTGGAGGAAAAGGTCCATTGGATCTTAGTACTCCGTAAAATTGCCCACAGAGTCTCTAGAGTTCTACCAACGGCTATCGAAGGGGCACATTATATAGACACTGGACCACCATTCAGCTGACGGATCTCTGTGTGTGTGTGTGTGTTAACATCGCTCACGTCTACTCCAGAGCCTTCCACTAAAGTTTACACCATTCTGTACGTGATCGTGCAAAGTCGTTTACCACATCTAGCTGCATTCTGCGGTTCTGCCTAGAGCGAGAAAACTGAGAAATTGACTTCACCTTGAAGGTTGTCTCGACTAGATATCTCGATTGTAGCAGGTGTGGACTTGAATGACTTGCTCGAGGGCAACACAGAAATCAAGCCAATCATGCGCATACAGAAGAAATGGACAGTGAAGTTCTCATTTCGCTGTCTCGTCCTGAAAACAACAGCCCGTTGAAGTTCGGATAATTGAACGTCGATTGAGTCTGAAACTCTCGAAACATCACATACCAAAAGTACACGGTTGGTCCAAAAGCTTGGGGGGCTCAAATTCAAATTAAGCAGGAACCTATGAGAGTGAACAGCATGAAGCGATGGAACGATCGAGAGTGGTCTTCAGCAATGGCGGAATAGGTAAGGCGTATTAAATCGTACAACGCTGATCGTTAAGGAGCGTACGCGTATTCGACATACTTCAACGCTTCATTATGAGTTTACACTGTGGATCGCTTCGGGCAGAATAAAGCTCTCCAAGCTTTGGATAACTATGACGACGATCTATTTATCCAAAAACATACCATAAACAGTCGCCTGGCAACTGGTTATTTATTTCGCAAAGTAAAAAAAAAACTATTTGCAAACATACACACACACATACATCTTTGTTGCCATCATGCTTCCACATCCACCGGAAACTGAACTATTCCAGCCATGACTCGACACTATTCTCCCTGGCAAGCATCACTAGCTGACCATTCTGCACGTTTGGCTAGTCTGCGCCTGAAAGAACGAAAGCCGCTGGTGATGCATTTCGAACCAAACGAAATACTTGCTTCATCATCATTAACGATCACGAGAAGCAGGATGAAGCTCGAGAGCAAAAAAAAAACAATTGAATGAAATAGGAGACTTTGGGAAAGACGAATCGTGGCGAATCGAGAGGGAAAATAAAAGAAAAGATTTTCCTTTCATTACTACAAGTAAAATTGATCTGCCTGCCTACAAGAGGTAGGGAATTAGAACACACGCACATCCACAACCATACAAAGTAATGGCGTGGAGAGAGAGAGAAAGAGAGATTAATGATTTATACCTATTTTCGGCCGTGTAATTTACGTACACCTCTTTTTTATAATTATTATCTGCCGATCCTCTGCCGTTTTCAGGTGAAGCGTAATCTGGTAGCTGAACCAATTTTATTAATTGACTGCGAAGTGTTCATAATTCAGAATGGAAATGATTTTTCGATCGCCCTGATCGCGTCCCGCACGACTTAAGCCTGCAGCTTCAGTACAATCTTTGGCGATAACGTGGGACGCGCACGTTTTCGAGACTATTAGAAGATGGTGATGGTGGTTCGGTACTAAGAACCTTGGACCGATCCGGTAAAGCAAGAGAGACTGCACTTCTGGTTGGCCGTGCTTATAAGGACAGAGCAGAGGAACAGGCAAAAAGTGTGCATCAGTGCACACCTCCCACACGAACAAATGACGCGTAGAAACACCAACGCAATGCTCATTTATCGTGGCAGATTTTTTCTACGCTTTTCGGTAGAATTAAAAGCGGTAAAAGCGGTTTACATCATGACAATAACCTCTTAGTCTTGTTTTTGGTCATTATTTAGTTTCAAATCTTATAAAACGTACTTAAATATGTTGTCGGGGATTTCCGATATTTTAAATATTAACTGATATATAAAAGGAAAGCATCATCATCCAGTTTTAGTGATGCATCATCATCTCCAATCCATTTAAGTATAAAATAACGAAATATATTTGCTCACCAAGTAGCCATGAACTTGGACGTGATGTTTTGCATAAACAATAAAGTACATCTAGTGCACATCAAATCAGGAAGTTTTTAGCGTTGATAAATTTCCACTAAAATGTAGTCTAATTGCATACTTTGCATCTTATTTCAAAAACTCATCCACTCTAATTAATTCCAAGATGATCTCCAGAATGGAAAGGAGATGGAAACGCCATACCCCACTGGTTAATTGATTTCACGCGCAGTTTCGTGCACTTCCCATCTGCACTCCCCGTTCTGAAAAGTTGCATTTTGCATGCAGTCTACAGCAGTGCAGCGATGGGATGAGGGCTATGCATATTTCGCATGCTACATTTTGGTCGAAAATGTAAACAAACATCGTTTTGTTCCTTCGTCTGCTCTACGTTTGTACGTTTGTACGAGATGTGCAGGCATGCAACGGCAGCAGCAGAATGCTATCCGCTTCTTTCTACCAAAAATCGAGTACAATTTGTTACATTAATCGATTGAGATTATGCAGCTTTCGGCGTCTATGCTTCGTTTTGTGCAGGACAAATGCATTTTAGCTTCGGTACCATGCATTGGTTTGTTTTCATTTCCAATTCCCTAACATGAAAATATCCGTGTCAGCAAATTTTCGTTGCGGATTTCCGTACAGCAACAAACGGGCGCTGAGAACCTAATGCAGTGTTTATTATTTTCAGTATAATTTTCCTCGAGATGGATATGAGCTCTTTTGGAGGTTCTTTTCAAAGACCAAGTTTATCAGTGTTTGCGTCCAAGTGCAACAACAAACAGACTTCTACTTGACGACGTTAGGTTGGATACACATAAATTCTTATAGTTGCAAAATGTAACCATGTTATTTCTTTTCTGCTGGTAATGATGAATTTTAACTGTAGCTCTTCAAATTTGATCTCCAAAACGCTGTACGCTCTTCTTGAAGTTACGAACTCACCTAAAAAGAGAAGAAAAATAAGACAAAACATTACTATTTGAAGCATTACTTTAAAAAATGTAAGACTAAAACAACTTGCACGATCGCAAGCAACGGACGTCACATGAATATCCATAAAAGGAATACCGAAAGTAGTGTTCAAATAAAGCTACCGCAACCTCAAAGACAATAGCATCGTTTCTATTTGCTTCAACAACATCGGTGACCATTGTTACAACATTGTTGCATCTTCCCATCTTCTCAGCGCACGTCAGATGTCGTCTGGTCCAGCATAAAAAGCGCAGAATGGTGCGGGTTAGTGTCAAGAACATTCTCTCTTCGCGTGTGCAACCGCAGAAAGTTAAACCTGTGTGGCGGCAATACAAATAGCACGTTGCATTCCCGATGCCACTGTTGTTGCATAGTGCGGCAAGCCCGCACAAACAAACCCTCAACCAACATTCACACATGTATCTTCGCAAAACAGGAAGTCTAATCCGGTAGGTCGTAGACCAAAAGAGAAGAAAAGCATTCGTTGCTTTTTATTAATGCACCTTACAGAACGCTGCATCTGACAGGCGGGAGCGTGTGTGTATGCATCGCCGCCGCCGTCGCAAGAGCAGTGCAGTTATGAATAAACAATTGCAGTTTTATATGGCGCACTGGTTCGTTAAGACGAAGAAAATGAACAAACTATCATCTTTCAAGTACGCCGACGGAGTCGACAGCAAGTATGGCGGCGCCCGTCGAATGTACTCATGTGGGGAAGGCTTTATAGTTTATTCTCGATTCGACTTCCTTTAGAACCTCTTGGCGGAGATGTCTACCCGCTCGGCAGCATCCACTTGTTGCATATGGTTTAGCGATTGGTGTAATTAGTACCATTTCCTGTAACTGCTGCGGTAGTGCTTCACAAATCCAGGCTCAAGTTGCCTAGAAATCCGAACCAACGCTCGAGCACGATCGAATCGCGCGCGGCTAAATAAATCCTCCCAGTGTCTTCAAACACGTTCGGCCAGAAACTGATACGATCAATATTCAAATGACCCTCGAAGAAACCGAATGGGAAAGCGCATCTGTTAATGGATTGCATTCGAAATATTCAAGACCACTACCTCGCCGTCGCCTTAGCAATAACCTCCAAAGCAGAAGGTCCCACCACCTCCGAACGACCAACCCAAAACACACACACACACACAAGCCAGCACAGTACGAAAGATCATCAAACCGTATCGCTGTTTTACATAACGCCCCACTCGAAACCTCTCCATAATCCTACCACCCACCGAACTTACTGCTAGAGATCACCGGACGCACTAGTCTTAGGGTTTCCAATGCAACTCCCTCACTAGGGTACGGCTTTTTGTGAGTGTGTGTTATTTCTCCGTGAAGTGGAGTGAACGTCAGCATAGTCGAGTGAAGTACACTATTGCAACCTTGCCCTTTGAGCCATCATCTCGACAATCCACCCGCCGCAATGGAGAGTTTGTGCCCTGTTACCGGCGGGCTGGATCGCATCACCCTACCAAGGGCATCAACGGCGGAGCATTCGGCGGAGAGACCCCTTCTCTCCAGCCAGCACCGGCAGTTGTCAGGCGGCCACAGAAAGTGCACCACACTATCTTGATTCGTTGATCGTACCACTCGGGTCATTGGCGGCCAACGTTGGCTGCTGCCGCATCATCGGCGTCACGTGCGCGAGATGATGTTTGTGAGCGAGCCGAACATTAAAATCGTGGCCAGCCCTTGTACGGCTTGGAGTCTCGACCAGTTGCACTCATTTCGCATGAGTTCGCAGTATTGTTAGCTGCGAGGTTTGAGATGCATCTCCTGTATCGCTGTCTTGGTTTGTTGAGCTCGTCTTACACAGAATGGCAAACCTATGTACTGACGTCCAATTGTAAGCGGATCATTACGATCGGTCGGTGATCTATAACCGACGAACTTAGAGATCTTTGAAGTTCTATGTAGGGGCAAAAGAGTTTCAGTCACTTCCTTTCCTCTCGAGAATTTAATGTAACAGTGCATCGCTTACATGTTCGCAATCGATAATTGTGCATCCAATTAAACTGATGCTCATTACTGACGTCAATTCTCAGAATCTTGGTTTAAGGTCAGTCAGCCTCCAAATTCAATTCCATTTAGAATAGCGCGAGAGATCACATCACAAACCAAACAACAAGGGGACTAACTATAGTCTATAACAATCTTATTAGTAGAACAAGCAGAAAGGTTCATTTATAACCAGGTGGAGTACACACGTCTTCTGGAGTTTGATGCTTGTATCTTAATTACAAACTTCAGAAATTCTGTTAGTAATTAAGTAACAAGACTACTTTAGAACTTAGAACCTTAACTATGAGCACATCAAAATTTCTTGAAGTAGTTTAAAATTACAAAATGTTACTGTTCTAGCTCCTATTTACAGCACGTTATTCACACACTTTAGATTTTGCTTTTCCTATTCCTCGCAACGTGTTGTATTCTACTAACCAACTACGCTCGAAACCCGTAAACCGACAAACCGTGCATGAGTTATTCTCCTATTTCTCTTCCACGCCGGTATGCATCAAGGGAGGCAAAATGCCGGACGCAAACATGGAGCTCGCTTTGGAGGTATCTAGTGGAGCTGGCGCTACGGGGGTACTTGTCTAGTATTGGGTACTGTGCACGTCTATGGGAACAAAACGATGCTGTCCGAGTAGTTCTTTTGCGTACGAAAAAAAGCGAAGCAGCGAGCGTAGAATGAGCAGCAAGAAGGAAGTCTAGGGAGCGCTATAGCTAAGGTTACGACGCTAGACGCTAATGCAGCCGGTGTCTATGAATGTGTGAGAGACCGTGCCTCCCATACACAACGACCGGGAAGTTGAAACACTAGATATGGTAGGAAAAAAAAGTAGATTCACAACCTAACATCGAATGTTGTAGAGCCGCAGCGCAGGCAGGCTCTAACATAACCCTGCCCCCCAATGTTTGTTCCTACATAATCTACATAATAGACCCTCTCTATCGCCCCCTTTTGCAGGCCGAGTAGGGCAGGAAGGCAGGAAACAAGGTGCAAACCGAAGCGAACAACCTCTCGGTTCTAGTGCGACGTAATGTGTAGTGAAGGTATGCCCTCCTGTACGTAATTATACATGTACTCCACCAAAACCGGACGGTCGGCACCATTCACTGGCAATGAAACGCCGAAGTACGAAGTTTCTCAACAAAAAAAGAACAAGCGGAGACGCGAAATGGATAGATGGATAGGAAATGTTCTTACATGTTTAATACTTTAGCCAAAGTTTTGCAAACATATAAATCTGCAATGTTTCCTGTATTATAACAATAAATAATAATTGTAGCGTACGAGAAAACTTCTATAAGAAGAACAAAACATTGATCCACTATTCGTTTCGCTTCGTTCACTGATTGCTCTCCACAGGCGGTGGCACCAGCTGGGGTGATATTTCCTTTATATATCATTCCCGTAACTAATGCAGAAAGCAGATTATCATAGATGCGAAAAAAGAAGCAAAACGCACTCTACCAGAACAATACAAGAGAAAAAAAACTACTTCAACGATGAATGAGCCACCACAGAATTACACTAAGAATTGAAGAATCATGAGGAACACAGTTGAATTTCAAATGGACCGCATGCAAACATCACATCTAGGCACAGAACTATTGCCTCAACCTGAGGCCTAGGTCGAAGGTGCTGCTGTGGTACTACTATCAATCATAGCGATATGCGCAAGAGGCGCCCTCTAGTGAAGATCTCCACCAACTACATTTAAACTTTTGGAGTACACACTGAATGAAGTGTTTCTCGGTGCTGTTTTCTCGCGTAGAAAGGGAATTATAGTTGTCATTCTTTATGTACCTGACTTAGACGCCAAGAAGTAGGAAAAGAGTGAAGTAAAAAGCAGAAGAAACACCATTAAACAGGTTTCTTCACACACCAGGTTCTGCGATATTTACAACTCTCCTTCCCACTGACTAGAGAAGCTGAAACTATTGTAGGCCGTTTTTTTTTTCATTTCTTCTCCTTCACCCTGGTTCGCTTCCCGCAGTCGACAAGTCGTGTTCCGGCGGAGCTTATTAAAAATCATGTACCCACACCACACGCCACCTATCCTTTCCCCACGAGCGACCTTTAAACGTCAGAGCCTGTGGAGAAGTCTTGAAGTTCATAGTCAAGACTAGCACGATTTTTTCTGTTGCTGCTTTCGTTATTCAGCTTTACTTTCCTGCTCTCTTCCATAGATCGTTTTATTGCTAGGCTATATTCCTCGCTGGATAACTCTCCCCAGCACTCTGCCTTACGCCGTCATCCACATAATTGGTTGCGTGATTCCCTGATTAACATCATCCCGTGGTGGTTGTGCGCAAGAAAACCCACAAGAATCGTGGCTTTCATTTAAATCGTGCCTTCATTCGGTCATTCGGGTTTCTAGCTCAACACCACAAACCTAGAACCGCTTGAAAAGCTCACAAACACACAGGTGGTAGAATGTCGCCAGAAGGGAATGTCTTCCAAGCGATCTAGAGGTACGCGCTGTAAGGCAACAAGAAGGCCACGAGTATTCTGATTTGCTCGAGTTCCCCAGTTCTTAGGCCACCATTCGGAAAGGCACGAAACAAATGATGATTACTCCACACCGAATACTGCACCTTTCACTAAATGTTTCCGAGCGGAAGGAACACATCGCGAAGCAGAAGGCAAAAGATAGAATCGGATGATCGTATTCTGTTGTGTATGTACGCATGTGGCATCGGCAAGAATCGTCCACGGCGCAACTATGCCGCAAGGAAAACGTGAACGACTGCTTTCCTTTAAGCATAAACTTATGTCCACACACACACACACACCTTCTCGTTGGGAAGAATTAAAACCCATCAACTGAGCTATAACATCAGCCGCAAGCGAACGGGGAACAGCCCAAGAAACGTGTAAACACAGAACCACCACCACCGCAAGGAAGCAGGCAATGGAGGACCGCAAGGATTAAAGTAGTGTAATTGCCGTTTGTTGACCCCTGCGTACAGTGACGTAGCGCAAATGGTGGTGTATGTGCGCGCGTGTGTTTATTATTATTGATTATTTGTTTTTATTTTGAGCAGAACCGGCCGGGAGCGGGTTGTTTGACAAACGGGACAACACGCGGTTTACATTTTCGAGGTCAGAAAGGTATTGCGCGGAAGGATGAATCTTGGATGATGACAGCTCGTGTTGACATATAAGAATAGAGGATAGAAATAGAAAGAGACAATAAAGTTGCAGAAGTGTGCAATAAGAGGTTGTCTTTATTGAAAATAGTATAAGAGATTTATGTAAAAGAAACACATAAATCATAAAGAAGAGAAAACTTGAAACAAATATAAATAAAATCACTATTTAATTACATTTGAAACTTAATAAGTTGGCACCGTTTTACACTTGGTATAACTCATAGTTATATTTTCTCCTTAAAACACTCAGCAAAAAAAGACACACTCACATACAATCCGGAAACCGGAAATTGAAACTAATTTGAATAATTAGCTAACACACATACGCGTAACCGTGTTTGTGTTTTGTTTTTCACTCTTCCATCGCGTTTTTTGGCACCATGACGCAGGACTAGAAATTCGTGATTGGAGTGTCAATAAGTGCTTTTTTTGTTGTTTGAAAGATTGCCTATATGAAAAAACCGAACTTAGCCATTCTCTCACTTTCGCCTACGATTGTCGGCTGTTTTTGAACAAAGATTTTCTGTAGGTAAGTTTGTAGTTACCCTCCCTTTGTGGGTAATGTGTGTTTGTATACTATTCCCCGTGCTTAGTCCGGTAACCTACTAGGTGAATTGCTTGTTTGAATAGTCAATGCGGGTTGGTTTGTTTCTATTGATAAACAAATCGTTGCGCGCTTTACAAAGGGGTTAAGGTTGGACGTGACTCATAGATTGGAGGGGGTGGAAGTTCGAGATTTTGAATCCATTTAAGCCCGATCCATACATTCTGGAGTAGTCAGAACTTCAAATCGTACGCAGTAACCAACGAAAATAAACGTTAAAAACATTCAAATTAATACACACAACATCCTCCACTAATGAATCATTAGCAGCAGGAAAGGAAATCCAATCTATTTGGGCAAACTTTGATGAAAATTGATTCCCATTTTCAACCTGCACTTCCGGGCTGCTCGCTAAAGGTTACCATCAAAGATTGCTCTCGCGGAGGAGGTCAAAGTAAACAAAAGCGGTAGGCAAATTTGGATCAAAGCTTCGGATCTTCGAGATGCATCACTTTTGCTGAAAATTATGGAGAAGGCTCTCGGAAAATGAAATCGAAATTGACCGTGGCGCCTCGACGGACGTGAAGTAATTGCAACTTCAATGATGCATTTCCGGGCGCGCTGTGGCCTATAATGCTCCATCAAAGTCGGTTAATATAGTGGCGCGAGCATGGAAAAGTAGCTTCAATTCCAGCCCGTCTTGAGGTTGTCTAATGGGGTAGTTTTCTTTTCCTGCTCAGTGATAACACACACTCTTCTGTCTGATAACTTCCGACCGATAATTACAGCTGCAGAGCCGGTATGCTCGATTCGTTTCTGCGATCAATAATTGTTTTTTTCGTTTTAGCGCTATCTGCTAGTTGCTACAAAAAGTTAAGGTCTTCTCTAGTAATTGCTCGTAATCACCGCATTTAATTGAAGATTAAATTTACTTGTTAAAATGTCTAAAGTAATAAAGATTGTTAGAGCACTCATACCAATTCCTCGCTCTCGTCAGGAATTAATGAACTATTCACAATTTGCTTGAACCCCTTTGCTCGGTAAGCGGAATGAATGTATAATTTAGCCCCGGAAAAAAGGCTCCACCTAGGCCTACAGACTTACTGGCAGGTATCCTAGCAACAGCGAAATCGTAAACGAAACCCGTGTCCTACATTTTCCGACCCTGGCAACTAATTCTGGCCAGAAGGAAATCGCGTCGATACGAGTATAACGCCCGGCATGTGAAACCAAATGAGGCCTACTCCTTCGGCACCTACTCTGGTGCCGTTTTTTTACGTCCGATGGTCAACATTTATTGTTTCGTGCTCGTGGTGGCTTATGTTAACTAAATTTCGGCACCATTTCGGAACTCTTTTTCTTGGGAAATGAAAAAAGAACGCCCACCGAGATCCGGCTTTCCGATTCCGTATGGCTTGTTGTTATGTTCCACCATGTGAACGTGGTGTATGATTGATTGATGAGCGTGTCATGAAGTGCGACAACGGTCGGCGAAAACACGCTTAGTCTAAGGCTTTCGCTTGAGGTTAGGAATTAAAACGGGCCTACACCAAAACATGCCGTTGATGAGTTGACACATGCTTTAGTGCACACAGACTGTGTACATTACTGTATCCGGTTGTTTAGTGCCGGGAAGAATTCTAATCCTAGATGGAGATTTTTTAGTTCGAAAATGCTCCACTAGTTGTAGAGTGGAGGTAGGAAATTTCAGTTGCATGTCATCCCTTACTTTGACCCATAATTGGCCAGGTAATACACGTAATATCGTTCGGAATCACCGTTCAAATGACGGTTGGTGTATAGGCCTCTGGTAGGTCGATCCGCGCAAGGTCATTGAACCAACCCCTCACACACGCGAACGTGTGCTGGAGCAGTCTTCTTCTACTAGGGGCTTATGGATACTAGTAGCATGCTTTTGTTGTAGGCCCAGTTGGTGACCGGGTGGCATTTGTAGCCGCCTGTAGGCCACGGTTTGACACTATTTCCCAGTGATGAAGGTTCTCGCCTAGAAACACTCTTCTACGAACGGGGAAACTACCAGCACAGCAGTACCGGCAGGGTTAAGGGCGAATGTCAACGGGTCTCTCAAGCAAATGGTTGGTAGGCCTCGGTTACCCCCGGGTTGTATTCAAGATCAATAGCAACAACTTCTTTCCAGCTCGAAACTCTACTTCATTCGGGCCTAGCAATATCACCGGACTGCTGACACTGGAGCTCGCATGTGCGTAGTTTAAGTTTGAATAATTAACAACCTGTCACGAGGCCCCTGTGCTGCTGGATTTGTCGCCATGCGAGAAGAGATACCTGGCGTGATTTAAATCCGAAAACTACGCTTCGATTGCGGCGCAAAAGATAATCCGAAATTGGATTCGGTGTCCATCTTCTGGTTGGATGGATGTTTTGAAACGGTTTCGTCACCGCTTCTGACATCTGGAATTTTGACGTTGGCTGTCTCAAATCTTCCCGTTCCTGTGGGGGGGCTAGTAAATAGTTTGCTAATTCTGGAGAGAACTGTGTCGCTTGTGCATATCGACGAGGTGTGTCTTATGCTGTGTATCAAAATCACATTCGCAACAGAGATCAAGACAGGCAAAACCCGAGGATAGGAGGACAAGGGTTCACCCGCTAGAAAAGGTGTGATCCTCATTAGCTATTCCGATCCCGTACCGCCGTGCTGCCCGCGTACACACACCCAACACGGGGTGGTTTGTGGATTTTGTGCGCACACTTCACTCGTGGTTGACAGCTGAGTGGTTGTGTAACACGTTGAAAGAACTATGACAGCTAGAGCCACCACATAGTGACCATGCTACACTACCGATGCCCCTCTAGATGTGCTGGAATGCGCGATCAATCGCGTAAAGGGTTTTTGGCGACGCACACCAACAACTGTTGACAGCATCGATTCCAAAAGCGGATATGCTACCCAATATGTTAAACCGCTGACAAAAGGGCTTAAGGATGTCCTTTTACATAAACGAATCTGTGAGCGGGAGAACTGAATGATGAAAATTAGCATTAGAACTGATTATAATCATTCACCTTTTTTTTATTCTATTGTTGCGATCACGTTCGCGGCTGATTATTCTGGAACATAAAACATCTTAAAATGTTGCTTTCAGCTGATCAGTGGCTTATTTTCTTTTGTTAGGATTATGATGAATATTGTCGCATTGTTAAAATCCAAGCCTCTTCTTGCGAAGCCAGAATTTAAATGCTTTATGGTCCAGAGATTTTTATGACGCTCTTGTTTTTCTCAGACGCTTACAGGCTTAAAACGCCATGGGATATTGGGTAATTTTATTCGGCCACATGCTGACGGTGAACAAGGCTGGATGGGAACGCACCGTGACATGTAAGAAGCAGAAATTCTTTTGCCGTGAAATAATGCGCATTAAGATTTTCCGACGATTAACATGTGGTTTTGAATTAATAAAAAAGTAAACGTACATTTTAGATGTTTATTTTAGAAGTTCCACTCAACAAATGTATAGCAACTTCTTTACGATAGCTTCAAAAAGACTTCTATTAACCAGTTAAAGTGATGTTGCTTTGAAACTTCCTTCAGAAAAGGCTTTAACTGTCGAGAGATATAGAGACTTCTGTATATCACCAATAATATCCCCCCAGTAGAATAGTCGACCCTCTTCATCTTCATGCGTGTTGTTATGATAATTAAAATTAATTGCTCACCGCGGGATCTTTGGGTCAGGGTACGTGAGAACGCTCATTTCCATATTGATTTTTACTCAGCTGTACTCAGCTTCAAACGCTGTTTCGTGACTCATTTTACGAGGCACACTATTAATCATCCAAAATGATCTCCAATAGAGGCATTAATTTTCTAATCGCACGTTAAGTATGCTATAAAATTATATTGCTCCTTTAAAAAATAAAACAGTCTTAGACAAGTATTCTAGTCGAGCTTTTGGATGACCTACCCTTTATGTTAGCACCTTCGCACTAATTCTCGGCAGCACGGAAATGGATTTCTTCTAGTTGCAAAAGAAGGGTGTCACCAACTATTGACTGTTTGCCATTTACTCGGCACAAACATCGATGATCAATCTAGCTTCACCCAAGATGGGTTGTTCCTGAGCTCAGTCGGAACGTCTTTGCACAGATCTCATTACACCACATCTCAACCGGTCCGGTCCGACCATGGAGGTGGTTAGAGAGGTTTGATGATTTGCTCCAAGGTATTCCAAGACAAAAAAATAGCGCTCAGCGCACAGTGGATATTTGTACAGCGGTTGTAGTGTTTGCCGAAAACACGGGGCAAGGTGTTTTGTATATTCCCTTGCTGCTGCTATCGTATTTCACTACCGTGTATTGCCGGTTTGCGCTGGGTGGTCCATGTTACACTGGCAACTTGCGTTCTTGCTCCTCTGGATCGTTTCTGGAAGAAGCACTGCTGGTGGGACCGACCACGTCACTAAGTAGCGGCACCGAGAGATGGTGTAAATAAACGCGTGCTGACCTACTTTTGGAGCACATTCGTTCCTTGCCCATGCAAACGGTGTGTGGCGGGAGAGTTCCAGGAAGATAACGCCAGAAAAAAACACACGCAAGAAAGGGTGTGTGTGTGTGTGTGTGCGTGTTTGTGCAATTCGTGTTCCCTCACCCAATCCGATTTGGAACGGGGTTCCTTAAGCGAAAAGGTAAACATACACATCTCGAAGTACTCGGGACGACTCACAATGTCTTAGACGCCAACAGACAAAGGTTCGCCTTCGGTGCGGATATCCTGCCAGAATGCTTTTGTTGCAGAATTTGGGACAAAAATGTGTGGCAAAGATGTAATTATAGGGCGAAGCACTTGTTGGACGAAACCGTTTTGCAAACAGCTTTTGCCAACTCATTTACTGTGCCCGTGCTGCTGAGCAGGGCTTGTCATCGTTTCTTACCCGACCGATGTGAGATTTATTTTAAACGCAAATGTTTTATAATAACACACAAAAAACGCAACGTTTTACTATGGTCATTTTAACTGTAACTGAGGCTTTTAAAAAAATCTCTCCTGTCGCCACCAATCATCATCACAACACGAGACAAATGAGTATGCAGAAATGCAAAATAAAACCTTCACAAACGAACCTTAAAACGGGTCCCCAATCAAAACGGTAATGGGTGTATACATCAGAGGGTAACAGTAAACGCCAGCAGCACTGCAAACAAACATAAACAACTTTCATGCAGCGTAGTTCGGTGCGGGTGGATTCGCATACCAAAAAAAAAACTGCATAATAATATTAATGAGTGCAGCGCAAGAGGGCACGGAGGTTGGGTCGCAGGAATCAACAAATCCTCCTCCAATCATGAGGGCCGTAAAGGTCTCTTGTGCAGGTTCTTTTTTTATCGTGCAGACACGAGAGATCCGGTTTAAGAGGTGACTGACGGAAACATTGCAACAAAGAGGCGTACGAGTCGGGCCCGAACGGTGTAATCTAGTGGCGGTGCGGTGGACGACGCCGAGATATCGGAATCTGTGTCAACGATGACCGGGGCCCGCACACACATGATACGAAATTCACTTTTATTATTTTTATATTTGGTTCCCCGAGTGGTTCTCCCCAACGCTCAAACGTCTGTGTGCCTGAAGTGTCCAGCAAGAAAGGAAAGACCTTTCTTTGTCCGAGTGCCTCATTGTGTCGGACAACCTACATATGGTGACGGAGGGTTTTGTGCGAAAAAATAAGGAACGTTACCTGAAGGTGATTAAGCATTGGCAACAGGGAGAGATATTGGTTCCAACTGGATGTTTGACAATAGCTGTCAAAAATAAACTTAGTAACTCAAAGTATCAGGCTGCAAATACTACTTTTGGGATACAGATGCGAAATTGGGGGAAATTTAGCAAATTCGGAAGTAGGACTTAGACCTGATATATCTTGCAAGAAATTATGGGGCTTGGAGGACACTATCACTACTCTATTTAATTGTTGTCACATCACCAAACACCATCAGCAGATCCTGTGACTACAACATATCCCAATCTAGGACACCACGGCCATGCTGCGTCATCCATCTCGAAGACGTCCGAATGACGTCGAATGTCCGATACGTTGCTGCTGTTGTGAGGCTTCGTTGCTCCTTGTGCAACAGAAACAGGCAGCGATAATTGAACAGTAATGAGATGTGCAAAAAAACGCTTCATCCTAACCTTCACGCCCAATAAGGACTTCGAAGGCGCTGCTACTACTTACTGCGGGATGGATTTTCCTGCGGAAGCGCAAAAAAAGGCCACCATCACCATCGCTAAACTATTGTAGGGATAGAGAGCACAATAATGTGTGCCTCTCGACTCCATTTATGGATAAAATTCCTCCCAACCATCGCCCCAGCCAGCACCAGGCATTCAATCTCTTGTTGAATGGCGCCCCAAAAACTCCCCACCTTCTCTGTCTCCTCTCTGACTCGTCCGGTTGGTTCGCAAATCGAGGTCAGCTCGCAAGTAAAGGCCAACCGGCGACCGGCGCTTTATCCAGGTCACATGGGTACCGCCGATACATAGCCAAAAATACACACCGCACCGTACCTTACACAGGTCCGGCGGTAAGTAACACTGCATGCAGGCGGCTGGGAGGCCTTTATGCAATGGGTTTATGATGATGGTGTGCGCGCCGTAAGTACGGACCTATTCCCGTACAGACACAATGCGCTTAAGCTAAACCGAGCGCATCACCCATTTCGGCAAAAGGTGAATCCGTCAAACGGCGTCTGCCGTGGCTGGGTGTGTTCGAAACGCCGAAAACGAAAGTGGTACCTTGGGGTACGCTCGTCTGGGAAAGTGAGGTATAGAGGAATATTAATGATTCACCACCGCCCGAACCCGTTTGCTTAGGAGACGCGTGGTTGCCGAGTTCCTTCTCCGCGCGAAAACCCGCGACAATGGGGTGCGTACACAATTGAACGAAAGGAAAAGTTTGTGGCCGGGGCATTTTTATCGCTTCATTGTGTCGTCGTTTGTGCGTGTTTGCTCCAAGGTACTCCCGTCCACACAGTCGGTTGACGAGTTTTTGGATGCCATTTGTTTAAATGCGATCTTAATTCGCAACAAAAATGACTTCGTGTTAGATGACGTGGAGAAGAGGGTTAGGAAGAAAGACTGAGCTGTTCCCATGCATTTCGAATAGTTATTTGAGCTTTGGGCGTTTCTTCTGTCTGGGAAACAGTGCCATAAACCAGGAACACTACTCGGCTGATGCAATTAAAAGCTAGCTTTATGTTCTTCTTCCCAAAAAAATCGGTTTCCGTTGTCCAAATGCAAATGTCACTCATTTCCCATCGAAATTCGCGTTCAAAATCGACTACTAAGTTTGCCAATCGGTTGGTTTACCGTCGAAGCCACCGACTGCATTTGAATCGTGCAACCTCTACATGCCGCAGGGTTAAACTAGTTCAAGGGCAGTGTGGTTTTCGGATTCATTCAATGAACTGTTGCATATATTAAGATTAGTAGTTTCCAATGAAGATTAGGACGCTCGTCTAATCGCACCAATTCTATGACGGCTTCCCCTTTTTGGGGAAGTGCTAATAAGACAAGTGAGCGAACATCCTGTTGAGCAGCTCTCTCTCTCTCTGCAGCTCATATTATGTTGCCTGAGGTGATACAGTCTGCAGAAAAGTGAAAATAAAAGTTAAAACAAAAAAAAACCCCATTAGATACACGTGAGGCGATGTCTCAGCTGCTTGCCAATTCCACCCTTGGCTGTGTATTTTTTCGCTCAGTTACTATTTTCAACCCACCATCACACCATCGACACCAAACCCCACCACTTCGGAAACTAATCTCACTTTCCCACTTTCGGTCCACCGACACACACCTTTCACTTTTCACTCGCGCCAATGGCCCCGATTTTTCTCTACTTCTCGGTGCCGAGCTGTTGATCGTGATCGTGAAACTTATGCTCTCGGTAGAGGCAGGTGACCGGTGGAGGACGTGAAGGTGGTGGTGGTCTACGTCACCACCATTTTTGCTAATGCTATGAAATGAAACGAGGGTGGTGGTGATCGTGGTCGTGGTGTTGTGGAAAAAGTAGGTCAAGCCCGGGTGATTTAGAAAACATACAGTGTGCGCTACACCATCAGGCTGAGAAGCGATAGAGAGACACATTGCGCACACATACACGAGACTCAAGATGTGCTTATAACACATACATAAAGGCCGCTTCATAGAGAGCAAGGAAAAAAAAACTGAGTGCAATGTCTCGCTCATTCATGATTCATGTTGGGAGGCTGTATCAAGAGCGGTGGCGACGGTGTTACGAAAGGTGTCACAGTTACCAAGCTAAGCCTAGGCCAATCGATGTGGTTGACACCATCTCACCACACAGCTGCGAGTCACCTCTACCTACCTCGCGTGATCATCACATTCAGGGTTAGATAAAGCTCGAGAGAGAGAGACATAGAGAGATATAGAGAGACCTCATTTATCTGATCTAGATCTATTTTTTGCTTCACAGTTTCTACTCCTATCAAGTCTCGCTGTTGTTGTTGCTGGTGATGCTACTGCTCCATATATTGCGAGGCAAGCTCTCTAGGACGGCCCTTTCGAGTCTCGTGCAGTAGCAGCGGCAAAGGCAGCATATCAATCTTCTAATTATCTTTCATCTTACACCGAGCTTAAACGCTGAGTGACGATAAACGCTGCACACGAAGCTATTAAGGAACGGCTCGACGTTAGAGACGATAATTGGACGATTGATACACACACATACATGACGCCTCTTATTTACCTTCAAAATTTCTCACGTGGTTTAACACAACAACGTTTTCGGCTAGTGGTAACCACAGGCCTTGTCGGTTACCACTCAAAGAAAGCTCAATCAAACGTAAATGTCACGCACGCAGCAGACGGCGAAAGTTAGACGTCTACAAAAGTGGCGTTGTGTGTGCGCCTCTCCTCCAAAAAACGGTTGTGCGATCCAAATGAAAGTGAAGAGGTGCTCGCTAGGTGCCGGAGAAAGCGCACAGACGAACGAAAGGGAAAAGAAAGGTGTAAGCGTGTAGAAGAAATAAAAGCAAAAGTCGAAAGTGAAACGGAGAAGGATGGTGTTCGGTGTGCCCTCGGGGAGCTAGTAACCCGTCCGAGTCCGAAAAACCCTTTCGTTCGCCAAAAAGGCCCCGCGAGGTATGTTTGTGGGTTTGCAGGGCAGTATACTCACACCAGCGCACAGCAAACTGAAGCCGTGGTCCGTCTATGTCAACCGGTTCCAATCTGACGAGTGCCCTCCTTTTAGCACAACCGGTGAAACCATCAACCTATGTTGCCAAATGTGGAACTGCCCCGGACGTACAACGATGCCCTCCGGGTCCGCCAAAAACCGGCGTCATGACCATTGAGGCGGCCACATTCTGAAACCGGTCAAGCAAGGCGCGAGCGGGAGGAAAGTCGCAAATGGGTGACGACCCTTTATACCTGCCCATCTGGGTTGGAAGATCTTTGAGATGGCTTTGGGTAGGGGGCCGCCGATGGAGACGGTTCGCTCTTCACCGATGTTTACTTTTCGCATCCCCTCACTCTGTCTGTGTCTTATTCCCGGAACCTGAATAAACGGGCCTCACGCACTTTCGCTGACAGTACTGCGCTGTTTGGTGAATAAAAATGGAAAGTAAACTGAAATCAGTGCAAGACTGTTTCGACACTTGCGCGAACCACAGAAAAAAAAAGATGGCGAAAGCCTCACGCTCCATCTTCGTGTCGTGTAAGAAGATGTTCGTTTTGCGCTACCAAAAAACTCGCTAGAGGGCAGCTGTTTTCGAGGAGCTTGAACGGTTCTGGACTATGTCCCAAGTTCATCAAAAGCTATCAAACATATGTCTATCTTTAATCTGGTGTAAAATTTCCATCCTCAAGCTTTAAAGTTCTCGAAATTCTAGCTCAACTTCCAGCAGTGGTTCGACATTGTAGAAGTCACTGAGCTGTAACAGTAATTGATCAGTGAGATTTTGGATGTACCTTCCGGGACATCGATACACTCTAGCAAGTTGGATGACGAAAACTTCGCCTTCCAATTAATGGTCCACATGGTAGAGGCAAGGTGTATCAGGTTGCAGTCCCAGTCAACTAGAATGTATCTATTGAGGTTCACTATCACACAAAAAGGCTTTCCGAAACCATAGGACCACCCCAAGTGACATATCTATTATGTGCCTTAAAAGTCTTCTCGGCCACATCTCTCCTGTCTAAACATCTTTTGTTGGTGAACTCTATTTTGTTCTACCGCTTTGATAATAATAGTTACCAACGAACCTTATTATCCTTCCCTTTTGGTTTCAAGTTCTTTAGTCATTAGTTTAGGCTTTAAAGTTGATTCAACACACAGCAGGATGACCTTGTCTAGGGGCATCATTTTAATAGAAAAAGAGGAACTTGATAGTTAATGTCCAAAGCCGAGCAATCCTGATGCTCTACCTTAAGCGTCTCATGACCGTATGTTCCTTCACATCGCTAGAATCATAAGCTGCTGGTGTCGCATAGTCCATATGGTTGGCTTCTTTAGGGCGGGGAAAAACTTCAAGAGATCTAAGATCTAAAACACACCACGACCTAACTTCTCGAAGAAAGTGAAATCCAAAACCGGTACCGCAAAACTTGTGGTTCAATGTCGAACACGGTAATTGGGTCACCCTATCGCCAACGTCCTAGTCAGCGCAGCTTGACTTCGTTCGCTGGTTTCACTATCCCTCGTGTTTCGCGTGCAAAGAAATCGCGACCAGAATGGTTCATCTCCACACGAGCCCTTTCCCTCGTGGATGTGCTGGATTTGATGAAAGGGATGACAAAAAAAAAGGAGACCTTAAGTGATCGTCCGTGTTTGGTGATGGATAGGTTCGAACGAAAACGTGTAACACGATACGAAATTGTCAACCAGCGCGCACTCGGTGGTAATGGCGCTGAACAAATAGACGTCACTTAGACGTGCTGATTTCCCATCGTGGATCGGGAGGAGTAAAGATTGGCGGGTAAGTGTCATCGAATGACTAGCCGGTTTTTTTAACTTCCTATTTACTTATAAGTAAGATTCTTTTGAAGATGTACTTATGGTGTCTGGAAGTTGCGCTACATCCGGATGATTTGCTCGATGCAGTTTAGAAGTCCAAAGCTTACCTGTAAAGATACAACAAAAATGGTTTGGTTAGTAAATTTGTAATTCAAACGCTTTTTAACGAAAACTATTCAAAATTTTTCAAGTGGAGTACTTCAATTTATCAATATCTCAATTTTCTCCGTACAACAGCTGTATTTCTTCACGTTCAAATGCTGTCAATTGTCAATTGCACGCACTGCAGGGAAAATCCAACCACATCGCGTGTCACCTTCGCCCACAGCCGTCACCAGGGAGTCACATTGAAAAGCCGGACTATCGTTACCGGCAAAGGGGCACAGAGCTCTAGACATCTTGACACCCGACGCATTCGACCTGAATATTCGACGGCAAAGGGTCGGAATCGATGAGCGAAGGAAGGACAACACTTCTGAAACATCTTCCAATGCCTACGCAAAAACACACACACACACACGACGCACACTCACAGGGGTAGTTTTATTTTTGGGGTTAGTAATTGATTTTGAGGCCAGTGATCATTTCGTGAAGTCTGTGTGTTTTGCAATTTCGTACGCGTATTAGAGGCGGTAAACACTCATTCGCCAATGTAAAGAATTTGCTGTACGTGTTTCAATGATTCTTCACCGAGGGAAAATGCTGGTTCTTGAACACATGCGGAAGACGCAGAACGAGGGAACACGTTGATGGACATGTGACAAAGTTGGTCGGCAAAACAGACAAGCCTAGATGACCTGAAATAGCGTGTTGCATGGGACACACGCAGCAGAGTATGTCGCATCTCTTCATTAACTTACGGATGACAACATTCGTATGGAACCGCTGCTCACACAGAGAGTAAAATTTCACTCATCAGGCACACCCGTACGGTTTCGGTTGGACAACAGATGATTTTTATACATCTCGGTGACATTTCTTCCCACCAATAAACATCGGCTTTAATTACTTGAACAAATAAGATTTTCTTTTAATATTAGACCTTCCCAAGATGGACAAATCGACGTCAGCCAGGGAAGCAGAGTATGTGTGCTGCCCAATGCCAAGGTTATCTAATTTACTGTCCACTCTGACGTTGACAAGGAACAACATCGAAAACATCTGTTTCCTCCGCAGATGAGAAATAGTCCCGAAAAAATTGTAAGTTATCTTCTTCTAGCACCACCGAAAAAAAGCATAGTACCAATCGAGAAAAAAAATCAACATCCGTCCCATATGTGGTCACGCACCGAAATCGATCGCAACCGTATCTTCACATCTTCTACCCTGTCTCACTCTCTCTCTCTCTGTAGTGTACCGCTTCGTCCATTACGCAACCTGCTTCCCGTGCACAGCTAAGTTAATGGAGCAGTGAGGCTAATCCGACACATATTCTTTTTCGGACAATGTGAACATCGTCGAATCTAAGGTCTCACAGGTTGCGAAGAAGGTTAAATCAGAGACACTTCGCCCCAAAACCGGCAAACCGATTAGAAGAGGTGTGCGTTCGTGAGTGTGTCATTCATTTGCGGGATGATTAATGACTTCGCACAAGTACCTGGTGGTCCGGTCCCCACATATGGAGTAGGAAAAACTCACTCCTTAATAACGATGGGCGCATTATAATGGTCACATGGCCTTCGGTTCTGTAGCCATAAATTTCCTTTCGAACCTTCGGCGTTTAAGCGCTGTGCCCGGTTGTCTTTGGTAACCGATTTTACTGAGCCCATGGCGGCGGCGAGTAGATTTCTCCGAATGTGGTAGTTTTATGCGTGTTAATGTTGTTGTCACAAGAACTACTACAAATTATCCAACAAAAAAAAAAAACCACCCACATTCAAGTGCGTGTGGAGATGCTACCGATAGCTCACCGATCCCCCATGACGTAATGGGCCGATACAAAGCCGCCTCTTAACACGTTGTCCTGCAGTAAATCAAGAATAATTTCTAGCAACGAGCAACAAGGGTCGTACAAAACACTTAGCAAAAGAACAATGGCAAAAAAAAACGATGGTGACTTCCAGCGGTGTACAGGAGAAAGTCAATAAAAGAAAAAAAAATCCTTATCCAGAAATCGAAGTCATCAATCAATCTCGTTCCGTAGCGCACATGTGTTTGTTGGAAAATATTCGCCGAGGTGTAGTTTATGGCGCTGTTTTTGTAGCACAACTTGATATTTTCCCCCTTAATTACACCGTATGAAGACGTCCGAAGTAGTGCACCTCGGGTTACCTTCGACACATTTTCGATAGAACATGTTAACTGTTGGGATGATGAAATCTAACCTCATACAATCCCACCAACGCTCTACCGGAGCAGCACAACTTCCTGTATGTGCTTTAGTTTGCTTTTTTATCGTCTAGTTGATAAATTTGCCACCTCTATGTGGCGGGTGTTGTGCTTGACATCTTCCGCAAGACACTAGTTGTCACCTAACACCGGTACTGTCAGTTTGCCGCTGCGGCATTAGTAAGCATACGGCACTGCACAACACACATCGGTATTTTTGGTTTAATGAACTCTCTGGTACACGCCAGACGTATAACCACAAGCGTGTCGAATCGAGCAACGCGCTTGGATGGTGGTGTCGATCACTCGCGCGAGATCCTGTCCAATGTGGGGCACGTCCTTGCACTCCTGTGCTCTGTGTGCCCAGCAGCGCAACCGCGAAACGATTTCTCTCCATCCCTCCAACTGTCCATCCTGATGTACATGCAGATGGGGTTACGTTTCGGTTTTGTCGGATGAAAAATGGGGGAAAAAATGGCGTCCACTGCGGTTTGACGTTTGCGGATACGGAACAGAAAACTTGCGACTGTCAGTGGATATCCACCAAAGATGTTGAACAAAACACAAGAGATGTTTCACCGTCTTCGATTTTCGATTGAACTTGGTACAAAAGTCTAGATTTTAAGAGATTTTGCAATATTTGTAAAATCTTTCATAACTATACGATCATCATATCGCTCTCTCCTTCTCTCTTTCTCTCGCGTTTTCTATTACGATTGCACCGCAAGATCGGGAACTTCGTTCAGTTGTCGTTCGATCCAACGTGATGTGAGCTTCCGTCAGCGTGTTCCATACCGCATCCGGCGGTTAGTAAACAGCACAAAAATAGAAACCACAGCGCGCCCTCATCCCCATCTCTTAGCTGTCTCTTTCTTCTTGCCACCCGATCGCGGACGATGTTGGGAGAGTGCAAACGCGTTTTCTAGAACGATTGCCGTACACGCATAACCGAACCCCACCGAAAAAGCTGATTTCTTCATCCCATTAGCACACACACACACACGGAGAGTCTGTGTTACAGCGCCATCTTCTCGCGTAGGTAGTGGCGCGCGTTGCACTGTAGAAGCGTTGCATATGCGCCGCCGGCTGCTCGTTATGCGTTTGTTGGCCGATTTATGTTACTGCGCGCGGTTCCTGACCATAGACCGGCGTCATCTTCCCGTACAACGGGGGCTTATGCACGGTGGTGATACACGTTCTAGCATACAATTCTTCTACTGCGCGTTCGTCTAACGCTGGTCAACACGAGAATTAGGAATTACGCATGCGTAACAGTTCCCGGTGTGTGCAAGACCACGTTGTTGTACGCACGTCGGCAGTGTGATTCTATAACGTTTCAAACAGACTCGGGTTCGTCTGTTCGTATGTGTGTGTGCGTGTGTGGTGCTTTTTAAAAAGGGCTTGACCTATTTTTAACGCGGGATATTAAATCAATCAAGTCGAGCAAACGCATTCGATTATTCGATCTTTAGGGTTAAGTTCTGTGTGTGTTATGTCCGGCAGAGATGTGTCGAAACCATTTCCCATTGCCCTAATTCTGAAGTATACAGACTGAGGAAGTTGAAGAGATGAATATTTTGGTTGTTTGGTGTGTCTATCTCAATATCTAATTCCCTCAGTAATGAGAAATCCCTCCAACACGTGATAGTCCCAATTATTGTCTTACCATCTTCAATTACCATTAATGCTTGATGGCATTGTAACAGATAAAACGAGAAACGAGGATGTCTGACGAACTTCCTCAGTGCGCTATCACAACATCCCCACAATTCCCGAAGTCTTCTCACTGCAACAACAACCTGTCACGGTTATCAAACAATATACGATGGAAAAAATGCCTCCGGATGAGAAACACAAAAATGAGGTGACCTAGTCTTGAATCCTGACGCACCTCGGACACAAACACGTACACAAAAAAACCCGTGCAAAAACAGTACATTCATTGTTGGAGAGCTGCAAATGAGCCGATTGATAGCCGTCGCTCGACGAAAGGGCAAAAACCAATCGGCCCCAAAAGCTGCGATAAGACAATGGTCCTCTCCACATCACACATTCCGCTTCGGGAGTTGGTACCGGCGGTTCGAGCCAACACACTCTCCCACTTTCTTGTATTGACCTTACAACAGTAGTAGGCCTGGGTGCTCTGTGAGACACACAAAAAATAAAACATGCCCCGATAGCTTAAAAATAAACCAACACCATTCAATGAAGTCTCTAGTGTCACTGGCTCTGTCGGATGTGTTTGTGTAAAACTCACCCCTGAAATAAAAAAACAAACGCCCGGCATTGACCAGAAAAACAACAAAAAAAACGGCACAAACATCGACATTCGACGACGATGATGATAATCGCACACTAGGCCACCCCGTAAGAGTCTGTCCGCGAGAGGGGACGTGTGTGCGATATGCAGTGGAGTAGGTGCGGTGTGGCAAAATTGTTTCAAGGCCAAACACGGACCCGCGGACCTACCGACTCGTGTGTCTCGGCATTCTATCTGGCGCACCCCAAAACGCACCACCACGACTCTACCTACAGTCCCCTTTGTCCACCGGTGCTTCTCTCCATGCACACACACACACACACCCCATTGCCGCCTCATCCCTTCTCCCTGTACCGGAGACCCCACGGAATCCTCCGCGCAAATGTTTATCATCGTAAAAATGCTGTTTTATTTCATTTGCGTCTCTCGCCACCTCGGCAGAACTCTTTGCTGGTTCTCCACATCTTCGTCCACATGGCAATGGTTGGCAATTTGAGATAGTGAGCAGGGAGAACAGGGAAAAAAAAATACACACCCGACAGCAGACATTAGTAGTAGTAACAGGTCCTATCGTCTATACGTTGTTTTGTTGCGAATTATGATCACCTACCCACCCTCTCCAACACAAACACACACACAACGAGTACCGAACTTGACCCCAAAAACAGAATCGGGCGACCCACCTTTCTTGCTTCTCCATCCCGATTTCCTCAGACATTCACAAGTCGGGGTTTTTTTGGGGGGGGGGGTAAGGATTAAACAGTAACAGCACACCCGTTGCATCACTGCAGTTCCGTTCTTTCAGTTCCTCCTATCTTCCCTTCTTCCCACATCAAGTCCTCTCGTACAAGTCAAGTCCACAACGTCTATCTCTGTGTCGTGGTAGAAGATTGTGGTATTTTTAAAAACTTTCAAACCCCCAACAACACAACGGGAGATGATATTTTGTTGCACACATTTTGTTTATCGCTGCCACACGTTGCATTAGAAGACGCAAACTGCCCAATGGTGGTGCACTTTTGCAACAGAGGGTGGGTGAGGATGGGGATGTTTAGCGTGCCAGTGGGCAAGCATGTTGAATGAGAGCTGCCACAGGAGCTGTTGCGGTGGACGATAGATAAAGCAACACAACGCATGCACACACGAGCGAGCGATTTGGTGGTGAGCAAAGTTCGACGAACTTTTCGCCAGTGCGGTACGCGCGGTGGAGAGATCCGATTTTTGCATCCCTCCGGACGAGATGAATACATGGGATGTATCAGAGAGGGACTTTCATTTTTTAAACTGCGCAGTAGGAAGAAAGCATTGCACAAATCATTCCTGTCGCGAATTCTTTTGCAGTGACTCTTGCACTAATTGGAGACCATTGGAGTAGATTCGAGATATTCCATTCCAGAGTACAAGAGCTCAAATACCTTAAAGTCTTGGCCGTGTTATACGCGTCTACTCTCAAGATACCTTATTATCCCCTTGATTACACCAAGAGATAAAAACCTGAACAGTTCTACAACAACAAGAACTTCTGTATTATGAGTTTATGCAATCTCCGTGTATTTATACAGAACTGCTCGATGTTTGCTCGAATGCTCGACAGATGTCGACTAATAGTGTCAGAAGTCGTTCTAGATCCCAATGATTTCGATTAATTCAGCTATCCAATGTCAACATTAAAATGAAAAGTGCTCTTATTGTAGGTCAATATCACACGACAGTGGGCTGCTTGATCTCTCACCCCAACTGCACAAGTTAAAGGTCAAGAAACTAAGCCTAAACTGTCCCAGACGCGTAAGATCACGAACCAACAAACTAAAAAAAAGAACAGTCCGTGTAGTTTAGCATGGGCATTGAACTTTATCACCGCGCTACACTCGTGCCAAGATGACCAAATACCTGACCGGTCTGTTACTGGCTCGATTGCGTGTGTGTTAGAGCTTTTTTTTTCGACGATGCGTCACTCAGCCACCCATCACATCCCACATTGAGCGGCTGGTTAGTAAAGAGTTTGTGAGAGGAAATTCAACACACAAAAAAAAACCGCACGAAGGCAAATTTGGCCACCCGCCAAAATGATGCAATCGTGTGTGCAATTTGCCGGCAAAGACAGTGGAATTTTTAACAAGCCGTGTTTGGGGGTGAGTCGTCGTTGGGGTGGCCCAAAAATTAAGGGCAGAAGAACCTTCGCACAGCTCAAAAACCTTGACACACAAACACACCGAACCGGTGGGTTTGGTGAAAAGCGATGCAATTTCCTTCTGTTTTCATGGGTAGAGGTGTTGTTTGTTTTTTGGTGCTGTGTTTTTTTTTTTTATTTGTCTTCCACCTTTCGATGAGGTGTGCTTGTCAATGAGTATTTATGTTTTTATAGTCTTGTCTTCCTTCTGTCACACAATGAACACTCACACCTGGGCGTTTAATGACAGTTAGAAAGGAGGAGTTCCGCTCTATTTACGAGCCCATTCTGCACAGTGTGTTTGTTGTTCCATATTGTTTTTATCAGCATTCCACTCGGAAGCAAAAATCGGTGAGAAGGTGGGAGAAGGATGGGGTGGACCTCCTCCTCTCGCAATTGTTACACCGCAATGTTATGCCGATGCCCTTGAAAAATGCGAATAAAAACAAACTGTGTGAGCGACTTGCTGTGGCTGTCAGATTAGGGGTAGCAACAAACACATCGAACAGGAAATGGGAAGTGTGTAATAGAGACTCACACAAACACACGCAAAAAGACGCAAAAATCAACCACCTGATAACATGCAGCACAAGTAACAAAACAGTATTTATTAACTGTATGGAATGCGTTTAGAAAGAGAGCGAAACACGACGGAAGGAAATGCTTCGGAGCGCCATGGTCAGCGGGAAATAAAAGTGTCATGATGCGCCCTAGACAATAGTTACGATTTCTCAAGAAGTCGTTTGACGTCAGAGTGTGTCGTCGTTTGGTTGCACTTTCACTATTTATCGCGTTTGATATTTAACAAGTGCCTCAGTGCTGTGTCCCTCTCAACTATCCTTCCTTGACCTATAAATGCAGATGGCAATATCTCACCGTTGGGAGTCTTCCATTGGCATAATACCCCATAGAGCGTGGAAAGATACAACAACAAAAAATACACCCAAACGCAACGAAATGAGGGTAATCATTTAATCAAATTGGCTCAAAGCTAACCTCATTTCGGATGCGCCCCGATACGACAATGGGCAACAACAATAGGGGCATGAGACACTACTCAGCGGTCGTCCCCCCCGTTGTGGCATAGAAAGGGGGTGGGATTATAGGAGCTGTCCATGCTCTCCAGGACATTACCGTAACGGGGATGTAATGACGACTTTATCAAATTGATTGATAAGTTCGAAGAGAACTCAACGGTCCAGAAATTAAGCGCTCGATACGCGCCAAGTTTCGTGGGTAGAATTATAACACCCTCAAAACTTATACACCGCTGGACGTGAACGAAATTGGGTCTCACATAAATAATAACTTCGCATTCATATGTGACTGATAGGACGTTGCATTACATACTACAAAGAACCGGGTCGTACCGCACACTATTGCTTTTGCTTCCGGTGTTGGTGGTAGTTTCTTCACGTACGATGCCTGAAGCGAGCAGGAAGGCTAACAGTCGCATAAAAACTGTGCTCAGAAGGAGCCAACAATATAGGTGACCTTAGGATGAGAACAGTGGAACGGCACGTTATCGGTAGGTTTATTTAATCGTCCTTCCAAAGACACTGCTAGGGAAGCGTTCGAAGGCAACTAATGAACCTTGAAAGGCTAGTCCGGTTGAATCTTGGATTTGGGTGACATAACTCTCCAAGGGTGACAGTTGGAATCTTCAGCAAGATAGTGATTTCTTGGATCCTTCAGGAGCAAATAATTTCCTTTTTGCGTTTGTTTTGTGTGAAACGTGGCACTAATTAGTCTTAGATGCATTACCATCGTTCTTTGTAATCCATCTCATATCTTGCCACACATGTAACTGAGCATATCTTTTTCTAAGTTGCAAAAAAAAGGGTTATTCCACTGGTCCAAGCCGCTATGACGCATTTCTCCTCAGAGTTCGATGGTGCTAGAAGCAATTTTTTACCTTACACCCCAAGCCAAGCGTTGGTGACCCTGAAAAATATGCCTCAGTATTAAGAAAAAAACATAGCGCCACCTACCCAACTTCGATAGCAGCGTGCCGTATGCCGTTTCTTGTCTGTATTGTGTGTCTGTGATAATCACTTGTGAGAGTAGTCGTGCAGTATGGGGGAAGGTAATCGTGTCTGAACTTTAAAACACATACAGTGTGCTTGCGTCCGTACGTTTGAATGCCGCGAATACTGACCGTGCTGGTGGTTGCTGACCTAGAAAACGCGTTGATAAACTCGCGCAACTGTCGTGTACAACACGCGCACCACGCCAAAACGGTCACGCATTGCGTGTGAGAGTGCAAGTATTATTACAGACTCCCCCCCGGTTTCGGTTCGTTGGTATAGCGAGATTAGAATACACACAACCCATCAAAACATAAGGTTTCGGTTCGTTGGTATAGCGAGATTAGAATACACACAACCCATCAAAACATAACGCAATCTCCCACACACTGCCTCAAACTGGACTGTACCGAGCGATGATGGAGGTTTTGTTTTTAATGCGAGCGACACATCTGACCACCGAGCGAGCGCGACCGTCCCGAAAACGAGAAGATGTTCTTTGCGCGTTCCGAAATTGAGGTCAAGAGCAGATTCGTCAAAAAGAAAAAGGGTCCAGAGAATGGCTACTGTTACGTGTGTCGCCTTCGCCAACCGGCCGACCGTCACCGCCATTGGTAACATAATTTATGATCAATTTATAACCTACCTCCCAACACTCCAGGTCGTACATTCGCGCTTAGAAACCTTAGCACCGACGCGGGAACTAAGGGAACGTTGTGTGTATTTATGGAGACCACTTTCATAACGAAGAAGAAAACAAAAACATACACACGTACTTGAGAATATTTGCCCGAGACACATCGACATATAGGAGAGGAGATGGTTGCCAGCAACTAGCGGGGCATCCCTAGCTGACTTGTTGAAATGTCACAGTACATAGTCCATCACCATGAAGTGAGAGTATAATTTATTGCGGCCAATAAAAGTAGACACTGTTCGAGATGTGATGGGGGCAGCGTGATTCGATAGCGTTTAATGTGGATTGCAAACCAAAAGATGTAGATTTTTGATAATTTGAATTCTTGGATGTGAAATTAATGCCGCTCATAATCGCAATAATATATGAAGTTCAATTTTCAACATGACAGGCTTTTGATCTTTTGACGAGGCAGTAGGCCGTAAAAAACCCAGTCGGCTGCAGCTGTCGTTATCTGTAAGTTCCGGCGAGCAAGGTTGTGCTCAAACGTCGCATGCTTAATCATCCTTCAATGGAGGAGGGTGGCGTAAATGACGTGTTGCCTACAACGATGTGACGACAATGATCCGTCGTAACATCATAAAAAAGCATGCGCACCTTTACTCATTCGCAAGCGAATCTAGGTCAATGAAAGTAAGAATCGTTGAGATGGCAAAGAAATGGTTAGGAATTCCCCAGATATTATGGTCTTTGTGCCTCAGCTGTGATGATGAACAGGCACAAAGCCAAGGACGAAAGACACACAGAAAAGATCCGTTTTACTCTAAATTTCCCCAGTTTCATGGCTCATTAGCGCACGATTCGGACATCCGACACTTACCTGACGAAATGGAGTTAACCGACTCACTGCGCGGCGTGTTCATGATAGTGTTCTGGATGATCGATGGCAGTGGCGGGATGATCGTCTGCGAGTGGCTCATACCGTTGATCAGATTGCCCACAAACTGTTGGATCTGATTGGTGTTGGCCTGTCCCGTACCATTGGGACCTACCGAACCCGGCCCTAGGCCGATCCCGTTCATCATGCCGTTCAGATTGTTGCCACCGTTCATGATGCCGTTCATGAGCAGCTGGTTGGCGGCGACCGCTCCACAGCCACCGCCGCCAAGATTGTTGTTCCCGTTCGACAGGACACTGTGACCGTTGTATGCATTCTCGTCGTAAGCTCCCCACAGTTCGAGATCGTTGTACTCCGGTGAGCCGAGTGACGTCGGTGACATCGTCATGCCCGGTGACATAACTAGCGCGGCGGAAGAGGACGTCACCTCGGAGCTGCTCTCGTCCAGCATACGCAGAGCGGTGAAGCCCCCGTTATTGGACCACCTTCTTTTCATCATTTTGCTAGGCTGATAGAGAGTTGGAAATTTGCTGCGATGGAACTCTCGTACCTTAGCCGAGTAATTAAATCAATCTCTGTCTTACAAGCTACTGTTCCTTCTTTTCTTGCTATCCGCTGAGGTTAGATGAGGTGAAAGAATCGGCTTATAGTGTCAATTTGATCCCGTGTCCTGCAGGGTCAAACACTAACGAATGCCGTGTTCTGGAGGTACTCGACGGAGGTGAAGCGTTTGTACCGTTGGTTTGTGTTGTTGCTGTTATATTGAGGTCGAGAAGTTGAGGTTGAGAAGCGGTAGGAGCTCTCCCAATCTTGCTGTCGAAACGTCGTCGAACGAGAGAACTTCCCCACCACAACGCAAAGGCCAAAGAGTCGAGCAAATAACGCTGTCGCACAACAAGCGCTGCTTTCCACTATATCTTAAATGCTATGGATAATTTCTTCGCACACTACTGATCAACAGTGATCTGCACACGTAACGCACTATTTTACAAGAATCTCCTTTGATCGCACTGCGCTCTCTTTTAACACTGCCTTCACACTCGCTTATTATTTAGATATTTCTTTGTTGTTATTAAACCTTCACTTGGCTCCACTACTGCTGAAATAGATCCCAGAGCCCACTACTCACTGTGGCACATATCTCACTATCGCATGTATCGCACGTATATCACACAACTTCTCACACAGCGGCCGCCATGTTCTCCGAACGTTAGATCACCGCATGAAACGAACGGCGTCACAGATCGCACCGTTCTGGTGTTCCGGACCTCCTGGAGGCAGCTGGACCGTGTGCTTATTTGCAAGTTGTAGTACTACTGCTGCTGCTGTAGCTGCTGCTGTTGACGGGTAGTATCTGCGCCTCCCGAGCAGTTTCATGCTGTGCCTTCCGGACACGCTGGCGTTGAAGAGTGCCGAACCCGCGGTCCTACCTGTATCTCACACGCAATCGCTATGGATCGCCTTCTTGTCAGACTGTTCCACTGTATTTTAAGCACTGGGAGGTAATTTAATTCTGTTGAGTAAAACATTCGCATGATGCCGAATGGGCACACAGGGAGAAGAATAATTGAAGACATGGTTAGTTAAAATTCGCGATGGTCCACGTCACAACCAATGCGTACACAAACTATAACTGCTGATGTGTTTTTTGACGAACGAGCAACGATTACGTTGGATGTCTTGCGTTCCTAAGTTGCAACAAGTTTTATAAAATGACATTAACACCTTCCAATATCTGTATCACTTTCGAGTCCCTCAAGCAAAGCAAAAAATGGTATCAAAATCGTTTCTGACAACCGTATCTTGACATTGTAACCCTTGCTAAGCAAAAAGCTTAGTAGGCCCAAATGGCTAACATTGTAACCATCGGCACGGCCATGGCTCGGAACGTCAAAGAATGTCACTTAGGCTTTGCGCCCTTATTCTCACTCCCGTCAATACCAGTTAGTTGTCTCAATCAAGCCGAGAACAAACCGTCGGAACCGGTCTTGGGACGATATATCCCTGGAGTTTAGGGACCAACCGTGCTATAATTTGCCTGGAACGAGAAGCTGCTTGAATAACAGCAACCTGTGCAGCAAGGTCCGCTGGGTAACAAGTGTAACCTGGGCTCGGAACTCGAACCGCCACGGACGTCACTGAACGAACGCCAAACCCCGCAAAGCACCTCGGGTACTGCATGATGTGTGCGCGTGTGTGTGTATGTGTTGGAATTTCCCTTCACTTTTCTGACACAAAAGCAACAGGATATTTTTGTTCCCTTTGCTTTCGTGCCTGTTTCGTTGTCCGCTGCGCGAAGATTCCGGTCCTCGCCTGGTGGATATCATGGTCAATCGGTGAAACGATGTTGCCTGCTTTTACTTCAAAGTATGTTTATTTTTTCTCTCTCGTTTTTGCCCTCCAACATACCCGTCCCGTAGTATCGTTCATTATCCTGATTGTTGCCTTTTTCGCATTTGGCATTTGCTCTACCTTGTTTTTGTTTTTATTCTCACCGACGTATGTGAGGACCAACCTGCTGGCGAAGATGCGAGGAACCTTTGAGAGACTGGGGCAAAATTTTAAAAGATAATATCGACAAAAAGATACCTGTTGCGAAAAGCGTGGTACCTGTTGCTCCTTGAGACGCAGGCAACAGTGTGTGGAGAAGAATGTAAATGCTTTGTTGGAAAATTTCAATTCAACTGTATTGGAAACACTTGCACAGCAAAAACTATGGATCCAACTAAGCCTACCATCTAAGTTCGACGTTGCTGCTCGGACGCCCCATGTAATCAGCAAACCCTGCACCGTAAGACAATCACACGTACGCCCTTCAGCTGGGAAGCGAATAAGGGAATAAAGTCTTCCCCGGGACGGTAGTGTCGGGGCACGAACGATTCTCTTATCAGAGCTGCCGCCCGGTTCAACAAAAGCCCCCGGGAGAACGAAACTAGGCCAACCGGTGAATTGATAAGCGATAAGAGATACTAAACGCGCAAGAGAATATGGGGTTGGGGAAAAAAAAGTATCAAACTCAATCCCGACCGGGACGGGGATGACGGGATGAACAGGCGAAGCAGGCTTCATCACTCCACGGTCACCCTCGCTTACCATCAAGTCCCGGGAACAAACATGCTCCACAGGAAAGGTCCCCGTGGCAAGAAACAAAGATGCTTACGGGAGAGCCTTAAGACTAGTTGTACCAGTAAGCATAGCCGCAGGGTTGAAGAGATTGCAAGATAGTGCTTTTAATCCTTGGCGATTGGTTAATCAACTAACTGCACGCAAAACATAGCAGGGGCTGAGGTTATCGTAACCTCATTACTACTAGCTACCATGCATATAGAAATCCGGGATCAGATGTCTTATAACCTATATATTCCGAATGCTCCGTGTATGTCCAGGGAATTTATCATCATGACTTCTTTTGACTGACGACAAGAGCATTCAATAGTTAATAAAATAATGCTTCGTTTTGAAGATAATAAAATAGCACGTTTACTCATATAATTACCAAACGGTTCCAATAAACTGGAATTATCGGTCAATTTTCGATGGGAGAAGGAAATAAACCAACCTTCTTCGCATCCATTTCCTCAATTTCTTGAACTGCATCAAAGAAATGGGCGGCACAGGCAAAGTGGAGTGTCTTTCACACTGTTTGTACAATGATTTCGATGCCGCCATCAACGTCATCAAAGGCAAAGTAGAGATGCATCGATTACTGATAGCGAAATGACACGGAAATCTAACATGCACCTTAGCGTAGTGGTATATCGGACACCGTTTCCTATTGAAGTTGAAAACATAATCAGAAAACAAGAGTGCGAGGACTAGACTTCTTCCACCAGCAGACCTCTCACTCGTCCATTCGTCTAGAACTCACCGGCTTGGGCCGCAAATAGAGATTTATTAAAATGAAACGACTTTTTTCCCATTTGTTCTCATTCCTTTTGGCTTAAACTTGCCATTCTCCCGTCGTGTGGTCTGGTGTACGGTGGGGTCAAATGGTAGGGTGTTGTTTGCGACGCGACTCGAGGCGAACTGCACATGTGTGTACCCAACCAACCAACATGCTGCTATCATCACGCCTTGCCAGCGAAATTGGAGTTCCGACTGAAGCCGCGACACAAGTTGCGGCTCTCACGACGATAAGCAACGTCGGGAAACAGAGAAAGCAAAATCATGCTGCATCTCAGTTACGGGTGGCCGGCAGAAGTGCAATGGCGAGCCGGCTCGCCGTGGAAGCACTTATTGCATCGCCTTCGCCAAGGTTGCGCCAGGCCGAAAGCGAGAGGCGAGGCGCATTGACAGTTAAAAATCCCGGGAACCGTCCCCGTGTGAAGGAACGCGTTCAGGGACAAATATCAGAACGGCTACGGGCGATATTTACTCGCAGGGGGAGAATTCGACCGTTGTGACGATGCGCGGTACCGGGATCTTTACTTCAAATTCCACAATGACTATTAAAAACTTCAGCTTGCACACGATGGCCGGAAGCAATCAGAAACTGCTTTACTTGGACTGTTAGCAGATTCAGAAGAGTGTGTCAGATATGGATGACTTCAAATTATAGTTTTCGGTTTTAAAAACAATTAAGATATTAAACATTGTCTCTCCATACTTTGATTCTGAATCCTGGAAGAGCAAATGGAAGAAATGTAGAAAACTTGACACTATTTTCGCATCACTTGGACAGTCTCAATCAGTCGTCTAGATTTAAAATAAGACAGTTGAATGAATTCGCAAGCCCCCAATTGAAAGTGATTCGTTGCTATAAATTGGATAACGAGCTGATGTATGCTTAGAAACGGGAGCGGCAATAAATAAATCGACATCTCAGCCTGCCCAAATGGATCCGCCCCATTTATAAAATGCATTTCTTCTGTCATATTGTACTAACTTTAGAAATTCAAAAACTTGTGTCGAAACATTGATAGGACAAGCGCTGCAACACTGGTACACTGTAACTATTCTCTTGCATATTTAATTCTTTCGTTCGATGGGGACAAAAAACTGATGAAATACGATCATGTTCATCAATGTCATAAACGTGTTCAATGGAGGCTCTTGGTGTCGTAAAAATCTGCCATTCAAATCATTAACGCGAACATGAAGGATATACTATAGCGAGATCTAGCAAAGCGTCATAAATTGCTATCGATCGACGAGGACGTGATCATTCGCTGTTTGTATCCTTGCAAGATCGTGAAGACTCGTCGAGAAGAACCAACTCAAAACAATAACAAGCGGAGTCAAATTTCTTCGAAGAATTCTATCCCCATCACCTGAGGCACCTCCGAAGGTGCTATAAAACTAACACGTCGCTATAAACAGCAACGAAAAACATTCCGATCCGAGTAATTTCCTAGCATCCCTTCCTGTGGGAACTTGTGGAAACGCAAGCTTGCACAACTCGCTCGCAAAGTCGGTGAACTTTTCGAGGACGTCACCTGAACCGTGAAGGACACGTGAGACACCGGGTGGGAACCCGCCTCCCAACCGAGTCGTACCGACAAGTTCATGGTCATCATAAATTGCGCTACTTATGCTGCGCTCGATCCTACACGGTCAACCAGAGAACCAGCATAAAAGCGGGAGGCTCTCATTGGCTTACTAGAAGACTGGGCGTGCGCGCGCGCGCCAGAGAACGTAACCCACCGCTCCACGACAGATAAACACGCAACAGCGTCGATGTCCGACCGTTGAACTTTCGTGCAGAATTCCATTACACACATTGTGCCGCCCTGTAGGGGAGAACTTCCTCTGGCAAGGGGAGAGTGTAGTGTTTTTTTTAAAGGGCCGCTCTTGCCTTTATAACCTTCGTTTGGGGAGGTATGTGGTGAATATACAAAACAAACCCCTCCCTTTAGTGCGAAGTTCTCAGTTGCATCAAGTTGCTCGATGCATAATAGTGCATCGGGGCTGACTATGGCAATGGGGGAAAGAAGCGTTATAAATTAAACGGCAGAAACGCAAACTATGACAGTGCGTACGATCGCGTACGGAAAAAAGGGGGGTGCAAAGTACCTAGTTCTCCAATTTTTTTTATTAGACATTTGTCACCTGTTTATACCACACACAGTGAGGTGTTCCATAAGCTCAGTCGGCGAGCTCTAAGGTGCGAAAGTGCAAAAAACCCTGCGGGTGTTTGCATATGCGATGAAGCGGTGTGTGCCACCCTAGCCTGCCCTAGACTGATCGAAGTAGAAATTTGCCCTTTTGCCTTAGAGGACACGTCGGTTGTAATGGTTGTTTGTGTTCCAGTTGTGAACGTAACAAGCCATGGTTCACAAAGGAACCACTGGCAAAAACCCGCATTTTTAGACTCCCACCGCTAGACACTAATCACGATTGTGGAGCAACGCTGACTAATCAACTTCGACGCTGTGTGGGACATGCTTGCGATCAGGGCTCAGGGCCACATACTCCGATGCCACGGTGACGGCAACCTTGCAGACCCCGGACAGTCGTGAGCCGAAGGGTTACGTGACGTTTGTTTTTTGCGATCATCCGCACGTTCGAGACACGGTTATCTCGCCGTTCCAGATGTCTTATGTCCGAGAGCATCTTCAAATTCTTCCAGCTACGTGTCCACACAAAAACTACTGGGAGAATTTATTGGAGAGGGGTCTTAGCATGATTTTCCAAAACGAAATCTCTATTATTCGCATTTTGATTCTCGGATTCTGAACACCATTGTGTTGTGAGCGAAAAAATTTACATACAAATTTTGAGTTTCAATAAAATATGATAATTAACCGGTGCGTTGGCACAGCTTCAGCGCACAGGTTCATTGCACCACAGCACACACATAGAACGGGAACCCATCACTCATCCTTCAAACAAAAGCGCCGCCAAATCATCGTGCGCTCATCGATAAGCGACTTAGTTTGGAGCTCCGTTTAAGCCTCTGCGGAATGGGATACACGATTCGCGGGCAAATAATAATGGGCAAATTATGGTTTCGGTGCGCGGACACTGTATTATGCTGATTTCGCCTGCCACTTTAAATCAGCGGCGCAAGCGCTTACACCGAATGGCACCAGGCGATGGGGCTCTGTAATTATGACTAGATGCTTATGAGGTCTTCCTCAAGCTTTTGGTCTAGTCATGTGCAGCGCTTGGTAGGGGGGGGAAACAAAAACCACCAAAACTAGTTCCGAACGATGGAAAATGGTTACACAAAACAATACAGGTGGAGCAGCGGTTCGCCCAAAACTGTTCGAATTGCTGTGAAAAGAAGATACCCAAAACGGATGCTATAAAAGACTGTCTAACCGGTGTTCTGACATACACACATCTCTCAAGGTCGGTGACTGTTGAAATAGCTGGGATGTCGATGTGTCTGCATTAAAATAAATAAAATAGATGCAATCTCGGGCAAGCAAAACTTCGCCTGAAAATAGTTTTACACGTTTTCGGAGCTTGGATAACACCTTATTTATGGGTGATGCTTTTGCGTGACCTTGATCGTGGTGTGTGCTTTTTGCGAAGGTAAAGCATTTTCTCACGAGCACGATCCTCGGCTGATCTTAAATATCTACCGCCGAAAGATTCATGATCCAATACTAAAAATCCTTCTCAACTCACCTTCACCAAGGAACCGAACCGAAACACAACACACAAGAAGTTCACGTTGTTGTTATGATTTTGATTCCCTTTCCGTTCTTCGTCGTTCACTGGTTCCCGTCCCTCGATTTCTTCCCGCTTGTATGGTCCCCTCCCCTCTTAACGGATGAAATCGAAACTTCTTCATCAAAACATTCAGCGGAGATGAACCAAGATGTGCGCGGTGTGTGTTTTCTGAAGTCTTTTTTTTCTCCAAAGTCTTCAGGTCGAGCTAGCATAATCTCAGGAAGGTAGCAAGGTAGGTGACGCGATGGTGCGGTGGGTCGCGTTTGTTAGCGCTAGACCAGCAGCTCGCACATATCATCGAAACGACCAAACCGGTTTTTCCCTCCGATATCCGTAGCATTTTCTTACGCACAAGTGCCCCACCATACACATATATACGTGGTAACGTGGATGGAACGGTTTGGAACGTTGGTTCCGTACGCACACCACCGCAACCGGCTCCGAGCTATTTAGAATTTCTTGGCCGCGTGCAGCTCTCACAAGAAACGGAAAGGGACGGAGCGAAAAGAAACGTATTAAAATCTGAACGTACAATTAATGCCAACCATCAACCTTAAAGGTAAGCGACCAACCCCCTCTTAGGAGGAATTGGGTATACGCGGGGTGCTCGACCGAGGGTTAGGAGGCAGCAGTTTACATGCTCGGTCCTGCTCGATCTTAAGAAGGCTCGCAGTAGTTGGGAATTTCAGTTTTTAACATATTTTTAAAACGGAACAAAAAAACACACAAACGCGAATCAAGCAGGAACACAATTTGTGTATGAAAAGGAACATAACACAAATCCTCCTTCATCTTCTGTTTTCTCGGAGTCTTCAAACGTACCAAATCATAGTTAGAAGAATGTGTTGTGTTCTACCTGATGGAAGAAGTGGCTTAAGAAAAAAAACCCCCATACAAACACACACAAGAATCGAACGATCATCTTCCCTTTCTGTCGTTCGTTCACGCACGCAGGTGAGCTCACGCATAGCGCAACCGGAACAGTGCTTTACGCACACGAGCGCATTCCTAGATATGGTATACGCACGGTTTTCTAAACACAACACCTGAAGGTTGAATTTCTTGAGGTAACATTCAATCGGAACAGTTGTATTGGTGGCGTGTTTCATTTTGTATGACTAATGCACAACAAGTAGACACACATACACGCACGCACAAGCACACCACAAGGCTCACAACGGTGGTCAGAAGGTAAGAATTTTCCCAAACTTATGAAATAACATATGGGGGCGTGAGGATAAGGAAACAAAAACAAAAGACTCACTTTTAAAGCGCTAAGCGACGAACCCTCAAATCTTAATCGATTACTCCGGACCCTTTTGGAAGGTAAAAATCATTCGTTAAAACTAAAGCATTTGGAAACTCTTCCACTTCATTATTATCAGTGTACTTAAACGTACAATCTTAGCAATAAAAAAGAACCAGATTTCTATTCCTCCCAATTTATGATGGGAAAGTTTTGTTGTAAAGGGAAAACCCTCCACATCCTAACACAACCTTGTGGGCGCGCTTGTTGGTTGTGTTTTGTTATTATTTGTGTCTCTTCTTCTCTCTTCCGTGTTTCCTTTGAGTAGAATTGTTCCTCATTTAATTCGCCTTGCTTATGAGAGCTTCACGTGTGTTCTCAGTTTGATGCTCTTTTCTTGCCTTAACCTTATTCCATTTCCACCTCTATTTATAAGAACGCAACTGAACGATCCATCTTGCGCAGTGTATTCCGTGTTCTGGTTTTAATATCTTCTCCCTCTCCGAGGTTTTGTGTTTCCGCATGTTCGTTGATTCGGGCTTTTTTTTTGCCTTTCCTATTACGATGCGTTTTCCAGGAAATTTCATATCATTAGTAATGCAGAGCGAGGCGTTCGTAGAGCATTAACAAAAAGTTGGTGAACACAACAACGTTTCTGGGTGAGCTTTTTTTACGGAACAGAGCTGGAAATGAGCAATCCTTTGCCGTTCTTTTTGATGTGTGGTTAGAATTGATTAAAGGGAGCTCATGCTATTCAATGCAACGCCGCATAGGCCGGGATTGATTCACGTTTTTCGGTGATGGAAATTGATTCTTGTGTTTTGTTTCCAACTGACGCAAAGACTAACAAAAGCACAGTGGAACGAATCCTTCAAAATTGACGTTTAAAGTGCTACTAAAACTATGATTGGTATGTGTCATACCAATTGATTGCAAAAAAAAGGTTCAAAGGTGCTTCTTCAGGTTAAAACTATTTATAACATACATTCCCCCACAAACATTCCCACCATTTGCAGACTAATAAAAATCTTCTTTAGTGCCTGTTACAGGTGCCATAAAAGTGGGGCTATAAAATATGAAAAAACCACAACAATTACAAAGCCGACGAGGTGTCCACACATCCGTGCTAGTTTATGTTTGCAGCGAAGAACATAAAATTAAACTGACGGCTCCATCGTTTAGGCGCTGGTTCGAATTCGCACAAAGCGAGCAAGACTCCGACCGTGGCGCACTGACATTGACTGAGATCTTTTGCCTATAATTTATGATACTCTGTGCGCGCGCGTACGTGTGTCTCTCATTTAAATATGTTTCACTTTTAACTGTTTGCACCTTTCTTCTCGCCGTCGGTGCCGTTTCGCGACCGAATGTCATCCTTAGTTGACCTCAGTTTCGGGTGTGCGTAAGTTTGACACTGATTTCAATCGACGGCGAGAGTCAGTCAATGGACGCGTGGTAGCGTAGAAGACGAGAAAACCCCGAAACAGTCAAATGAACGGTTCTAAACTTGACCGCGAATGGCGACGACTGGGTAACCGGCATGAAAACTGAAAATAAACCCCTGACATGGTTCAATTTTTTCGATTTCTTTTTACCCTCCGTGTGTCGGAGAGTTCTTTTTTTGTTGGGGCGTCAAAATAGGTAAGTGTTCTGTCAGTTTATGTTAGCATGTAGAATACTAGAAACATCATTCCACTTCACATTTCTTTAACAATTTACTTTAAGCCATCACTTTATAGCAAAGAACTAATTTATGGCACACTAACTGCTTACAATAAACCCCTTTTAACACGAGTTTTTAGCTGTTTTAATACAAAAAACATTAGCATCAGTGCATGATGGCCTACATTTGTGTGTCGCAAATAGCAACCGACGCCGAAAGTCCTTGCTTCCGAATAAAAAGAAAACCATAAACCCCCCCCCTCCCAGCAGTCCACCACATCGATACAACAACCACAACCAATTGTGTGGGCTTTCGCAATACAAATTTGCGCTACTTGAGTGGTTTCATGAATGAAAAGCGATTGGAAAATGCGTCGCTAGACGCACTTACGCTGCTGCCTCCGCTGCTGCCTCCGCTGCTAGCAAAGTGGTTTGTTTATCTTGTGGAAAATGTTATGATATGAGAAGAAAAACCTTCCACTTTGTCGGAGAAAGCAAGCGATATGGTACGTGGTAGCGTCTCTTTCCTTGACGGAATTTTTGACGGTAAAGTGGATGTTTTTTTTTCGATAAAAGAAAATATTTATGTACCGGGTAAGGGGATCTATCATTTCTATAACTCAATCTAATTTGAAATCGTTTTTTACTATTTCGCCACTTATGCAATAATCTATTGATAAGGTGTGTTTGATTCCAGCACTTATGAAGTGTTTTTGTGACCCATTTCCAAAATTTGAGCTGTACATTGTATCATTTTTGGTACCTATTTTTCGGGTGACTCTACACCTTTCCCGATTCGCTTCATATTTGCACCAGCTGCCCAGCTAACACGGGGGGGTTTCCAAGAAAAGATATTTCCAATTTTAGTCCTGGCCCACATTATGCAAAACTTTGACGCCTTTCCACAGCATACAAACCCCGAAAATACGGGCTTGTATGTCACTCTAACCCTTACACACCCTATACTGGCTGTAACACAATGCAATTCTTCGGTTTCCTGGGTTTCGTGTGTGTGTGTGCAAAAAATGGGGAAAAACAGGGAACCCGTCAAATCGAATCCTTGTCGCGGGAATGAGTCTCGTTTTTTGGCCGCGTGTCGAAAGGTAACATTATTTAAATTTATTCCGATCCTACCTTCCCACCAGGAGCAACACACAGAAACCCCTGCCGCAGTGTCATTCGGTAGCACGGTAGCACCTGCACCACACACACCGGAAAAATATAATATTCAAACGCTTTGAATGCAGCACACATTAATGACGAATTTAGCTATTCTTGAGCTTAACTATTCTGTGATAAGGAGAAGTTTTTTTTCCCTCAGATAAAATTAAATGAAATATAAAACATTTGTTTAAAGGAAGGAACACACATCAGCAATTTTATATGTTTGTGTACAGCAATGGAGACTTATATATTGTATTATAAATGGTAAAACTGTAAAACACACTCTTCTAGAACAAAAATACATTTGTTTGATTTTAAAAGACACATTCCTCAAGCTTTTAATTTTAATTTTACTTTCTTTAGTGAAAGATTTGAGTTTTTGAGAATAAGAACTATGCACCAGTAATAGCTGACAGCGGTCAAAATACAAATTAGTGAAATAGTGTCACATTTTACGTGAAGAAAAAAACATTTCCAAAGCCAAATCCTCCCAATAGTTCATTCCATTGATGAATTTATGTTTTCTGTTTTCACGGCCCATCTGACCCCTATTTGCTTTCCTCACACTGTATCATTCCCTGAATTTTTTTAATCTCTCTCACACACACACTCTTCCTCTCTGCCGTGTCTATTCTACTCAACCATTCGGTACGGTGGCCACGAGTACCGCTTTCCGATGCAGTTGCATTAGAAAAGTGAAACACAACACACGCACACACACTCAGCAAGCAAGCGGCGCGTCCGGATGGGCTTAGAAATGGTGAGTTGCATCTGGGTTACTATGTAACGATGCTGCTGCTGCTGCTGCCAAGATTGTCAGTGTTAGTGAGGCACGATTGTGTTTCGGTATCGTGAAGCGGACGAAGAAACACAGGAGGCATATCAAATGCACTATTGTGCGAGGGGTTGAAAAAAAAAACTACAAAACGAGCACAAGAAGCAGCAAGCGAGCGAGAAACAGCGAGAGAGAGAGAGCGAGCCCTCATCAAGTGAGATGGAGGAAAACATGTAAAACAGAATCAGGTTCAAGTGCACACATGGTGGTGCACGGTGTTGCAGCGTTTTGCATCTCGCTTTCACGCTGCTACTCTCTGCACACGCGGATGCTGTTCGGTGCTGTAGTGGTGAGCTGTAGCCACTATTATAGTAAACGGGGAGTAGTAGTAAAAGTAACCTACTGACTTTGAGTCTCGGACAAGATCAAACTCACAGTCTCGCCCGAGTGTGCGAGTGTGTGTGTGTGCGTGTGTGGTCATGTGGTAGGTGGAAGGGAAGCGCGTCTTTCTCTTTGCTTCTCCACACAACGGGCGTCCGGCTCGTACGCACGCCCGCACTCACACACACCCGCAACACACCACCGAGCGACCGATGCATTCTGATGCACTTTTTCCCTTTCACTCTTCTTCGTGTGCCGCGTGCATCTTCCTTCTAACGCGCACTGTTTCTAAGTGTGTGTTGCGCTGGTCGGGAATGTAATACAGCCGCACACACTTGTCTCCCTTGCACTATCGACGCCATGCTACACGCAACCTATCTTTGTCGGTTCTATCTATTTTCTAATGCAACACACGAATGGCGTCGATGGCGTCGGTGGATGTGTGGAAAGGCAAAGGAGGCGAAAAAAAAATGGTCGCCTTGATGGACGCTGCCTGACCACGAGGGTTTCAACTTTTGCTTACGAACATTTTGTCCGAGGAATGTGTCGATTTGAAGAGTTACAAACTGTATTACATTTGTAGAAGAGTGGTTGAACAATTTACTACTTTATCACAACTCAAAACTTACACTTCATTACAAAACAAAACTTATTTGTTTCTTCACTTTTTCTTTCACGACTCCTGCTTCATCCGATACCGTGTGGAATCAAACTGATCATAATCCTTCAGAGGGAAAGAATAAAAAGAAAACAGAAAGCTTGTTGAACATTTTGCATCACTTTTCAAACAATAAACTTTTTTTTTTGGTGTTCACTTATCCACAAACAACTGTGCTTTCTTCCATCTTTGGACAACGTGTTTTAATTTGCGTACATCCACACACAACTGAACATCATTTTACACCGTTCCGTTTATTGTATTACACTTCTGCAACTTTTTTTTTCCACCAGATACACACTATCCTTACATCCTTACATTACCTCTCAAGCAACACGAGCCATTCGTCACTATCATCACACTGTATCTGCATAACTTTTATCCATTATATTCCTCCAAATACTCGTTGCGATGTGATTAGGGATTCAAATCGCTACAAAGCTGTGTGCACATGTGTACGTTATAACCATACATTCGGGACACTTGAGCTGAAGAGTAGCAGCACACACCACAAAACAGTCAGCAACAAAATAACGCTTGCTACCATGATACACACACACGAGCCAGGTAGGGAGAGCGACGCCTGTGCATACTGACAGGTGTCACAAAAAGGAACCGGGCAAACAAATATGCTGAAAATTTGATTTATTTTCGGACGACACGCAAATCGATCACTAACCAGTAGTAGTAGTCGTAGTAGTAGTGCTCTACGCTCGCACAAAACTTTCCGATCTGATCACAACTACGACTACCACCACCACGATCGAGAGGAGTCGATCATGACGCACTATACGGGATCAAGCACAAATGATCAAGTTCACTGCCTGGACGGACACACCATCATCATCGAACGTGCTCTCGCACGCAAATACTATTCCGGCACCAGTTTTTTTTTTGCCTTCCTTTTGTTGTTGTCATGCGGCGAGATTATTTTTTTGCATCTAATTTACAACGCGACACACAACCACACCATTCTAATTGCCGGTAGAATTCTAATCAAATTCCTTTTTTTCTGTTGGTTTTGTTTGTGTCACACTACTACCAGCTTTCTAGCACACTATTATATCTCTTTCTCGCTCGCATAGGCACACAGTAAACTTCAAAACGCAATGGTGTGGAATTTGAAACGCGGTAAGCGAACTTATAATACCTTTTGGCTATGAAATACACTTTTTGTCACTTGTTTTATTTTCCTTATGTTACACACGCATACAACTGCTTCCGTACCGCTTATAATTCGCACCGAGGCGTCACCACACTACATCCCTGCGGAAAATCGACGGATCAACAAACGCGAAAACCCCCGGCACAGTTTTGTTGATCCCGGTGCGTTGTAGCGGAGCAAAAGTGTATATGGTGGTGTGTCCTCGAGCTTCTCGAACAGAAATCGCCGCGTTCGCGAACGCGCTTGCACGGTACGTACGTTCGGTCGACCAAAATTCACCGAGGTACAGAAGAGTACTGAGTGACTGGTTGCACGGTCGCGCTGCTCGAGGCCGGCAGTTCGCGCAAAAGCCTCCGTACGGGGCACTCGTGAGTGGCGTTGCGAATCGGAGCGCTGTTGGGTGTGTTGGTGCGTGCGTAACAAACAGTGGGATAAGGATGGTCAACAGAATTTTAAAGTGACATATTGAGCTGTTGTTAATGAGCGTGTATAGGGGCTTGTGAAGTTGTTAATAAGATTTTTTGAACATTTTATTTGAAGAAGCAATCGCGTCCTATACAACATGTATTTTAAACAGATTAAAACCATTTAAAATAAAAAAGAAATTAGAGAATACTTTTCAGTAACACTTTTATATTTTTATATAATTTTCTTAAACTTCTCTGACCCACTGTGCAACAATCGAGAGTGACACCCATACTGTGACACAATGCTTGTGCTCGATTCCACTCAGATGCGACTCACTTTCTCATCTCATGCCCAACTCACTTTCAGCTCACCGGCTGAGTGACTGTGACACGCACACCAACACGAGCGTTTTGCATTTTACGCCGCTCTCCCTTTCACTCTGTACAGAGACTCTCCTTTTTCTTTCTCGTTCGTATAGTTGTGCATAGAAAAAAGGTGCAATTCTTTTGCTTTTTTTTATGTAAAAGCAGTATGTTTGACAACTAGTTTAAATTATGCATTTTTGTCACAAAATTTAAGTTTTTATATTACCGAATTTTTAACATGAGCTTAATAAATCATTTCAATTGATGCGCAAACGTTCCTTCAGATTGCGCCTTCCATATTTTCAATTCCATTTTCCCCGCACTGACACGCTTTTAAGACGTTGCATAGCGAGAAAGAATCTTACAGTGCAAAAGAGAAAATCCAACCGTGCACCGGCACGAACGATAACCGTGGAAAACTTTTCGTTCCATTCCCCAACCCAACATCGATGTCGTAATGACTACACACACAAAACCCAGTTCCCGTGTTCCCGAACGGAGCGAGCAAAAGGGTTAGAAAAATGCTCTTTACCGCCACGCTAGAAGAAGTTGCAGCCGCAGCAACAGCAGCGTAGTTGCAGCAACAACAGCAGCAGGGCGCCGGCAACGTCGGAGCCACCACTGACCTACACACAAACAAACACACACACTCGGTGATATGCAACGCCGACACGCCGCCGCTGTATGTATGCCAGTGTCATGGTGAAGAGCATAGTGTGGTGGTTCACATATAGGGAAAAAAGCGAAAGAAAGCAAAACACACATTCGCGCTCCACAACATAAAACCCATTCACGAACGCGGACAGTCGGGAGGGAAAAATGCATCCACAGTGCATCCCAGCTGCAACCGTGGTGGGGACGTTTATTGCATGTGCGATGGGAAGCGGCGAATGGAAAAACTAGTTGAAAACTAACCCACGACGGTGGCGGAGACGGAGTGAGGGAGATAGACAGCGGTGCGGGAGGAAATAAACTCCAATGAACTGTGCCATCCCGGGAAACGTGATTCCGAGTTGCACTGGATACGGGAAGTGCGACGGCTAATGTCAGGGAGGCAGGCAAGGCAACAACGTCGGGCGAATTGTCTAGTTTTTCTGTTGCTTTTTCTGTCTCGCCCTGAGTGTGCCCGGTAATGTGAGGAATTGGATCAGCAAAAGGCGCGTTCGTGACAGGAAAATGGGAAACCATTTCCACCGAAACACAATGACAATACTTGACGATAGTGAAATGCACTGTTGGGACAACGATATGCTTGTTAAGGACGTAGTTAAATCACAACAGTTTTTGAAGAATTAAAATATGCAAACGTCCTGAGAAACACTAAGAGTTGGGGAAACGTCATATTTGACAGCTTGGAGAAATAAGACTATTGTTTTGACAGCAAAGTAGAATAAACATACAGCCATGTTTAGTGCGCAAACTTGTTCTTTTGCAAATAGTTTAATAAAATTGTTCAGGAGTCATAAATAAGTAAACTTCAGGAGTCATAAACGCAAAACAATATGGGGACAAATGTCAGATTTGACAGCAAGAAATACTAAATGAACAAAATTCATACCACTGGAGATTTTAACTAAGATTTTCAAGAGCTCTGTGTATATAAACTATATTAGACTTTGACAGTCTTTTAGCAATTGCATGGATAAACGTCACACTTGACAGCTTGCGAAAAGGAAAGCCTTTTTATGGCAGCAAGGAATTGTAAATAAAACAAATACATCCAACATACCAAATCCATCCCCAAGCAAGTAGTGATAATCATTTTGCATACCTAAAAAGAAAGAGAAAACAATAAAGATTAGTAATGCATACGGAGCAGCAAAAACTTTAGTCTTAAAAGCCCCCTCCCAAATAAATCGCAATGTTTATTGGCATGTTAGCTAATCAGAATTACATCTCCGGTTCCGTTTTTCTTTTTTTTGGTGGCAAACGATTGCATGCGAGCACCGATTCCGAACTCCACACAGTGTATCGTCACCCTGACGAGCGCAATCAACGCGCAAAACTGCGCAGAAGATTCCCCCTCGTTGGCGTTCGATCAAGAACGATGCGCGCGCGATGCATTTGCGAAAGCGAATTTCTAACCACGTCCGACGGCCCGAATACGCAGGCGAAGAAAAAATAAACAAACAAGACAGAAAATAAAACTTCTGCCCCCGTCTTCTGCTGCCAGCTCCACGTCAGTCGGGTGCGCGATAAGAAAACTCCCGTACTGGACACACAACAGAAACTGATGATGCTTCAGCAAACACCAACACCAGGGCGGAAAGTTTCGGTGTCCAATGCACTCGACGGAGCGATTGTGGCGTGGCATTTGCATCGGGTTCGAAGATCTTCACCAGGTTTAGGCGAATGTCATCCACGCCAACGGAAGTGAAAATGGTGCACAAATGTCCAGGTTGTTCCTAAAATATGATAGGTTGACCTACAGTTTGTTTACTTCAAGTTGTCTGTGAGTTGTGATAAGAGAAAATGTCAGAATTTTGAAGTTGCCAATGCTCACTCTATGTCACGTTTATTCTCCGATACCCTCGATGAGTCCCAGTGCTGAGAGATGTATGCAAATTGCATCTACAAAACGTACGGTACAGGCAGAAGATGTATGCTTGTTGACCTTAAAAACCCAACCCGATTGTTGAGTAAAATATGAATAAAAATGATTAACAGCACCCTTGCTCCGGGAGAGAGACCCCGGTAAGAATTTTTCAAATAATTTAGCATCAACCAACAAGCGAGCTAACGCTACTCTACGCGCATATGCAACTGTAAACGACTTACGTAACACCTTTTCGACGACGGCGGAACAAACAGGCAACCAACCAACACTCCTGCCCAAAAGCCATCATCGTTCCCGTGCCACAGGGCCAATAAACGTCTTTGCGGTGCCCCGTTCGGTGTCGTTTTCTTCGCACGGAGAACTGACGACGACGATGATGGCGATGATGATGATGAGGCAGCACATGCATGCAACCAGTAAGCACACCGCATCGCACAACCAGAGCTTATCTACCGTTGCAGTCCACACTACAACGCTACAACCACACCTCCCCACATACACACTTTCCAACGCATCGGACGAGATTTCTACATGCATTCTCTAGACGTGTGTGTGTGGTGAATGTTTTCCATTCAGAAGTGGTTGATGAGATAGAAAAAAAAATGCTTTTTGAAATTTATTTACCGAAAAAAGAGCCACAAATGGTGTATTACCAGGAGGATCCTGGTCACGGCACCAGATTTTTTTATATTTTGGTATGCTTTCCTGCGTTTTAAAACCTGCGTCTTAATCTTAAAATTATGTTTTCGGTTTATATATCAGGCAATACAATCGTGTATTGGATGTGTTGTAACACAAAATCCGTAGTTGCATCCTGGTCACGGCACCAAAACAGTTATACATTCTGAGTTAGTTTTGTAGGTATCAAAGTCGTTTCTTTTGCACTTAACCAAGTTTGCCGGGTACTTTTCATCAACCTTAATCCTTTAACGACATCTAACTAAATCAATCTACTTAATCAGTTAGGGAATAACTTAAAAAAAACTCATCCAAATTCCAATGTCCCAACCCGATTGTGCGGTATTTGTTGATTTTTTATGCTTACGCGGACATAAAAACACGAAACTGCACACTGCACACTGCTGCTACGTGTGTGTGTGTTCCCTCGCCAGTGTGCCCGGTGGCGTCGAATTCAGTTTCCATGTGGTACTCGCGCCCCGGACACCAGAACCATGTATTTCCCATCTGTGTTTGTGTAGCGTGCGCGAGGACAGACCACGAGAGTAGTGGATTCGGGTGATGCGATCCGGGGGCGAAAGAAGCCATTATCAGTAAACCTCTCTCCATCATACTTCCCTTTCGATGCCTCCCCTTCATCAACAAGACTAATAAAAGTTGCACTTCACTTCATCGCACACCTTCATCCCTCCTCGATTCTAGTCTTCCCCAGAGAACGAGAGTGCAATCGCATCGTGGTCGTTATCTGCAAAACCCACCCAAGTCTGCGTACACTTCACGTGCGAGGTGTGTGTGCAGGGCTGTTGCAGCTCCAACGCTGACCAATCTAATGCTTGATGCAACAGCGATGTGCCTGTATGTGCACGATCGAAAATGTTTCTGAACTCAACCTAGCAGGACATAATTTCCATCGCAGGAGGCATTACAGAGAGCGAACGAGAAAGGCAGGCTATTATCGGTATTAGCAGCGTTTGGGTGAAGATTAGTTTTAGCAGATTAGCAAACAAGGTGAACGGAAAGAAGCAAAAAAAACATGGCCTGGGGGAAATCCGGGGGGTACGTCAGGCTTTGTTTGCTGAATGGAGGGGAGGTGCTAGAGAAAATGCAACTACACTTAAGCCGTGAATGAGCCGGTTCAGGGTGGTGACAGATTAGAGCAGGTAAATAAAACTTATATCATACATGGGGGTAAACGGCCAATAGACTTGTTGCGTGCTTTTATCAATCAAATGCGATAAAATTGATTGATGAAATTGGTCGTTTTTTTTTAAGTTTTATTGAAATAAGTTTTCTTTTTGCCGAAGAGCGAAATCGTTGCAGTGAAGTCGTTGCGCGACAATATTTATTTCTTTAGCGGAAGTTAATATTTGACTTTGGTTTTTGGTGCACTATCTGACATGCAGAAATTGAATCTGCCGCAAGTAAAATTGTCATCAACAAAAAAAAAATATACATTGTGGAATCTTTTAAGAACTAAAAAAAATCGTTCATGAAGCTTTTTAAAAGGAAATAAAAAGGATTTTGTTTTATTTTACAAATATAAATAATTTTGCTATTAAAGGAATACCTTAGCAACCTAAAGCTTGTTCTAGGTTTATTTTTAAACCTTTTTTTATTATCACGACACCCAAACGACGCCAATAATACAAACAAACGTAACATGCAATGCTTCATGCAACAACCGTGCGCCTTTGCCGTGCAACCGTACCGGCCGGTCGGCCAACAAAATGCCAATGTCGTCGTGACATAGACATAGCCGGCCGACCTCCACACCCATCGTACCCGGGGTCTTCTGCCACAGAGAGAGAGAGCACAAAATCACGGTGCATTGAAATGGAAGTGCATGCTTTGCACGCCGGTTTAAAATTTTAACAAAATGGAAAAAGAACCGGGGAACTAAAAAATTCGTCTCCGTCATCATAAAAGCCGTACCGAGAGGAAGAGAAAGAAAGCAGGGACAGGAGCGAAGGGGAGGATTGTTTCAGTCAAATAATACTGCACCGAAAGAGGGGGTGAAAAGCCCCCGCTCCCCCCATCTCATCACTTCACCTCTGCTCCCATCCAGCTGCATTGTGTATCGCGTCGTGTTGCACTTTTCAGTGAACGTCAGTCGTCTTTGGCGCTATATGTTGTCGATGTGTTCTTCTAATGCGTCCACTATAGGGTTTTTTGTTTCATTTTATTTTTACTGAAAGTTTTCAATTTCGTACCCTTCTTCAACTATCCTCTTTACACACCGGTGCTTCGTTACCGTTATTATCGTACCAGCACGATCATGATCACCATTATTGGCCATAATCAAGCGTACACGGATGCGGAAAAGCGGGTAAGAAGTACAATCGGGAGGTGAAAGAACGATGTGACGGGTCTCAGCACCGACTGTCGGTTGGTGGTTTTATGGAAACATAGCCAACATTTACGACTTCATCCGTAATCGTGTGACAGATGAATGACCTAGATAGGAAAGGGTTTTGTTTTTCATTTCCTTACGTGTGGAAGTGTCGATGAGTGTTATTCGTTTAAGTATACAAATGTATATTGAAAAAAATATGTAAAAAGTTATTAAATCTTGAAGAAATGATAATAAATATGGAAACAAAATAAAAGTTGAGATAAGACACAAAATAAGACAAGTAAGCATTAGAAAACGTCAAATGTGATTGATAACTAAACAAGTAAAAACATATAAAATGTAAATAAATCACCTTAAACAAACAACTTTAGACTAGATTAGTAAATGTGAAAAATATAAAAGAAAACAAAATTCTAAAATACCAAATATAAGATCAGTAGAAATTTATGAAATGTAAAAGTGGTAAATATAAGGCATATATAGTAAACTACATGTCCACATTACTTAACAAAGATCATAAATATCGAAAGAGGGAAACAAAAATTTACAAATTTATCTTCATGAATTAATTTTAACCACGGCTGCAGAAGGCGCCATTCGTGAACGTCTAACATCCGGTGCACAAAGATGGCGCCCGGAAGCATGACACACACGCACACACACACGCCATCCTCCCCATTCCAGATGGCAAAACGGGCGTCCGTGAATATAAAAAGTTTTGGAAGAAAAACAAAGGAACCAGCATGGAATATTTGATTCCAGCCCAACAATCAGCTGTCAGGTTCGAATTCTACGCAGCTACGCAGCCAAACACAGCCAACACCCAAACGTCAGCCAGACTGGAGAAGAACCACACGGTCGTGGATAAACTGGAGGGAGTGAAGACTCGTAAAAAAGATACACTCATAAACATAGAAACGCATCATCCTCGCCAACACCAGCGCTTCCACATGCGGTTGTTGTTTCGGTTCAGCATAAATGTCAAATGAAGTAAACAAACAGAAGCAATAAAGAGGGAATATACTGATGTCTCGCTGTGTTGTCTGTGGCTTGTTTTCTCACTTTTTTTTTCTCTCTCTCTCTCTCTCTTTCTCGAACGCATCTCATAACGCATATAACGCATCACTCACATCCCACGCTCACGCATAACACGCTCGCTTTCTCTTTTCGCCCGCATCGTGCCGGCGCTACTTTCTCGCCCGAGATCTTCTGCGTCCGTGCCCTACCAGAAATGGTCTCACGTTGGTCTAGGTTAGGGAAAATTTCTCTCATCTTCCACCCCAAAAAAAGCATCTCAAGAGAAGCGAAGAAATGCACGCTTCTTGCGTTCTGGTACGGTTCCGCTGGTCCTGCTTTCTGCTTTCTCCCGGAGATTTTTGAGTTCTTTTTTCACTCACTGTAAGCACAACGCACACAAATGCCCGCCCGCATTGAGAATCTGAGAAGTTGAAGTGAGGCGATCATCCTTTTTTTATGTCTTTGAATGTTTTGTTTTGTTGGTAGATATTATGAAAGGGACGGTACGATTTTTTGTGATATTTGCTAACTTGGAAGGTTTAATGCCCTGGCGCCTCGGCAAAAGGGACATCATGGGAGGCATAGAGTTGAAGCTGTGCTTCAGCTTTTATTGATCCACTTTGCGCCATCTTCGGAAGGTCGGGAAGAATGGTTCATCTGGGTGTGTCCTTGGTAGGAATGCTCGAGGCATCTCGTCTGTAGAATTCGCTCTCCTAGGACTCAGGAAGTTGTAGGAAATCTGTTTCCAAAAACTGTTCATTAGTATCATGAATGTCAGCAACTCAACTCTCCTAATATAACCTAATACCCGCCGCTTGCCAACATCTCCCATACAGATGGAAGCACCTAAATGTCAGATAGAAATCATCTGTTCTTGCAATTTAACACACATTCCGGATTTTACTCGCATTCGTGCATTCTAATGGTCGGACGATAAACAGCTTCTAATGGTCATCGAACAGCCGAGAAAAAACAACAACCAACCTAATCACCTCAACCATAAGAAGAAATACCACCTATACCTTGCTACTGATGGATACGATGACGAAGATCAGTAACCCATCAACCCACTGCCCATCAAAAAGACCTGCCCCAGAGCAAACCCTTAAACCCCTGATGAAGAACCCAGGGAGTCCCAAAGAAAACATCTTCCCGCCCCTTCAAGTCCCTGGCTTTCGTGGACGTGTGTGTCTGCGTGATGATTCTTTTCTTCAGTTTTATTCACCCAAAAAGTTGCCCAAAATAAATCAGTATTCGGTTGTGCATCCCATCCAGTGGGGCCGTTCAAGAAAAATAAGCTCCACACCACCAGCCATTAAGATTGCCTGAAGGATGGAGGAGATGAGCAGCCAGGTGGAGAGGAAAGAGGAGCTTATCCTACATCTTCCCCATCCAGGCCATACACGCCGACGTCGTCACATCGTGGCCTTTCAATTTCGGTTCGCCAGCTGGCGCGCGTTTCGCCCCGGATACTCTCTTCCCCATTAGCTATACACATTCTTTGGTTCTTGGGTTCTTGGCTGTGGTTTGTTGTGCTGTTTTGTTTGCTTCTCCTGTCTCGCTACTAGTTACAGTGACTATCCAACTTTATCTTGTTTTGATGCTTGTGATGTTCGAGTTTGGATTGCTCATCTTTTATCTTGTTTTAGATTGTTTAATATGTTTATCTTTTCCTCAATTTATACTATCTGTCATTAGTTTTCTAGTCTTATTTTCACTTAGAATTTATCAAACAAACATTTTGATTAATAAATAACACTACCAAGCAAACATATAGCATACAACAGAAGCCAAACTGTTATCAAAATAACTTCTCTCCCGAAAAACGATTCGCGGGCAAAACAGCCAACTCACTGTTCATTTTTATTGCGTCTTAGAAACCTGCTTTTTTGATGTATTCTACGCGTATTCTCTTCTTTTGTACGCGCGATCGACGTTCACGCCGATTTACGTTCCGTTTTGCCATCCCTTGAGTGAACCTTTCCTCTCGTACTCCTCATCATCTCATCACCCTGTGTCTCGTGGGTTCGTTTGCCGGGTGGTTTTTCGCTTCTCCCTCGGGGAGAATGCTCCACAGTTTTGTTTCTGTTTTACTTTTGATTTTTATTGCCCCAAACAGCTTTTTGTTTCTTTTTTTTCGATTTCCTTTAAGATATTCGGTTCTGTGAGCGGAAAAGGTATGTCCGAGTGCTTTGGGGTGGGTCTTCTTTCTAGATCTGCTGTTATTGTGAGCAATAGCTGATAGTTGGATGATGTTAGGATTGTAAAAATAAACTAAAGAGAAATAAGTCGTTTGAACATTAATTAAAAGCAACATCAAACACGAAAACTTTAGTACAGAAATGTGTGCTAATAGAACAAACATCAGATGCGAAAGTCAAAGATACATCCTAACCAACAGAAGACGCATCACCGACAGGAAGAAATGCATCACCGACATACATCTGGTGTTGCAGAAAACATGTGTGTATACGTGTTCAAGGAATGAATCACTGTCGGCACCGATGTCTGAACAGGTTTGTCTAGATCGCAACTAGCTCTACACGTTTTGTGATGAGATACAGTGTTTTTGAGTATACCAAGGCTTTGGCCCTATGTTTAAATCAATATTTCGGACTGCACATTGTTTTAATCATGTGGATACTTCATGTGGATCTAGAAAACTGTTCAATTAAGTTTTTCTATGGTTTTAGGCTTTGCTAATGCTTTTATAAAAACAGTAAGCAATTCTGGGAAGTAAAAAACTTGTGAAGTAATATGAAATATCTCAAACTTAACCTTTTGGTGACTTCATTTAGAACTAGATCACATCTTGCACAACACTTTTATACGCTCCATTCGATCCCAATCCGAAGACACCGAGCGTCGGTTTTCCCGAGCTCGTCCAACGTCAAGTATTCATTATTCTGCACTCGCCAGCTCAGCTTGGCACTCCCGTCGGCGGTAAATCAGTACGCTTCCGTCAAAAGCGAACGGGAAGATGATCCAACGTTCGATGCCAATACCGTGGACGTGTACGTCACATGAGCAGGCGAAAAATGCAAAACCACAAACAACCACAACCAACACTGGGCCTGCGAGACTTGGAAGCCTTATGGCGATACCATTAAATCGTTCGCCGGGGACCCGGGTTCACACTGGGTGTGCATATGTTCCCGGACTGCATTGCTGATGCGATATGCATCGTTTGAAGAAGAAAAAAGCAACCATGCCCCCCCACACTCACACTGACTGCACCCGGCGTATGCAGCTCGTCTGCTGCCGTTGGTAATGCCACCAAGGGGTTTGGGTTTGGAGGCTTCTTAGAAATGCCTGCTTTTTTCCCATTTTTGATGCCGTGTTCTAAGCCGAACCGCTTTAGGGCAACCGAAACGGCAAGAGGGAAGAGGAAAAAAACGCGCATAAAAAGTCACAAATACACACATGCACTCTCTACACTGCTGCTGCCGGCGTTCGGCGTTCATATTGTTTAGAAGGAAAATTTACATTTTTATCTCCGTCCCATCTCCTGGTTCGTCTCTCTCTCTCTCTCTCTGTTGCATTCCACCCCGTGGGTACATGGGTTTGTTGCATTTTGCTTTTTAGTTGTGTTTTTTTGCCTTTGCCTGCAGCAAAACTGCATCCAGGAAACAGCCGCGCCAGTGTGTGACTTCTGCGTGGCGCGTTGTTGGACAAAAAAAACTGCACATGCCCTCAACAACCCTCGGCGTCCAACAAAACAGGCGGAAGAATATCTTGTCAAAATTGATTTCAATTGAGATGCACCGGGAAGAACGGGGTGGTTGGAAGCTCGCGGACCGAATGCACATTAATTTGGTGGCTTTTTGATGAATTCGCATCATATTTGGTGAGTTTGTTGAGGGTTTTGATCCTCCAAAATGTCAAAATAGAAATAAGAATCAAGTTATAAAAGATAAAGTTCAAATAAACCACAGCGTTCTACAAATCTAAGCCTTGGTAAGACAGCTAGTTAACTTCGTCCTATATCTCAAAGATACTTAAACCCCTTTTCTAAACGCATCCCCCAGTGGTGAGGATTCTCTGTGAGAAATAATTTAATAAAATTTGCACACGTTACTCCCTTCTTTAAACAACCATCACTCATTATCTTCACCCTTTTGTCCCATTTCCGTCACCGAGCGTTGTCCCCCTCTTGTAAGACATTTTCCCTCTGCATATCGGTGCTGCAAGTACGCATCTGTCACAGCTTCCATGTCCCGTATCCTGTCCCTAATGAAAGTCATCCTCGTGCGGAGGTTTAGCTGAGAGTCTAACCGATTCGCATACAGAAAAGGTAGGGAAATGAAAAATTGAATTATAATCCCTGCTTGAGGGATCTTACGGCCACAAAAACGGGAGGGATGATTTTCCTTGGGACAGAGTTAGGACAGAGTTAGGAACGTAGCGATTCTAAGCAGTGTCATGGGTTTGCTTCTTGATGGGAAAAACAATTGGATGGACAATGGATTTAGAGCCTCGGTGGATACAGTGCCTAGGGTGGAACGCTTGTCATGTTGTTTACGATACGCATGATCAGGGAAGAAGAGATTACGGCTTTTTTTTGTAAAATGGCATTGGTGGACATCTATTTCTGCGCTTTATTGGAGCTGCTACGTACCTTTTTGAGCTATGGGAGGACCTCTCTATTGTGTAGCAAATTAGACTATGTTGAAGGAAGTCCTCTATGTGTCAAATTTTAAAGCACAAAATATCAAATCTGAATTTTGCAATGCACCACACCAACACACAGTTAATGATCGATGATCTTTTTCCCGATGCTTGATTTGTGCTGTCAAAATAAATACCTTCGCGCGGTCTTTATTCCTGATACTCCCAGAGAGCGTCCAAATTCCCTGCCAGGATGCCACATTTACATGAGCGATCTCAATTTTCGCTTCACGTCCGACTCCGAGGAGACTTTGACTTGCTGAGTCGCTCCCCAAGAAGCCATTCTTTGACGTCCAACAAAGCAGAGCAAAACACGCAAACACTCCAATCTCGTCCAAAGAAAATGGAAGGCAGGAGGCACTATTATCAGGAGCCGACAAGTGCCCTGATCGATGCACACTCACACACACGGACACACATACGGTTAAGGGCAAATTATTCGATCGATTGATTTGCGAAGCGAAAGAAAAGCGAAGACACAGCTGCGGGCTTTTACGGGTTCCAAAAATTACACATTCTTCGGTCGCTCTTCTGCGTTGTAGCATGCGGTGTGTGGCATGCGAAAAACTCACTTCACTCTTCAAACCCCCCCCAGACGGACTCCTTCTTCTGCTCTTTGCTGGTAGTTTGTGTTCTTTGGAAAAATAAAAACAGAACCTTCGAGCCTGCCGAATAGTCCTAAAACGTTTCCCCAACCACAGCCCATGCTGCTGCGTGCTACAGATTGGGTCGTCCTCGCCGAAGGTCCGGCACAGCTCCACAGCTGAAAGCGAACGCGTATGGCGCGTTTTGTTCAGGGAAGAAGCGCATCACGGACCAAGATATGGCCACTTAAAATCGCGCTACCATACGGGTTGCTGGTGCCATCCGCACGGAAGATGCATCACGGCGAGTCGTCGAGGGAGAGCAAGAGAGACGGCAAAATACCACAACCACAGCCGACCCACCTAGAGCATTTACCCTGCCAGCAAAGATGGCACGCGAAAAAGTCGAAGGAGAGCAATTTAGGCGGAAGACTACAATTTGACGAATGGACCTCGCTCGGCAGCGGACGGACGGATCCATCTTTATTGCAGGTCTTGTTGTTTTTTTTTCTCTCCTTCACATCGGAAAGCGATCGGAAATCGGAATTGGTCTTAGGTGAGCAGAAAATGGGGAGCAAAAAACAGGCAGAATGGTTGCTTTGAAAAAGAGGAAGCAATTGGTTTTTGTTGAAACTGCACAGAACCACAGTACAAGAAGAAGGAGAAAAAACGCCACGCCATCATCCCCCAGAAGATTGCGCGAAAGGAAGAGTTTTGTGTTAGGTGCGTTAGAGGTGGATGTTGTATGTGTGTGGCTTGTTTTCATTGTATTGTTGGCTTGTTGAGGTTTTCCTTTCCGCAGTGTGGAAAGCTGCAAACAACACACGACGACGACAACGCGATGGTAGAACCTCGGATTGTTCTTTTATTTGTACATTGAAGTGGTTACCGAGGCCAGCCAGAAGAAGATGGCTTTGAAAACAGTCTTCCATTACGCTACTACTTCTGTTGGAGGAAAGAATCGAGATGAATACTGTTTAAGCTTCTTAGCAATAAGAGTCACTTCGAATTTTTCGATTAAACTTTTAGCCTCTCCGCGTGTGGAAGTCAGAACGACGTTTGTCTTCATTTGTTACCTAAAATAACTCGCTCAAATGCAAATAGAACACACACCCGATTTTCTTTCACCAAGAAAATTAGACCAAGTACAGGAATGTGACGACGGAGCAGGCTGCGAACTGTCCTCGTTGCGTGCATGTCAGCAAAACAACGCACCAAGCCATCCCAGTTTAGTTTGAAGGCCTGTCGAACGAGGCCCACCGTAAATTTAGCGAAATTCTTTCCATGTGCAATGTGCAGGCGCACTAGCAACGTTGCGAGAAAATCGGTTTTGGTGCCACGTTCTGGTCTGGGCTGTTGAGGATACGCTGGCGTTGAAATACGATGAAATTAGAACAGATTGTTCGATTAATATAAATAGCCCGTGTAACCTGAACGATTGAACCGCATGTACGATGTTGAAAGATACCTTTTTTTAACATATTCTGGTCGGCTTTTGTTTACTAAGGATACGATACAGTATTGGCACCCTCTCTGTCTTTCGAAGATTTCGCCTTAGAACTGCTATTCAATCGTAGTTAGAATAGATGTGTTAAGAAGAGAAGTTAAGATGGGTAGAATGCTCCTGAAGCTATGCAATCTGCGCGATATTTGAAGCTTTTGCTCTAACAACTTTGATTTTTACACCAAAACAATACATTTCAAAGGATAAAATAGAGGAAAAAACATGCACCTCTCAACTCCTGTATTTATTCAACTTATTCCCACTAAAAGCGTAACATGTTTCGACAAATTACACCTCTTTTTATGTGTGTGTGTTTTTTTTTGCTCCTTCCAATACGCAAGCAAATTGTGTCCGTCCGTGCTTCGCCATCTTTCACCCGAAAAAACCGTTCTCACATGCGAACGTAATTAACCGTTGCATCGGTGGTGAGTGGCGTCGACTGTGCAATTAAATGCAAACCCCAATCGGTGATGCTTTGCACCGATGCTGTGCAAGCGCAATGAGCGGGAAAGAACACTGGGCACGCACAACAACTGCTGTTAACAATACCCAATTACAAGTGATCGGCGAGAGCGTAAAACTGCGCTACACCAATGTCAACCGTGTCGGCGGACACACACACACACACCGAAGCGTAAAGAAAACCCGGAAGTGTACCACAGACACCACACACTCGCTTTCCTTGCAAATTGCGTTGCATCACAAGACGGGTTTAGAGCATGCCGGTTAGACGCACGACTACGTATGGGACGATAAAATCGGTTCGATTCTTCTAATAACCCTCAGGAACGTGTGCGCCTGATGTATCGGCCGACTCTCTAATTAACAGCTGCATATTCTGCACAGACAACGAAGCAAAAATGCCGCACGTTGGGCAAATTGGGCCAGGTTCAAATTTGTCACCAGCAGCTGGAAATACACACAAGCTACAGCAAAACCAATATTAGGCGGACAATCGACGTGCGAATAAATTAACAGCTCGCGCTTATGGGGGTCAGGGTTGCAGCAAGATGGCGCAAGCGCCATGTTTTGCATGAATTATGCACACAATATAAATAAAATGTTCCTGATGACGCAGGATACTGCTTTCCGCTTCTCTGGTGTTTCGAATTTGCTATAAATGCAAATAAAACTGGTGCTTTGGTGTGTCTTACTCGTGTATTGTATATTAGCAATTTTCCATGTGGTTTCGCTTTGATTTTGTTTACAATTTTTTTTTTTTTTCTCTCTAATCTAACTGTCAATTTATAAGAAAAACAGGAAGAAGTCTCTCAGACGCTACCTTAGCCCGTAGTCTGAGTAAGTTGTTGCATACAACTTGCATGCAACATAATTCTACTAATTATATTTAAGAGAAGCGCTAACATCCCGGCTACCTTGAAATACCTATTATTTCAACACTAATCTTGGAGTGGTAGTAAAGCTATTTTAGCCACTGGACGTGTGATTGTTTTGCCATCTATGGTCTTTAACGAAACTACTCGTACTATGTCATCCTTTCCGGGGTGAAGTGAGACAATTCTAGCTAATGGCCAATGTCCTGGAGGCACATTGTCTTCCTTCAAAATTACTACCTTTCCTAGTTCGACCTTAACGGGTGGGTTGCAACCCTTTGTTGCCCTGGCTTGAAGTTGTTGTAGGTATTCTGGGTACCACCGTGCCCAAATAGCTTGCATAACCTTTTGAGTGCGTTCCCAGTGTGTTAGTCGGTTATCAGGAATCTTCGTGATGTCTATCTCAGGGACCATTTGAAAGTTAGAACCAGTTATAAAATGGCCCGGTGTTAGTACTTCAAGATCATCAGGGGAGTTAGGAATAGGAATAAGTGGCCGCGAATTCAAGCACATTTCAACACGTGCGCATAATGTTAAAAAGTCTTCGTACAACAATGTAGATGACCCTAGCTCCTTCAGAAGATGATGTTTTGCTGATTTCACCGCGGCTTCCCAAAGCCCGCCGAAATGAGGAGCTCGCGGCGGAATAAACTTCCATACTATCTCGTTCACAGCACACCAGTTGAACAGAAGCTCTCGTGATTTGGGATCGGTCTTCAATTGTTGGTACAACTGATGTAGAAGATTTGATGCTCCCTTGAAGGTCGTGCCATTGTCGGAATGTAACTCCTTCACCCTTCCACGACGAGAAACGAATCGTTGTAAAGCAGCTGATGACGCAGGATACTGCTTTCCGCTTCTCTGGTGTTTCGAATTTGCTATAAATGCAAATAAAACTGGTGCTTTGGTGTGTCTTACTCGTGTATTGTATATTAGCAATTTTCCATGTGGTTTCGCTTTGATTTTGTTTACAATCTTTTTTTTCTCTCTAATCTAACTGTCAATTTATAAGAAAAACAGGAAGAAGTCTCTCAGACGCTACCTTAGCCCGTAGTCTTAGTAAGTTGTTGCATACAACTTGCATGCAACATAATTCTACTAATTATATTTAAGAGAAGCGCTAACA